>CM055824.1:32463146-32540946 GCA_029582265.1 Zoroaster sp. YZ-2022 | reverse complement strand
AATGTCCCTAGAGCCGTAATCTAGTTGTATCACTATGGGTGAATGTTAAGCCAACAGCCACTTTTGTGTGTAATCTTACCAGTGGAGTAGAAGAACATATGGATGATGATGGACATATACTTTGCAGTTTCACAGTGGCGTATTTATCATCGTGATAAAATCAAGTTATAAAAGCGATTGAAGTTGGTCAAGTTTAAAACACATGGTTCCGATGCATTTTAATCTCGAAGATCATTAATTTTACTTTGTTAGAAAACTGAAATCTTAAATGCATTAACTGTGTTAGATTTTAGATGGCTCTTCCATGTTTTCCTGCGTATAAGGCGCTCGGTGTATAAAACATTACCCCAGAATCGGGAATGTGATTAAAAAGTCAATCAGCAATATAAAGCATAAGGCACCTGCATGACCGTATTGGTGCAGTGCAAGCCCAGGCGCTATGTGACCATGCATGCCACCACTGCTGTGGCGTCCATTGCAGAAGTGATCTGGATTGCAGCCCAAGTGATCCTTGGTGTTGTCGTAATACACTGATTAATGTCGGTGAAAAACAGACACGGCAAAGTTGACAACCTTGCACACATATAGGGCTTAGTCATTAAGCGTTGTGAATAAAAAATGCGCGATGGGTGTGCGATGTTGGGCATGCTATTTTTTATAAACAAATTCTGCTTTTGGTACATCACGGTAAGGGTCTTCGTGAGTATTATTTGGGTGAATGAATGCATGAAAATCTTGCAGCCTTCATTGGAAAAGCTCTGACCGCTTTGTTGGGTTGAGGTCACGAAGATTACACAGCGGTAATCATCCACTGATCTCCAAAGCGACACCAGATAAGGCGCACGGTTAGATAAGGCATGATGGCCGTTTTCGTACCTTTGATAGAGCGAATTCCATAAGCCGCCGCTGGTAACACACTTCAACTAATTTTAGACATGACTCCATCGTAAGGTTTAATGGTTAATGGTGCATGGTTGTTCATGGTGGCGGTTCAAAATAATAGAACTGGTGAAATATCGCCGTGTTTGCGACCGTTTTCATCATTGTGCGCCGTAATTCATCATCAATTTAGGTATTGGATGGATATTACGAAACTTGAAACCACGAAAAAAGGATACACCGTATCGTGGTTATCTTAATTAGTCGTCGATGCCAACTGTAGCGTTAGCGGGCTGATGCAACTTCATGAATGATCCGACAAATTCAAAAAAAAATCACCTTCTCGGCGTTTATTCGCTGATCGGGGGTATCCATACGCTGATGGGTCACATATGGGTGGATTTGGTATTCAATGAGATTTTGGTATAAAAAGGGGTACATACTAGTATATAGATACTTTGTTAGTACTACAAGGATCGTTGCAGGCAAATCACGGTCTAACTTTTCAAATGAAACTGGCCTCCAAATGACCAAATATTTAAATCAACAAAAATTAAGTAACTTTTCAGGGGTTAACCTAATAGCTTGACCATTGACCCCTCATTTTCTTTCTAATTTTGCTCCTATCCAGTGATATGACATTTAAAAGAATTGAAGCAACTTCAAATTTTCCATGAAACTGCCTACCTTTGAAAGTCAGATAAGCGGCGTCTTATCGCGAAATTACGGTACGAATTAACAAACTTATAAACCAAACAGTCATAGGTAAAACTGCACACGCTGTTGTCAGGTTTTCACGAACTGGCGTTCGATGCATTAGTACGAGACGCGTCAACCGTGGAAAACCGTGTGAATCGAATTAACACTGCCGCCGTGACAACTTAAACGCCGTTCGCATAAAATATATGCAGTAATACATGCACAAAGATGCAATCGGTCCTTAGGTAAAATTTTTAAAATAAAACCACAAACTTGATAGTTTTGAGGATTAAAACTTGGTGAAATGAAACATAACAGTAATTTGGTGATATTATTTAAACTCATTTCCCACAAATAAGATTTTTTTTGAAAGCAATCCGTCACTTTGTGAAAACTGCGAAATATGTCATACCTTACTAGGTAGGTAGATTTTGACTAACGGTTATATTGAATGAGAAAAAGTGGCGGTCCAAATACGACATTTACCCTGGGTTTATCGCAAATAAGCGGCTGCAGGAATCATGGGATGTCTGTGGGCGCAGCAAACAAACAAAAATATTGTTGACGTCCACACAAAGCCGCTCCAAACAGATACTAATTGTATCGGTATGCTTTACGGCGGTTAACTAGCTATTTATTTACAAAACCTTATTCTTTCCTTTAAAAAGTGAATTTCAATGCATAGGTAAAAAGTTGCACCAAGTTCTTGCCGTACACAACTCTGGGTGGCTGGACCGAGACTGTCGTTAAGTGTACACGATGTCGGTCATGCACACACTGTACTGACGATATTCGGTTTCTACGGTGCCCGTAAAAAGTTACTCTCAAGCGACAGTTTCTGTACTCTGTCACTCCTAGCTTATGCAAACAGCATATTAATTTCTCCTCTTTTAACAGTAACATTGTCATACCACACAGCCAAATGTTTTATTCAAAAATGAACATAACGAGGTTTTATAAGCCTCAAAATCGCAACACCTGTCACTGCTTGTCAGCCATATTTCGAGTTCTTTTTACAGTATGGTTCTTTCAATGCAGTCAGATTTGTCCTCTTTTATTACATATGGAAGGTGAACACACAAATAGAGAACCAGACTACAGAAACATGTTTGACACCATGTGACCGTTTTGGAAGTTATCAGGTGAACAACATAAATAACGTAGTTGATGTGTCACAATGTCCGGTGCAAACAGTATGAAGTAGAGTCCATGGGCGTGGCCGACCATCAGGATCAGTGTGTCCAAAAAAAAGACAGATCTGATTAATTACAAAAAATACAAACCGGGCCTGTGGGAAGTTTTTGATTCTATCTCATTCAGCAATTCTTTGAATTTACTATCGTCGTGTTGCTCGCACATTGGAAGTACTTTCAAATTATATATAACTGAATTGTTTTGTTGAAACTTATCATATTCAAACTGCATTTCCAGTATTCACGCTTGTTCAGTAACTCAGCGGCGTGTGACGGCCTAAACTGATCTCTGAGTGCATTAACTGCATTATTTATGATTCATTCAACTTCAATGAGCAAAGAGGCTATATTACCTCCCGACGTACAATGTCCACTCACAACCATACTCTGTAACACCAAATTCTTCGAAAACACACAGCCTAGTCATTAGCAATTTAACATTAAGTTTGACATTACAATTCGACCATTTTGGTATTTATTCTCGGTTTCTGGTCTCTGCGCGCGACGCCTCTGATCCGCGTCGGCATTTTTATTTAAAATAAATAAAAATAAAAAATAAAAAGCGCGCGTCACCGCACCGATTTTGAGGCCGAGCTTAATATATAATTACAAACAACTTCACAAATATGTATTACCGCAAATCCGTTCTAATCGGTTCCTGTTTGCATTTCTAATATACGATCCCTCGAGCCGCACGCACCATTTATTATGCCATGTCGGCATCGTACGACTCTCGCGGGGAGTTTTATAACAATGCCTGTTTATTTTGATAGGCCTCTTTTATATCTTATCATTAACATCTCTCTATATGGTATCATCATTCTACACATCTTTAACACAAATTTAAAAATGTCAGCACACACAATACGCATGATAATAATAATAATAATAATAATAATAATACAATTAATTCCGAAGGCGTTGGAGGAAAATATCAAGGGGAGATAGGGGCATCTGTTAGAGGTAGAATTACTGCAGAAGGCGGCACTCTTGGGACAGCAAGGATTCTGCGAGACACTCCGAGATCTAAGGCTACAGGACGTAGCTTGACTCGAGATGTAACCGGCTTGAAAGGAAAACAAGATCTTTCTTTTCATGCTGTGCTAATGCGAAATAATAATAATAATAATAATAATAATAATAATAATAATAATAATAATAATAATAATAATAATAATAATAATAATAATAATAATAATAATAATAATAATAATAATAATAATAATAATAATAATAATAATAATAATAATAATAATAATAATAATAATAATACGGTGCTAAGGACTGTAGGGTGGGAAAACTAAAATACCCAGCCATGGCATGGATACTGGATTACAAGAAGGCATACGACATGGTATCACCTCGTGGATTATGGAATGTTTGGATATGATAGGGGCGTGATGCGGTGAAATGTGCTGGGTGAGAGCATGAAGACATGGAGAACAAATCGACGGCTAGTGATGAATGTCTTGGTAGTAAAACATCAGACGAGGTATTTTCAGGGTGATTCTCTGTCTCCCACTGTTGTTTGTTTGGCGCTGTTCCTTTATTATTATTATTGTGTGTTACAACGATATATTTGCGGAAGGTTGGTGGGATACGAGATGACGAAGGATATGGATGGATTAATCATCTTCTCTTCATGGACGACCTGAAGTTGTTTGCGAAAAACGAAAGATTGATTCCTTGGTGCCGGAGCTGTACGGATCTTCAGCGATGAAGTTTGGTCTGGAGAAATGTCTTTGCGATGACCATGAAGAGGGTAAAAGGGTACATTCGGATGGAATTGCTTTACAGATGGCACACAATTGAGGCGTTGGGTGAAGAAGAAAGTTATAAGTATCTTGGGTGCTTGACAGATCATGTACTGCACGAGGAATCGAAAAGAGAGACTTAAGAGAAAGAGTATATAAGACGAGTGAAGTGTTTGAAGTCCAAGCTGAATGGAGGAATAAAGATAAAGGCGATCAACACTTGGGCTGTGTCACTAATGAGATACAGTGCAGGAATTGTCGAGTGGACTAAGGCAGGTCAGATGTTGCTGACCTTGGGAAAACGAGAGAAGTAATGACAATGTGCAGTATGTTACATCCGGTCGAATGTCAGCAGACTCTATCTACCAGGTCAGAGGGCGAAGAGGGTTACTTGGTGTATCAGACAGCGTTAACATCGAGAGAAGGAGCTTGCAGTGTCATGTAAGAAGTACTCGGGAAAAGTTGTTGAAGGTTGCGCAGAAATACATGAAGGCAGACGAATTGGGTCAAAGGAGTATAAATCAAGAAAGGAAGAAAAGAACACGAGATTGGCAGGAAGAAACCACTTCACGACCGATTCCTGGGATATACCAAGAAGAAGTGGCAAGTAGCAAGACTTAGGAATGGTTGAGAGAGGAGAACTAAAGAAAGAATCTGAGGGTCTGATTACTGCAGCGCAAGACCAGTCTCTGCCGACGAATGTGAGGCAGGATCGAAGTCAGATGTCTCTTCTATGTGCAGAGATGTTACCCAATGCGGCGGAGAGCTATGTTCATTGTCAGCGAATACAGAGTGCATGCTCAGACAGATACAAAAGCAGACACGACAAGTTGGCAAAAGGTGATCCATTGGGATCTATGCTAAGAAGTACAGTGTCCAAGGTGCAATCCCAGTGGTACGACCATGTACCGGAAAAGGTTGAAGAAACGGATAATATTCAAGATTCTCTGGGACTTCAACATGAACGAATCATGTTATAGAACATAGACAGCCGGATGTTGTTGTCTTGGATAAACATGCAAAGATGTGTCATCTTATTGATATGGCTGTGCCGGGTGATGATGAGGTAGCTTCGAAGGAGAGGAGAAAGATTTAGAAATATCAGGATTTAGCGAGAGAGAACTTCGCAAGCTGTGGCAAGTCAAGGTGAAGGTTATTCCTGTGGTAGTGGGAGCACTGAATTTTGTCCAGAAGGCGTTGGAGAAGTATCTCAAGGAGATAGGAACATCTGTTGAGTGGGAATTACTACAGAGGCGGCACTCTTGGGGACAGGGGTTCTGCGAAAGACACTCGAGATCTAAGGCTGGGACGTAGCTTGACTCGGTGTAACCGGCAGAAGGAAAACAAGATCTTTCTTTTCTGTTGTGCTAACATGAAATAATAATAATAATAATAATAATAATAATAATAATAATAATAATAATAATAATAATAATAATAATAATAATAATAATAATAATAATATTAATAATAGTAACGGACTTATATAGCGCACATATCCACCAAAGCTGGTGCTCAGGCGCATTACATTATTACCCCTGTCATCAGGCGCATAAATCATTCCTGGGGAAAACCATCTCCGTGAAAACAGCTCAATTGCTGCCATTTCGGCATATACATGGGGAACTAATCAAACACAACGTAACTCTACTCACAGGTACCCATTTACCCCTGGGTGGAGAGAAGCAATTATGGTAAAGTGTCTTGCTCAAGGACACAAGCACCATGGTCTGTATAGCCACATAGAAGATCAGCAGTTATTTCCAGATGAGCAGAAAGGTTGCAAGAAGCGGTCAAGAGGAACGAAAGACCAACTCATCATTGATAAGACGGTGCTAAAGGACTGTAGGAACAGGAAAACTAATCTGGCCATAGCATGGATAGATTACAAGAAGGCATACGACATGGTATCACACTCGTGGATTATGGAATGTTTGGATATGATAGGGGCAGCTGATGCGGTGAAATGTCTTCTGGGTGAGAGCATGAAGACATGGAGAACAAATCTGACGGCTAGTGATGAATGTCTTGGTAAGGTAAATATCACACGAGGTATTTTCCAGGGTGATTCTCTGTCTCAACTGTTGTTTGTTTTGGCGCTGTTCCCTTTGACGATGATTTTGCGGAAGGTTAGTGCGGGATACGAGATGACGAAGGATGGATGCAAGATTAATCATCTTCTCTTCATGGACGACCTGAAGTTGTTTGCGAAGAACGAGAAAGAGATTGATTCCTTGGTGCAGACTGTACGGATCTTCAGCGATGACATTGGCATGAAGTTTGGTCTGGAGAAATGTGCTGCGATGACCATGAAGAGGGGTAAAAGGGTACATTCGGATGGAATTGCTTTACCAGATGGCACACAATCGAGGGCGTTGGGTGAAGAAGAAAGTTATAAGTATCTTGGAGTGCTTGAAGCAGATCATGTACTGCACAAGGAATCGAAAGAGAGACTTAAGAAAGAGTATATAAGACGAGTGAAGAAGTGTTTAAAGTCCAAGCTGAATGGAGGGAATATGATAAAGCCGATCAACACTTGGGCTGTGTCACTAATGAGATACAGTGCGGGAATTGTCGAGTGGACTAAGGCAGATCTAGATGTTGCTGACAGGAAAACGAGGAAAGTAATGACGATGTACGGTATGTTACATCCACGGTCGAATGTCAGCAGACTCTATCTAGCAAGGTCAGAGGGCGGAAGAGGGTTACTTAGTGTATCAGACAGCGTTAACATCGAGAGAAGGAGCTCGCAGTGTCATGTAAGAAGTACTCGGGAAAAGTTGTTGAAGGTTGCGCAGAAATACATGAAGGCAGACGAATTAGGTCCAAAGGAGTATAAGAATCAAAGAAGAGAAGAAAGAACACGAGATTGGCAGGAAAAACCACTTCACGGCCGATTCCTGAGATGTAAAGAAGAAGTGGCAAGTAGCAAGACTTGGGAATGGTTGAGGAGAGGAGAACTAAAGAAAGAAACTGAGGGTCTGATTACTGCAGCGCAAGACCAGTCTATGCCGACGAATGTGATGAAGGCAAGGATCGAGAAGTCAGATGTCTCTTCTATGTGCAGAATGTGCAATGCGGCGGAGGAGACTGTATTTCACATTGTCAGCGAATGCAGAGTGCATGCTCAGACAGAGTACAAAGGCAGACACGACAAGTTTGCCAAGGTGATCCATTGGGATCTGTGTAAGAAGTACGGTGTCAAGGTGCAATCGAAGTGGTACGACCATGTACCGGAAAAGGTTGAAGAAACGGATCATGTCAAGATTCTCTGGGACTTCAACATTCAGACAGATCATGTTATAGAACATAGACGGCCGGATGTTGTTGTCTTGGATAAGCATGCAAAGATGTGTCATCTTATTGATATAGCTGTGCCGGGTGATAGTAGAGTAGCTTCGAAGGAGAAGGAGAAGGTACAGAAATATCAGGATTTAGCGAGATAACTTCGCAAGCTGTGGCAAGTCAAGGTGAAGGTTATTCCTGTGGTAGTGGGAGCACTGGGTACAATCCCGAAGGCGTTGGAGAAACATCTCAAGGAGATAGGAACATCTGTTAGATGATTACTACAGAAGGCGGCGCTCTTAGGGACAGCAAGGATTCTGCGAAAGACACTCGAGATCTAAGGCTACGGCACGTAGCTTGACTCGAGGTGTAACCGGCAGAAAGGAAAACAAGATCTTTCTTTTCATGTTGTGCTAACGCGAAAGAAGAAGAAGAAGAAGAGAAGAAGAAGAAGAAGAAGAAGAAGAAGAAGAAGAAGAAGAAGAAGAAGAAGAAGAAGAAGAAGAAGAAGAAGAAGAAGAAGAAGAAGAAGAAGAAGAAGAAGAAGAAGAAGAAGAAGAAGAAGAAGAAGAAGAAGAAGAAGAAGAAGAAGAAGAAGAAGAAGAAGAAGAAGAAGAAGAAGAAGAAGAAGAAGAAGAAGAAGAAGAAGAAGAAGAAGAAGAAGGTTTGAGGGCGCAAGACGTGCTTTGCGTCGAGCTCTGCAATTCCTGCACAAATCTCGCTTTTTCGAACGCCTGCAATATTCCAGATTGCAATATTTTCTCTTAACGGTTATTTGACACCACAAGACCGTTCTGTGAGTTTGTAAGTACATTTCAGGCCTTTTTGGCCTTGTTCCAAACACTTAATTTTTGTCAGCGTCGAGGAAGGCGACGCCATATTGGTAGCCATGTACCAACGTACGGCCCTCAATAGGCCCAACACGGTGCGATTAAGCACAAAGCAGTTTGAAAAGGCCGTCACGCCTGAAGAGGTATACAATGCAGTGGAGTTCGAGTTGGACAAGGTAGACACAATAGTGTGCATAGCGGAGCTGACCAAGAGATGGTACAACGTGACCTTCAACAATGAGAGAGATTGTATCGACATAGCAAGGAGCGGATTACTGATTCGCAAAGCGCTTATTCAGTGCGAAAGAGCAAACGTCTTCAATGCAGTAGTGGTGTATGTGAAATGTCCCTATGAAATGTCTGATGGGGATATCCTCAGCATGATGTATGCCTACGGAACAGTCGTCAACATCCGTAGGCAGTATCACCAATTTGACCAGAATGTGGAGACGGGTGTCAGAAGCTGCCTAGTAAGAAATGTGAAAAAGCCCATCCCCAGCTTCATCAAAGTGAAAAGGTTTTCGCTATCTGTCCGCTATAAGGGTCAACTAAAAACCTGCAAGATCTGTGAAGGAACAGATCACCTAGCCAGAGAATGTCCGGAAAGGGGGAGATGTTTCGTTTGTGGCAGTCTCGACCATAGAGCGACCTGGCATCACGGGAAGGAAGACGACGACTTGGAAGACATGGAGGAAGATGGGAAAGAAGAAGATCTTCACAGAGAAGACAGACACGAGGACCACCAAGAAGACAAGGGAGATAAGAAAAGCCAAGTATCCGCACCCAGCAACCCACAACCAAGTGAGGACTCTCTGCCTAAGAACACCAAGCAAGCCGAGAAATTCACCAAATCCTTCAAGGAGGCACTTGCACCAACGCAGAGGGAAGAGAAAACAAGAGAGAGGAAGCCAACGAACAAGAAGGGAGAATCATCATCCAGACCAAAGTCAACCGGATTCTGGGACGAGAGTGTAAAAGAATCACGCAAAAGAATGGAAAGGGAAGAACTGGACGATTCTACTAGGAAACTGGCCAGAGATGACGACGACGCAAGCCAAACACAAGATATGGAACAGGAAAACCTACCATCTGATGATCAGGATAGCAACGACGACGACGACAACTGGGTGCCATATACACGGTGGGGGTTCAACGCTTCAGACGTAGGAGGGGAATGGGAGCGGCATCTTCACAACCAAATAGGAGATCGGAGCAGGAAAGTGCACATCAAAACCGCAGTCTATCCCAACCGACATCGGAGAGCACGAAAACATCAAACCCCAGGGGACGAGGCCGAGATCAGAAGGCGATGTAAGCGAATTTTTCATCTGAGATTTTTATGGTTAGGTCTTTATTACTCTTTATTGCGATTACTATGAGTTTTTTAACAGTCGCATCAATTAATATTAATGGTCTTAGAGACGATTTGAAAAGAAACATGCTCTTTGACTGTCTTAAAGATTGTAATTTCAATTTGGTATTTTTACAAGAAACTCATAGCGACCGCAATGATGAGGACATTTGGAGCAGACAGTGGGAAGGTCAAATACTTTTTAATCACGGGACTCGCCATTCAAAAGGGGTTGCAATCCTCACTTCAAAAAATTCTGGAATTATTATTTCTAATGTTAACAAAGATGACGATGGTAGGTGGATAAAAGGTGATATTAATTGGGACAATGAAGTGATTTCTGTAGCGTCTGTATATGCTCCAAATGATCTCCGTGGAAGGACTACTTTTTTTGATGGTCTGACTGATCGTATCATTGGGGACGAGAGTTGGATCATAGGGGGTGACTTTAATTGTAATTTAGATAAATTTCGTATTAATGATACCAGTCAAATTATTTTAAGAAATGTTATTCAAGAAAAAGATCTCATTGATGTTTGGAGAACTCTTCTTCCAGATGATAATGGTTACACTCATTTTCATAAACCGACTAAAACACCGAATAGAATCGATTATTTTTGTGTGTCTTCCAACATGTTTAATATAATAAAGAATGTTTCCTGTAGAGTAAGCGGCCTTTCAGACCATCAACTTCTTGTAATAAAATTAAAAGATAGTGAGGTTTCCCATGGGCAAGGCAGATGGATCTGTAACAATAACATTTTAGATGACGACGATCTTGTTTTTCGAGTAAAACATTTTTGGAATTTTTGGAAAACCCAAAAACACAATCGTGATAATTTAGTTGAGTGGTGGGAAATTGGGAAGTTCCGACTCAAAGAAATAATCCAAGAGTATAGCAAAGAAAAATCCAGGAATTCTAAAAAGGACATTTCTCGTCTTCAGGAAAAATATAGGAAATTAATTAGTAATCCCACCGATGCCAATTATGATGAAATTAAGACCACTGAAGAAGCTATCAAAGCCTATGAATTTAAAGAATGGGAAAAATATAAAATAAGAGCTAGAAACACAATTAAAACGGAAGGCGAAAAAGCTTCCAAATATTTTTTTAATTTAGAAAAACAACAAATTCAAAAGAACAACATGGAAAAATTATTGACTTCTGAGGGGAATTATGTTAGTCAGAGTCAAACCATGTTGACTGTTGTAAATGATTTTTATAGTAAATTGTACACTTCTGAGGATATCTGCCTTTCTAGTATGAACGTTATTTTGAATTCTATGATTCCTAACGTCGTTCCAGCGGATATTTTTCAAAGTTCCGAGAATGATTTCACGCTACTTGAATTAAAAAATGCCCCTTTCCAAATGAATAAAAATAAATCCCCCGGCATTGATGGCCTCACAGTGTGGATTCCTACCAAACATATTGGGATATTATCGGTATAGATTTCTTTGAAGTCTTTAATTACAGTTTTCAAAAAGGTCTTTTAGGTCATTCTATGAATACTGCCCTCATCCGACTCATTTACAAAAATGTCGGAAGTAAATTTGATTTGAAAAATTGGCGTCCCATCAGTCTATTGTGTGTGGATTATAAAATTCTCGCTAAGACTCTTACTAATCGTCTGAAAAATATTATGCCTTTTATAATCGGGGAAGAACAATCGTGTGGTGTGAAATTTAGGAAAATTCAAGACAATCTTATGATTCTCAGGGATACAATAGATTATATAAATTGGGAAAATTTAGGTGCAGCCGCTGTTTTTATAGATTTGGAAAAGGCCTTTGATAGAATCAATTGGAATTACATGTTTGCAGTTATGAATAAAATAGGTGTTCCCCCGTTTTTGATTCGAGGAATCAAACTTCTATACTGCCAACCGAGCTGTCGTATAATAGTTAATAACTACATAGGGTCTTCCGTTGAAATAACTCGCGGTATCAGGCAGGGATGTCCATTGTCCCCATACCACTCCTTTTTTCTCTCTGTGCTGAAGGACTAGCTAATCTTTTTAGAATTAACAATGAGCTTAAAGGTATTGAAATCCCAGAATGTACGGATTCGATTAAACTCATACAGCATGCGGACGATTCTACGGTTTTTGTGAGTAAAAATAATGATTTTAACATTATTCAGGATATTCTCTGTGTATATTGTAAAGGGAGCGGATCGAAATTAAATGTTCCTAAAACCAAAGGTCTTTGGTTAGGAAAATGGAAAGATAGATCCGACAATCCATGCGGCTTTAATTGGTGCAGTAGGAAAATAAAAAATTTAGGAATAGTTTTCGGAAATGACGTCACCCCAGAAGACAACTGGGGTCCGCGTGTGAATACGTTTAAATGTATTCTTGATAGGTGGAGTAAGCGTAGCTTGACTCTCATAGGAAAAGCAGTGATTATCAATACTTTGGTGGGATCAGGATTAAATTATTTGGGGAGTATTATTTCATGTCCGCGTGAATGGATTAACAAGATCGATAAAAGTATTTGGAATTTTTATTGGGATGACAGAGTAGAAAAGATTAAAAGAAATACCATTAATGGTCCCAGAGACAAAGGAGGTACCGGTCTGGTTAATATAGAATGTAAACTTATGAGTATCAAGGTTCAGTGGTTTTCTAATTATATTAAATCTTGTGGCAAGTGGAAACATTTTTTTGATTACTGGCTTGGTAAGGTCGATCATAAACTGGGTTGGTATGTCCTGTCTAATAGCCGTAATCCTGTCAATACTACTACTTTTTTTCAAGATTTGATTCGTGCCTTTAAAGCTGTTGACGGTAAAATTAACTGTTCTTTTTCTGTATGTACTGAAACGCGAGAAGTTCCTCTCTGGAACAATGTATGTGCAACCGATGATGATACTGAACTTAACAGTCCCTTACTCGCTTCTTATAATTTTCATAAAGTTAAGGATCTCGTTGTCAACGATCATTTAATACCTTTTCGTGCCGTGGCTAAAAAATGCAATGTCCACAATATTATTGCGGGTAGATTAGTCGGTAGAATTGACAATCATATTAATCATAAGTTAATCGAAGAAAAAAGAATCGGTCCCCCTAATCATGTTTGTAATTGGCTTGTCCTCTTCGATAGACAATCGGATGAATATGTTAACGTTTCCAACACCAATGCCAAATTTAATTACCGAAATTTGATTCTAGCCAGATTTGTGGTCCCTAAAGTCCAAATTAAATGGCAAGAAATTCTTAATTACCACATCGATGTCGATTGGACCTGTATTTGGAAAAATGGTTCCAATAATTTTATTATGGACCCAGAAGATAAAGATCTTTGGTACAGATTAAAACACAGATGTCTTCCTACTAAAGACTTTCTCTCCAAAATAGGTAAAACTAAGGATAACATTTGTCCCCTTTGTAATGTGGAGCCGGAGTCTCACGAGCATTTGTTTATTTATTGCGTTAGTACCTTAAATGCATGGATTTTTGTGGAACGTATTCTTAGGAACTATTCGGGTAAGAATTTTTTTATCTAAACGACTCTAATAGAATCCTCGGCTACAAAATGAGTCCTGTTCATAATGCCATCATCGCTAAAATGCTTCGTGTTATATGGATTATCCGATGTAAATTAGCCTTTGACAATTATTCTGATCCCTCCGATATCGATATTATTTTTCAGTTTAAAGTCCGTCTAAAAAAAAATCTCCTTTTGGAAAATAAAAGAAACAAAGGTAAGAGTTGGTGGGTTAATAAAATATCGCCTCTTGTTGCATAATTTTCTGTTAAGTTCATTAATTTATTAATCGTGCTGATATATGTATATGTATAAAACATAAGTATATGTATCTGTGTAGAAATATATTAGTTTATTTTATTTTGTATTTAAGTTCTTTTTGTATAATTAATTCTTCTTTATGATGTCTAATTAATTAATTATATTATGATATATGTATGAGTTAGCTGTACTTACCTAAGTAAGTTTATTTGTTATTTTGGTTCTTTTATTTGTGCCAATTTAAGTCAGTTATGTGATATATATGTAGAAGTATCTAGACAAACGAAGTTTGTCTTTGTATTATTTTTAACCTGTTTATTCTGTAAATAGTCCTGTTTGTATACACCTGTAATGTATGATGTATTTTTTTGTATTGTCAATATGTGTATTGAAATAAATGGAGTATAACTCAACAACAACAACAACAACAACAACAACAACAACAACAACAACAACAACAACAACAACAACAACAACAACAACAACAACAACAACAACAACAACAACAACAACAACAACAACAACAGCAGCAGCAGCAGCAGCAGCAGCAGCAGCAGCAGCAGCAGCAGCAGCAGCAGCAGCAGCAGCAGCAGCAGCAGCAGCAGCAGCAGCAGCAGCAGCAGCAGCAACAACAACAATAATAATAATGTATGGACTTATATGAAATCAATCGAGTCTTAGATTGAGCTGATTCGAGCCAGAAGAAGCCCTTACAATAATTTCCTGTGGTATTACCACAAAAATACCACAGGACATTACCATAGGAAGTGTCCTGTGTTTTTTTGGGACATTACCACAGGAACATTACCACAGGTACCACAGGAACGTTACCACAGGAACGTTACCACAGGATTGTTACCACAGAAAAATTACCACAGGTACCACAGGCACATCACCACAGGAACATTACCACAGGTACCACAGGAACATTACCACAGGTACCACAGGCACATTACCACAACTTACATGCCTGTGGTACTGTTCCTGTGGTAACGAGCCTGTGGTAACGTCTCTGTGGTACCTTTGGTAACATTCCTGTGGTACCACATACACGTTACCACTGGAACATTACCACAGGCATGTAACTTGTGGTAATGTTCCTGTGCTAATGTTCCTGCGGTGCCTGTGGTAATGTTCCTGAGGTGTCTGGTACCTGCGATGCGCTCCTGTGGTAAACCTGTATACATTGATTTTTTTCCCCTATTAAATGAACCTTAATTACTGATGACAGAAATCACAAAATGTACATCATTTAAAGAACAAATTCGAATACATCCATCAACATTGGGTCTATAACTTTTTATTTATTACAGAAATGAGTCTCAGATAATGAGCGAAAATAATATTCTCCCCACCCCAAAAACAGTCTTACAGACAAAATGAGCTGAAACTTTCACAGGTTGGTTTTATTACAAATCTCTTGATTCTTAGAAATTATGGAAGCATTTACAGACACTTTACCAATATAGTGTGTAATGGCTTTAAGGGGTGGATACAATTAGTAATGACCCAAAATTTAATTAGTTATTAGTTTAAAAAAAAATGACACATAAATCACACACAGATCCTTGTCTGCAATAGGTTCTTGAAAAAAATTCAATGTGTAGTTCAGGTTTCGTCCGATAGCTTTTTTTAAAATATTCTATAGATGTCTTTATAGGTACATTTCTGCATAGAGAAATGACTTAGGGGTCTGTATAATCTCTCAAGAACTGTAACTGTTGCTCATTATGAATAGTAATGTGTTGTCTACTGGAGTATTATTGTTCCTGAAGTATGTAACGTGGACACGCGGTGTCCAATGTTGTCAGTGTTACATCCGCAGGACAGAATAAACTCAATTGAAGGTCAATGTAATTCACCAGAAACCCTAATACCACAGCAATAAACCTCATTGTACTTTCCAAGTCACATTTAAATAGATTTTATTGAAAAATTATTGAATATGGTACAAACAAACAAATAAAGACCATTTTGTCAAGTCTTTTTATTGCTTAGAGGTAAGACAGACATTAAAAATATTAATTGGTAAATGCATGAAACCAGACTAATTTGAAGTGAAAAGAGATGAGGGATTCAAAAGCTATGACTAACATCTGCTGCATTGAAATATGTTTTGGTGTCCATGTTACATCCGTACTGTGATTTGTTTCCTTCATGTTGACAACAATGGATCATTTTAGTTTTGAAAAACTTTTAAATTATGAAAATATAATATATGTCCATAATACTAAAAAATGTAAAAAAGTTACAATTAAGCACTTTTGAAAATGTCACCTTCATGTCACACCTTGTATCCCAACCTAATGAAATGAGCCTACTCCTTTTTTGACAACGCCCTTCTTTGGAGTTTTCGCTCATTGGATAGTTTGTTCCGGGCGGCCTCCTTTAGATATTTCATTTCGGCCGATGGACATCTATTCCTGACCTTGGCTGTGAAATGACAAAAGCAGAAATGATTTTGAAATTAAATACAAAGCAAAGTAAAACTGCAAGAAAATAAAATAAAGCAACCATGTACAAGCAGTGGTGAGATTAGCCAAAAATTAAAAATCCACAAAATCTGCAGTGTTTGGTTTATGGTTTGCATTTGTCTAAAGGTACCTCTTAAAATCCCATTTTCTATTGGTCGATATCCACTTTTACGCATAAAACAACCCTTAGGGCAACACCACAGGAATTCCAGATTTTATTAGTCTTTAAAAATCATGGCAAAAAAATCCTGAAATCGGGAAAAGTCCTGACAAATCTCGGCCCTGCACAAGGTTGGAAAGGAATGACATTTGACAAACATCAAAATAGAGCACAGAAAACTGATTGTTGCCATCACTATCACAACATTATTCCCAGAAAAAAAATGATGGCATGACCCACACTAGGTGGTGTATAAGGACAACTACACATACGTGCAGCTGAATCATATGGTCATGTTGTACTTTAAGTAGCAATGCAATGGAACACTTGCAGCACAGTTCTACTTTGCCTAGATTTAAATGCAACAGTTTTGCCAAAACTATTGAGAGAGGCTATTTTGCAGTTAACAATTTTATTCACTACCATTTACCTATAGCCTCAATCACTGTAGGACCAAGTGTTATTGTCATTAATGAATGTCAATTCCGTAAAAAAACTTTACATTTTATGTGGTCCCTTTCAGGAAGTGAAGCACAACATGTTTAACTTCAAGAACAATTGATGTGTAGGTCTGCGGTAAAATAACAATCTGCAGATGTTTTTTTCCAGTGGAAAAGAAGAGTTAATTTTGTTTCCAAGGCTTACCAAAGATCTCCTCCATCTTTTCCGGGTTTAATTTTGGCCTAGCCTCTGCTGCTCCATTTGCGTTTGAGCAGGTCCCAGTGAGAGAGTGGGAGGCCATCTCTTCCCTGCTAAATGTTTTCGTCATTATGTCTTGAAGATATTTCTGTGCACTGCAATTTGTAGTGGTGTCGGTGACTGCCGAATACTTTGGCGAGATGACAACGTTCTGGTAAGAATTCATTCATCATCTGTAATGCTTGGTGAAAGTGAATAAAATCACATGCTATACATCTCCCAAAAAAATTACTTGGTCCATGGTTCCAATTTTCAGCAAAGGATTTGAAAAAGGCAATTTTTATGAAAGAATGTTGCAACCTGATGCCACTTGTTTCTTCATATATTATCTCAAAAAAGGTCAGTCATTGCAAAAATGTTGAAAAGACATGAATCTAGGTTTGAGAAACATTTTTTATTTTGTCAGGAAATTTTTTATTGACTCTCCATAGACTTTGTATACAACCGCTGAAGTAGCGTCAGGATGCTACATTTTTTCCAATCTTTATTCATCTTGTTCATCCTTTGATAGTTGAAGGGAAATATTTTTGGTACAGCTTCCATGTAAATGTATGGTAGTAAAGGTAATACTTAAATTTAATGGTTGCATTTTTGGTGGGGGTTGTATTCCAGTAAACAAACCAATTTCAGGTGTGCATCCAAAGTTGTAAATTCAATTTAGTATGAATGTAGTCAAAGTTGCAGGTTTTGAGATGTTTCATCTCATCTTGTATGTACAGGCATACATTTAGCTGTTGAACATGTACAGAAAAAAAGTTGTTTTACCCACATCAAAAAAATTGTGACGCATAATTAAAGTGTATTCCTTTGGGTATTTTTTGTTTATACAACTTGTGTATATGGACGATCAAAATTAGTTTTTTTGCATTTGGATTTTTTTCGGCAGCACTTGGACCCAGGTGGAGAAGACCCAGATGGTGAAGACCCAGGTGATGAAGACCCAGATGATGAAGACCTTGCAATTCTGGGAGCTAATGTCACCCAGGAACAAGCTGTACTTATGATACTGACCTATGTTCTGCGACATAACTTAACTGGTGAGGCATTGCAAGACCTACTTATACTGGTCAATCAGTTTGTTCCTGGATTATCACCAGCCACAAAGTTTGTGTTTAACAAATGCTTTTGTGGTACTAAAGGGCAAATAGAAATTCACTATTACTGCAAATCTTGTTTGACATATATAGGCCAAGATGAGAACCGAGACACTTGCCCTAATGCAGTTTGTCAGGTTGAATTTAATGCCTCTGAAAACAAGAAAAGTGGAAAATTCATTCTGTACATTCCACTAGAATCTCAGTTGAAAGACCTCTTTGAGAACAAAGACATTGCAGTCTCCCGCATTGAAAAAACTAGAAGAAGGAATGATGTACTAGGAGATTTTTTTGATTGCTGTGCCATACAAAAACTTATGCAAGAGGGGAAGCTTGGTCCAAATGACTTCACACTTCTCTGGAACTGTGATGGTGTACCAGTATTCAAATCGTCTGGGTTTTCCATTTGGCCAATACAAGTAATTGTAAATGAACTTCCTCCCAAGATCAGACGTAAACATGTGCTCTTCTGTGGGCTGTGGTTTGGGCCAAGCAAACCTGAAATGAAGACACTATTCACACCAGTACTAAAAGAGGCAGAAACATTGGCAGAAGGATTTGACTGGATACATCCTGTAACCACAGAGACAGTCCACTCAAATGTATTTTTCCTCACAGCTGCATGTGATTCAGTTGCTAGGCCATCCATGAGAAACTGCATGCAGTTCAATGGACGTTTTGGATGTGATTGGTGTTTACACCCAGGGGAAGTTGTTGAAAAGGGTGGAGGAAATGTTCGTTGTTATCCTTATAATGACCCTGAGCCCGAAACTCGCTCTCAAGAGCAGTGGGAAGATGACGCAATCCAAGCCACTCTTGCAAATCCAGTAAATGGAGTGAAAGGACCTTCTTTGCTACTTTTCCTGCCCCTTTTCAACATCATCACTGGATTTGTACCTGATTACATGCACTGTGTTTTGTTGGGTGTGGTAAGGCAGTTTGTAAAACTTTGGTTTGATTCAAGTTACCATGATAAGCAATGGTACTTAGGCACTAGTGTTCAACACTTTGATCACAGATTACTTAATATGAAGCCACCTAGAGAGTTAAGCCGTGCCCCAAGATCAATTACCACCAAGAGTTATTGGAAAGCTACAGAGTGGAAGTCTTTTCTACTATATTATTCACCATCAACGGCGCACCCAGGATTTTGTCTTAGGGCGGGGGCTCAAAGAAAATTTTACTATCACAAATCAACTAGGCCTAGTATGTATATGTATGTATGTATGTAATTTTGGGTTGTATGTATGTATAATATGTATGGATGGATCTTCCCATTAGGAACTCGGTAACCTCCCATGGAGGGGCATAAACGCCACGCTGGCAAGAGCCAATCTCACTCATACACAAACATTAGTGTATCGTCTATTACGAACTGCACAAATCAATCAATTGTGATTCAGTAACTACCTACTTTCCATCAATGGGCGGCGAATTCCATGAACAAGTGGGCGGCAAACCCAGATCCTACCGGTAATCTTTTTCTTTTTTGTTGTTGCTAAAACGGTGTCAGATAATAATTATTTATATCAGATTACTGTTAAAAAATAAAATTAAAACCCTAACCTGGGCATGTATGTGATGTGTAATTTGGAAAGGGTAGGATTGCAGGCCTTTTTAATGCCCTGCACATAGCCGAGTTAAAGAAAAATGGAGAAAAGGAATCAACACATGATAAAATAAGATTGGATCTGGTCGTTGCACCAGAGTTACATGTTCATGCATATTCATTATACAACATCTAAAAATAAATCATTGTGGGTAAACAAAAATGTATTACTTTTTCCTTACACTTGTCCGGCATTCCCTTGAAAAGGGAAAACACTTAAATTTGAAAAATGCCGGAACCACGTAAAATATATTTTAGCCCGGACAAATTGGCACGTTGGTTTCAAATGTTTATGTTATTGTTGCAAATTTAAACAATTATAGTGAGATTTCATGAGACATAATAAAATAATTTTGGCAGAAAGAAGAAAAAAACGCGAGTGGCATGAGATGAAAAGAAATCCACCCTTTCTCCTCCCCCTCTCTCTCTCATTTTTTTCCTTCTTCTTGTTGTCCCTTTTTTTATCGTGGACCCTCTTGGGGGGAGGTGGGGGGGGGCTCAAGCCCCCCGTGCCCCCCCCCCCCCCTTGGGTGCGCCGTTGTTCACCATTCATTCTTTGTGGATTGCTGCCAAACCAGTACTTTAAGCATTGGTGTTTACTGGTGTTTGGAATTCATGCCCTGTTCCAAACAAAGGTTTCTAGGGGAATGATCGACCAAGCTGAAATAGCTCTCAAAAAATTTGTAATTGGTGTTGAAACACTTTATGGCAAGGAGTATATCAGTTTCAATGTTCACCTCCTCACTCACCTTGCTGCTTCTGTAAATGAGTGGGGACCACTCTGGGCAGCTTCAGCCTTTTCTTTCGAGGCTAATAATGGAAAGCTTTTAAAGTTTTTTCATGGTACTCAGTTTGTTCCACAACAAATTTCAGCTTCTTTCCTTCTTTGGAGAAGTGTTCAAAAATTTATCCAAGCACTCCAGGATGCACCGCTACGTTTGTGGATGTGTAGTAGTGTTTTGCCCAAAAGTGCTGTTAAATTAGGACGATCAATGTTGTTTGGTAGCTTTGCAGAGCAGCAAATTCCTCTGCATATCATAGCATCCATTAGGCAACTGCTCGGTCATGACATTTACAACAGAAGAGGTATGTTTTATAAGCGGGTACTAATTGATCGCTGCATGTACTGTTGTAAATCTTACACACGTTCTAATCGCAGGATTGATTATGGTGTGCAGTTTAAAGATGGCTCATTTGGCATGCTTCAACACATAATAGTGGCAAAGGTTGAATGTAACTGCCCCCCAGATGAATTTTGCCAATGCCAACGAAGTATGATAGTTGTATATACTGCACTTGTTAAACAAAATACTCATGTTTTTCAAGACAATCAGATAGGTGTCAACTCTACAGGCTTAATTCATGAAGTCGGTCTCTCCTTGGGAACTAAAAGTTTGTTTGTTAAGGATATCAAGCAAAAATGTGTGGTAATTTATGATACTGGGAAAATATTTATTGCTCCACTGTGCAATACTTTTGAATCTGATTAGTAAACTAAGAAGCAGGACTGATCTAGTGAGCGTCACCTCCACGGTGTTCTGACCAACAATGATTTATGTTCTGCATGCACAATATAGAATACTGCATGCATGTGCATACAATGCACACAGATGGAGAAAATCATGTGTCACTTCCCCGACATTCACAGTGGGCATGCAGCTTACAAGATCAGTCTTACAGGGGAAAGCGCCTTGTACATATAAAAAGTAACGACCTCATGCTTAATTAATAAACAATAGGTGACCCGCGCTCTACAATAAAGGGTATAATGTACGTCTGTATGTGGAGAGGACGAAAACAAATCTTAACATAAGTGACTTTTTGTTTGTTTTTATTAGACCTTTTTATTAGAAACTTGAATAGAGGAATAATGATGAAAAAAATATATAAGTATACAAATGTCCAGATTTCTTGAGAACACAAAAAGCCACAGGGGTCAAACCGACACGAAATTAAAGCATTGGGTGTGCCAAATTCAACTTTGTATGTAACTCATTTTGCAAATTTTGCGACATACACATTTTTGTTGAACCAGTCGCATATTTCACGTGTAAGGTTTGTTTCTGTTGATGTTAAGTGATGTACATGTATGAGTTTTTTTTAAATCATTTTCATGCATGTTGTACCATGAAACAAGTAAGTCTGCAAGTTTTATATTTATATAGTGTGCAACTTGTTTTCCCTTTAAACAGCTCCTGGCAAGTTTTTATCTTTGTAAAATTCTTGTATATATATTTGTTTCCCCGGATGTGTACATGAACAGCACATGTATGTAAATAATCTTAAATAAAATTCAAGTACTAAACGGAAATCGGTTTTGTTTGTCATTGTTTGTTCACTGCAGTGCTATTGACATATAATTCAGTTTAAAAAGAATGTTTTTTTTTTTGTGAGAGTAGGTGTAGCTACATGTACTAGGATGGTCACGTTTTCATAGAATATGGGACCTGGGTTGAATTCATTCACGTTTGGTTGAAAACTTCACATACCAAAGAAAACCTGTCTTGAAAGCTTTTTCCATCGACAACATATAAATTTGACATTTTATAAAGAACTAAGGAGCAATAAGTTTAATACCCAAGGCAACATCCAGACAGTATAGACTGAATTAAAATGGCAGTACAATAACTTTAAAATATGCATTAAATTTACATTACAAAGAGTAAACTAAATTGAATTAAACAATTTAAAACATGTAAATAAAATTCAAAAGAAAATTATCTGACAAAGCACGTTAACAAAGAAATGAACATGGGGAATGGTGGGGGCGACCTTACAGCAGACTATGCGAAGGATAAATGATGATGGGACATGGAAGGAAGAGGTGGTAATGGATTAGGGCAGGGGTAAGTAAAGTGGTTCTGAGAAAAAAGTTAGTTTTGTTAGGATCAAGAAAAACGTACACAAATATTTCCTTCTGTGTCTACATACACTACAAGAATATCACAGGACCGGGGTATCCAACGATTACAGTACCACATGTATTTGTGTGGTACTCTGGTGATAGTTCTTTTTCTTTGGTTATTTCTGTGGTATCTATATGTACCACAAGAATACCACAGGACTGGGATACCCAGCGTTGGCATTACCACATAAATGTGTGTGGTACTCTGATGATATTTGCTTTTCCTGTGGAAATTTCTGTGGTATCTACATGTACCACTGAAGTACCACAGGAATACCACAGGACGTGTACAGCGTTGGCATTACCACAAACATTTGTGTGGTACTACGGTGATAATGCTTTTCTTGTGGTAATTTCTGTGGCATCTATATGTACCACAAGAATACCACAGGACTGGGATACCCAGCGTTGGCATTACCACATAAATGTGTGTGGTACTCTGATGATATTTGCTTTTCCTGTGGTAATTTCTGTGGTATCTACATGTACTACTAAAGTACCACAGGAATACCACAGGGCACTCGGGTGATAATGCTTTTCCTGTGGTAATTTCTGTGGTATCTACATGTACCACTGAAGTACGACAGGACCGGGATATCCAGTGTTGGCATTACCACATAAATTTGTGTGGTACTCGGGTGATAATGCTTTTCCTGTGGTAATTTATGTGGTATTTACATGTACCACAAGAATACCACAGGACTGGGATACCCAGTGTTGGCATTACCACATAAATGTGTGTGGTACTCTGATGATATTTGCTTTTCCTGTGCTAATTTCTGTGGTATCTACATGAACCACAGAAGTACCACAGGAATACCACAGGACATTTTCGTAAGGGAGTGCTTGGACGGCTTCTTCCCTTCCTAGAGTTCACGGGCTCACGAACGAATCCGTGCACCCTCCGCTTCAAAACCATCCAACTTCTCCAACTCTTTCTTTATAGACTCACGCTGGAGCAACAGATCTGGATCCGTACTACCAGTGTTAAGTTAGATGAAAGACTTTTGAAGAGAACTTCTCTTCTGTCTCCGTTTCCTAGACAACCTTCGCGAGTGGCTATAAATAACATCTTTAATCCGCTGCTTGACGTCCTCCCACCAGAGGAGTTCATTGTCAAACCCCTCCTTGAGAGTCCGCCAACCAGCGTAAGCTTTACGAAAATCCCGTTGAGAGTAGGCATCAGAAAGAGTGGAAACATTACATTTACAAAGCCCTTCACCATCACCCACAATCTCAGGGCAATTAAAATTTAAAATAACACCATCATGATTGCTAAAATGGCATGGCGAATGCAGACAAGACACCACATCCAGAGAACTTGACACATAAAATCGGTCAAGTCTACTGGACACAGTGTTTGACGCATTACGCCACGTAAAAGAAATATCGGACGGGTGTAAAAACCGCCAACAGTCAATTATTAAAGAAAAATCTGATATGAGTTAGAGCAACTCAGTGGCCCCGTACCACACAAAGTGGAAACAGAACCACGTCTATCCAAATCAATATCAACAACACAAATAAAATCACCAGTTAAAATAATGGGAATATTCCCTGTTAAATGGGATGCTAAATTTAAAAAGAAATGTCTACGGGACTTGGGGTCATTGGGAGCATAAGCCGTGCACAACTTAATACTACCCAATGGGCCGTCAAGAACACAGCTAATAATTCTCCCTTTGTAATCAAACGAAGGGTTAATAAAATCATATGTACAACGTGGGGACAGAAGGATGATGGTACCACATGAAGAAGATGTGCCAAAGCTGGCAAACATCTTCCCCTCCGTTTTGCCCTCCACGAACCAATATGACATTCTTGCAAGCAAGAAATGTCATACTGGCGACAAAGTTTAAAAATGCGTGATCTCTTTGCAGAGTCGCGCATCCCATTGACATTAAGTATAAAAACAGCGACCATGGTTGGTGTTTAAAAAACAAACGTTTTACGTGGGGCACTCGCCGGGGGTTTCGGCAGGTGCCGCCTAAAAGTAGATGAGGCAGAGGATGGATCAGAAGGGGACTCCGATGAGGACAAAAAGTTGTCCTCTTCCACCCCCTGCTCCATTTCCGACTCAGAAGAGGAGTCGGTTAAATTACTCCCTTGTATAGGGACAGCCCGTTTTAAAGGGGCTTCTAACTTGGAAGAAGAGTCCGAATCAGAAGAGGGTCGTTCCCTCTTATTTTTCATTCCCCTTCTACCAATTTTCTTGAAAGGCTGCACCTTGTCGAATGCTGCTGCGTGGCAATTTGGCTTGTCGCAGGCCAAGGTTGGGCGAGCGTTCACGCCAGTCCAGCCTGCGCATCCGACATGGCAAGATTTAAAATCCAAGGTACACTAGCAGTGAAAAACATTCCCACGGCGAGTCACCTTTAAAAGGAACTGTGACTCTTGAGCATCCTAAACAAGATGCTCGTGGCAGGCTATACGAATTTACTTTGTATAGCCACCATAAGTAAATAGCGTACTACCGGGGATGGACTCCAACCCCGGTAGAAAGCGATCTCTGATGGAGGGCGATTTGTTAAATCAAACCGCGCGCGCTCCCGGAAGTGGTTGAGCAGCGACCATGTTAGACTTAGTTCCAAGTCTGTGATCGTGGTTTTGTGTCTGCCTGCCTGAAGCCAATACAGCATCGCATTAAATAGCGCCCTCTTGTGTATTAACCTCCGACATTAACATTCTATCACAGACTTGGTAATGTTGTTCATGGGTTTGTACACGCCCTATTGCGAATTAGTCCAAAAGTGGACGGAACAATCTGATTGGTCGGAAACTGCAAAAGCCTTCCATAACATGAATATTCAAACTAAACCTTCTACATGCAGTTGGAGGAGATGTACTCAACGATTCCATTTAAACTGTAGGTAAGACGTTTTTTGTAGAGAAGGAATTATGTATTTTATTTTGTGCTTTTTTACAACTCTAAGATCTCATTAAATTTACCTATACATGTCAAATACTATTTATGTACCAAGCACTATACAAATTTAATATCGAATGAATATTACATAAATAATTTTAAGCGAGTGTAACCTGTTAGTAGACGCGGCCTACAAGGTTTTTGTGGCCTCCTGATTAGCCATCTCTCTAGCATCCGTATTATTATGTACATTTTTAGCTATGAATACATGAATATCCCACAAACACAAGAAGGTAAAGTCTGAGATCGCGAGTTAGGGCTGAGATAGCCAGTAGGGGTAAACGGCGTTTTTCGTGGCTGATGCAGACAAAAATAACCACGATCTCAGACTTGAAATCAAGTCTACGACCATGTGGTCGCTGATATTAATTCCGATTTTTTCAAGCTCCGTAAAGAGCTGACTTGGCGAGATCTTGTTGTCGAACTTTAGTCCGGCAGCACAGTCACGCCTAAGGCCTACCCATCTTGGTGGCATGATTGGAAAAGAAAAACACCTCTTATGTATGAAGAGTTAAAGAAAAACTTGGAAAAATTACCCTACTCGGATAATTTTCTTTAAACAAGAAAAGACCTACATGTACACCACTACAACCTGTAGTAGTGTTAAGAAAAAAAAGGAAAGGAAAGGAGAAAGAAAAAACAGTTACAGATAACTTAAATGTTATCTTCACCACTACAACTTGTAGTGGTGTTATGAAAAGGAGTAATTGCCCAACTCGGGCAAATAGCTGTTATATAAATATATATACACACACCACTACGACCTGTAGTGGTGCTATAATAATTACAATTACCCTACTTGGGTAACTAAAATATTACCTACTATAGTACACCACCACGGCTTGTAGCAGTGCTATAATAAATAAAGCACAATTCCAGACGGTTGTTTGCCGGTCTGGTATTGCGTTTATGCAACTAAACAAATTTAGGGAAAAACAACCCCGAGGAAACAAAGCCAAAACTTTACGCTCTGTTTCCCCAGGTAAAGAACAGTATTGTACCCTGTGTAACCACCAACCCTTCGGCAGTGGTCGTCACACAGGGAACTCACAAAGGAAAAAAAAGGCTAACTTCGCCCGTACAAAATATTTAAGAAAACGAAACACCGAGGGAACAAAGCCGAACTTTACGCTCTGTTTCCTGTGTAATGCGGCGTTCACACAGTGCCGATTATGGCTCCCGTTTGAGATCAGACAGCGCTACGACACGAAAAGTGAAAAAGTCGGATTACTATCCTCAATGATCTGGAATGTCCTATCATTGTCTGAACGCAGTCGTATACGTTCGTAACAGAGTCCTACGGATCGGGAAAGGTCCAGAGAGGTCGGCCAAGCACTCCCGACAGTAGGTGCGTCCCGTAACATTCGGGAAACTCAGCCGATTTTGTCTAGTCGGATTACAATCATGACTATGTCGTGACAGATTCTACTGTATCGGATCAAAATCGTAACAATGTCCTGTGTTGTCTGGACGGTGTCTGGACGGTGTCCTGTGGATCGGGACGCTGTCGTGATGAACGGGCATGATTTGGAGTGAGAATACGCCGTTTCGCACGATTCTTTTAGGACCGGACTATCACGTGACTAACTGTTTTCTAACGGATGTCTTCCGTCAGCGTCGGTTCACTGTCCGGTCACTGTCTGATCTCTGTCGGATCGCATTCGGGAGAATCGGGACGCTGTCGGGACAGATTCGGTCGTTTTTTACGATGCTGAAGATACAAATCGGATCAGATTCGGATTGAGAACGGGAGAATCGGGACGAATTCGGCTGGAAACGGCTGAATCGGGACGCTTCCTGAACAATATCTGATTGTTGTCGTGATTAAATAAATGTTTTTACAAATTTGTGAATTTCCCGCCACGAATCACAGGATCTTGATCAGACTTTTGACAAATTTTAATCGGGAATGGTCCTATCAAGGACGGCAGTAAAAATCCTGAATGTGTGACTGAGGCTTAACCACCAACCCTTCGGCTGTGGTCACACGGGAACACACAAAAGAGGAAAACTTTGCCGTGGCAAACTAAACAAGAAAAAGAGAAGCATTTAAAGCAATGCTCCAAAAGCAATACAATTTGAAACGAAGCTTAAATGGAATATACAATACATTTCCTTAAAAAGGCTATTCACCGGGTTTTGGAAGCTAGACTGATCGCTTGAAAAAACTAATTTTGGGGGGTTTTGGATGTGAATATAACACTCCAGGGATAGGATAGCCACGCTATACCTTAGTGAGTGAGGGTACGACCCTCCCTACCCCACGAACACAAAAAGTACACGTTAAAAAAACACCGAGTTAATGTCCAGTTGATTATATAACCTTGGGTACATGTACTCTTGACAACTCGTACATTTTAAAGGCATCAACGTCAACATGTAATACATTTTTAATCTTATCATATTTTTTTATTTTCCAGGTAAAGAAAATTTGCCACTGCCAGTCCAGTCCCAGAAGAGACAGCTAAATTCTTCAAAGTGCTACACAAGCAACAAGAAAATACGACCCTCTGTTGACCAACTTTTTCCTGGAATTGGGGAGACAACTCAGAAATTCATTGAGCAGAATGGATTTGAGGCCCATAGGAGACGCCAAGAAGCAACAGCGAAGTGCGGAACTACACTTGCCCATGTTACGCAACCATTTACTACAAGTAGTACCTGATTTGAAAGAACACAGGGAGAACTTAGGTAATTTGAGTTTTATTTTAATTTCAGAAATTGATGTAGAAGAAGAGGCATTTAAGTATTGTACATAATTTTTCTGAATGTCAGTTGTGATGTCAGAATGGAGATTCGCAAAATAATTTTCAGAATTTATTCACTGTATATTTGCTTGGCAATCCCATTTAGAGAACTTATCCTAAATTTAGCATTAGAATGAATGAAAAAATCTAAATGCATTTAAAAATTTTTCTTATTTTGATTTGTATATCTTGATTCATTAACTATACCATTTGAACATTAATTATAAATATAATCTAGTAATATGAGTGGTTCAACTGATATTTCCACTTTCATAAGCACTTATGCTTGCATGTAACAATATGGTGTATGTTTTATATTTATGCGAAAATGCAAAGTGCTATAAAGTATTTCAATTTATTGTTTCATTCTTAAATTTAAGGTCTCTCTACTATTCGGCGATGGATGAAGGAACCCTCTGCAAGACGTAATACCTCCAAGGACTATAAGGGATACATTGACGCCAAAGTGCCAAGAAAAACAAATACTCTGCGTAAAGCTAATGACAATGAACATTTAAAAAAGGAATGACTTTTGCACCACTTGATGTGTACGCATAGCATTATGTTATGTAGAAAACGACCGGCTTTTTTTTCCGGCACTTGTAAATTTGTGTAAGTTTTTTTTTTTTGGTGCACCGATTCTTTAGGGCAGTTTTGCTCTATAATCGGGGTTCAAGTTTGATGTGTTTTTTAGATGACTTAGATTTATATTGTCCTTTAAGTGAATGGAATTTTAAAACACGTACCTTTTCTTTTCAGATACTCACTTTCGTTGTACATGTTCGTGTTCGAACATTGTTGTTAAGTAATTTTTTTAGTTTGGTGAGCAGGGGTGGGTCGTACCCACCTTATGTCGCAGTGATGTAGTGCCTTGATGCTGAGCCTTGGCCTTAAGGCTGCCTTAAGGCTTGATTTTAGGGCCTTGACCTTAGCCTTAAGGCTTGAGGGCAAAAGCCTTGGCCTTGGCCTTGGCCTTGAGGGTCAAAGCCTTGCAATTTTAGGGCCTTGCTCTTCAAGGCCCATCGATTTTTGAATTTTTCAGGTAAATTTGTTTGAAATTTTGCTTTTCTGCAAACATACAACTTGGGGTCAGCTGTCTGCAAAGTCTGCAGTATCTAATTTAATCATGTTTTATTTATTTTATTTATTTATCGTATGGTTCATACAAAGTTAACATGACAAGGTTAGATTATGGATCCAGTTTAATGCAGACTGGTCAAGTTCAGTTAAATTTCCATCACATCTGTAGATAATACAGTCATGAACGATGTGATGTACAGTCTGGTCATCATGACCACAGGTACATTTAGCGTTGTCACTTAGTCCCATGCGGAGCATGTTACGTCCAAATCGGCCATGACCAGTTCTTATAGTCTGTTGAGTTTGACCCAGCAGTGGCGATGTAGATTGCATCCTGGTGGGTTGGTAGAAGGTGAGGAAATGTAGTTAAATATCCACATCCTGGATTCTGATTCTTGCCACACATTCCAGCCACGTGTTTAGTGCCCAAGTCTTTGGGTGCGATCCAGTGCTAATTTCTAGCAGTTTGTGGGCTTGTCGATGGAAAGGATTTCTTGATGGCAGTCGCAATTGTGGTGGAGGTTTTTGATTGGTGTTTGCCAGCAGTTGATGAAGCAGATGGGAGTCACACCCAGCGGCGCGTCGCGCAAGAGCAAGGCATTGCTGCTGTCGTCTCACTTCAGGAGGAGCAATTCCACTGACTACTGGAAGGTATTGAGTGGGAGTTGATCTGATACATCCTGGGATGATGCGCATGGTGTTGTTGAGGGCTACGTCAATCTTGCTGGTGCTGGGTGCTCCTTGCCCATACCGGTGCACAGTACTCTGCAACAGAATATACTAAAGCTATTGCTGAGGTTCGAAGAATGTTGTAGTCTGCGCCCCATGAAAGGCCTGCTAGCCTTCTAATGAGACAGTTGCGAGCGTTGGCTTTCTGTGCGAGCTGTGTGAGATGGCTTTTGTATGTTAGAGATCCGTCCAAGGTAACACCAAGATACTTGGGGAAATCATCATACGGGATGGTTGTGCCATTGCAAACGACTTTGATTTTGTGGTTAGCCAGACTAGTTGCTAAATGAAAGCAGCTGCTAACAGTTTTGGTGATGTTAAGTCGGAGTCTCCAGTTTTTGAGGTAACGAATTAAAGATTCCATATCGGTGCCGACTGTTGTTTCAAGCTTGTTGAAGTTTTTGGCAGAGGTTAGGAGTGCTATGTCATCTGCGTAGATGTATTTCTTTGAGACAGTGGTTGGTAGGTCAGCAGTGTAAATGTTGAATAAAAGCGGTGCGAGCACTAAGCCCTGCGGGACCCCGTTTTTCAGGAAGCGTTTTTTACTGGTTTCTTCGCCAACCGTCATTGTAAAGCTTCTGCAAGTGGTCATTGTCATGAGAAAGTTTACTAAGGTTTTATCAGGTATGATTTTGTGTAGTTTTAGGGCAGTTTTGTGTAGTTTTATGGATTCTTGTGTCAGTCTAGTTGAATCTACTGTCCGTAACATCTTGGATGATCATGCTCCGCAAAAAAACTCGAACTGTTAAACTACAATCTGAATCCCCCTGGTTCAATGATGATATCCGTGCTGCAAGGAAAATCCGCCGTCAACTTGAGCGAAGATGGCGTGACAATGGGAAACTTGGAGTACATCGGCAAGAATACTGTAACCAACGTGATATTGTGAAGAACATGATTAACCAGGCAAAAATAACTCACTACTCATCTCTTGTGGAAGATAGCTCTGTGATCAGAAAAAACTCTTTAACATTGTTGAAAAGCTGCTTCATAAAACCAAAGCTCCAGTGCTTCCATCTACACACTCCGATCAGGACCTCGCAAATGCTTTTTCAAACTTTTTGTCACAAAAATTGAGAATATCCGTCGTTCTTTTCCCTCAGTACCTGCCATTCTATCACAAACACCATCACGCAAGGATCCACAATGTAGACTGTCCATGTTTGAGCCTACTAGTGTTACGGAGATCAAGAAACTCATCATGAAATCGCCATCAAAATCATGTGAACTTGATCCAGTGCCAACTTCGCTAATAAAACAAAATATTGATGTGTTTGCTAAGTATATCACAATTATTGTAAACAGATCTCTTTCTTCCGGTTGTTTCCCTAATAGCCAGAAAGTTGCTCATGTTAAACCACTCCTAAAGAAACCCAATTTGGACAAGGAAGTTTTCAAATATTACCGACCAGTAGCGAATTTAAAGTACCTTGGAAAAAGTTGTTTCATCACGGATCTCTGACCATGTTCGTGCCAATAATCTGTCGGACACATTTCAGTCAGCCTACAAACCATTTCATGGAACGGAAACTGCTCTTCTTTGCGTCAACAATGACATTTTATCTGCCATGGATGAGGGGAAAATCACTGCATTAGTTTTGTTAGACTTAAGCGCCGCTTTTGACACTGTCGATCATAAAATCCTTCTCTCCCGCCTTCAATATCATCAAGGAATACATGACACAGCCCTGGATTGGTGTAAGTCCTACCTTTTAAATAGGCCTCAGCATGTTTGTATTGGTAACGCTATCTCCGAGCCTGTTACTCTTGACTATTCTGTACCCCAAGGTTCTGTGCTCGGCCCACAGTGGTTTACTGTTTATACCTTTCCAGTTCGTGATATCATTTTGAAGTATAATTTAAATTACCATGTTTACGCTGATGACACGCAGCTTTACATTACTTTTAAATCTTCTCAAGAGCCTGCATTAAAACACTGGAGAAATGTATTCAAGAGATTCGAAGTTGGATGAGACAAAACTTCCTGAAATTGAACGATGAAAAAACAGAATTTGTTCTATTTGGATCACGTCAGCAATTGTCTAAAGTTTCTCGGAGTCCATTTATTACAATTGGTGACTCGCAGATAACCCCCTCATTACATGCACGTAATTTGGGTGTTATATTTGACTCGACAATGACTTTAAAACCACATATCTCCAACATTGTTCGCATATCATCATTTCATATCAGAAATATAAGCCGAATTAGGAAATACTTGAATTAAAGTGCTGCTGAACAAATTATACATGCATTTGTCACATCACGGCTCGATAACGGGAATGCTCTCCTTTACGGTCTTCCGCAGAATCAAATATCTCGTCTTCATCAGCACATACAAAACACAGCAGCTCGTGTTGTGACTTTGTCCAGAAAGTCATGCCATATCACGCCAATCTTGAAAGAACTGCACTGGCTTCCTGTTTCACAGAGAATTGTTTTTAAACTTATGCTAATTGTTCACAAATCTTTTAATAACATTGCTCCAATTTATATTTCTGAACTACTTAAAGTCTACACTCCATCACGCAATTTGCGCTCCAGCAACATGTCACTCCTCAAGGAACCAACTTCAAAACGGAACTGGGGTGATAGGTCGTTTTCGAGACTCTGGAATCATCTTCCAACTAAACTCAAATCTTGTCATAGTATAACCAGATTCAAGTCGATGCTTAAAACTCATCTTATGTCACAACTCTTCAAAGATGATGTATATTTGTAATTGCATTGTAGGTACATGTATCTCGGTACATAATTTGTTTTCCCTATGCTATCATTGTATATTGTTTGTATTAATGTTTTTTCTTTGTTTCCGCGCCTTGAGCGCCCAGCAGGGTGGATATGTGCGCGCTAAAAATCTGTATTATTATTATTAAGACCTTTATGCCATACCGTGTCATATGCTGCTGATAGATTGACCAGTGCAGCACCATTCTTGAGAATGGAGGCTGCACTGGTCGAACATGTTTTACCATCATGTTTTACCATGGAGCAGGGAAAACACCCTAGATTTGTGTGTTGACACACTTTCACTATTGCAGCATCACATTTTGTTACCATGATAGTACATTTTGCTGCTTCCCCCAAAACAAAGCTATACTAATTTTCTGTATACATGCACTTGTGGGGCCAGAAAATTAAATTACTTCCATGTCATAACGAGGTAACATCAGTTAAAAACAGCCCTTCTTAGATCCCCTTTTGTTATACTCGGTTTAGATTAATGTGCATCAGTATGGAAGCCTAACACCCTAACACCCCCGCTCCCGCCCCCCCCCCCCCCGAACCACGCAATATACCAGAAACGATTCTCCCGTCAGAATCAACGTGAGAATCTGAAAAAACATAAGGGCTCACCCGGCAGGGAGAAGAATGATAGAAGAGGAAGATGTACCAAAACTGGCAAACGTCATCCCTTTCCATTCCGTCAGCCAAGAAGCAAAGTCGTTTGTATAGGAAATGCCCCTACATAAATAAATAAAAATACGTCTTCTCTTCACGGGATCACGCATCCCATTCACATTTAATGAAATGATAGCGATCACGGTTACTGTTTTTAATTAAAAAACACATTACGTGGGGGAACTCTCCGGAGGCTTCGGGGTTGTCCCCTCGTGGGGGGGAAGCAACCCCGGTGGTCCCAGGGGTAGTCCCCTAGATGTTCTTGGAGCAGGGGTTGGTTTAGGACAAGTGTCTTTTACCTCCTCCGCTCCATTTCCGACTCCGAAGAGTAGTCGGTTAGATTTGACCACTTCACAGGGGCCCGGTGGAAGAGTCGGAATCCGAAGAGGGACGACCCCTCCTTCTTCCCCTTCCCACCAGCGACCTTAAAAGGATGGACCCTTGCGGATCCATACTAGGACCGAAGCCCAACAAATAGTGCTTCCCACGGCCGGCCAGTGACCTCCGTGGGTTAGCGGGGGTGATCGCCCCTCGACCTCTGATGAGACATGCTTTCACATGATCTTAGCCAAAATGCCGAGAAGCGATACTCACAAAATCCCACGAGAAAATTCCCCCTCGTCCGTTCAGCACGGCTCGTATATTGTGAAACAGGCATGGTCAAGAAATACCTGAAGGTGCCAATATTGCAAAAATACCACTCGACAAAACAAACACCGAAAGGTGGCTACATTCCAAACCATCGGAAGGCGGGCATTTCTGCCATCGAAAACATTCTACCCGTGGTTTTATTATAGAACGTCTACACGTGTACGTCTGCAGTACGTATGTGTACATATTCATACGTATGTTTACATGTTTACATGTTTACATGTTGCCTGGCTAGCTGGTTGTGCGTAATATACTGCCGCGCGTTTGATTTGCGCGCGTCAACAATGGACATCAGATTTTTAGCGCGCACATATCCACCCTGCTGGGCGCTCAAGGCGCGGAAACAAAGAAAAACATGAATTACAAACAATATACAATGATAGCATAGGGGAAAAAATTATGTACCGAGATACATGTACCTACAATGCAATTACAAATATACATCATCTTTGAAGAGTTGTGACATAAGATGAGTTTTAAGCATCGACTTAAATCTGGTTATACTATGACACGATTTGAGTTTAGTTGGAAGATGATTCCAGAGTCTCGGAGCTGCGACAGAAAACGACCTATCACCCCAGTTCCGTTTTGTTGAGTTCCTTTAGGAGTTGGTTCCTTTAGGAGTGACATGTTGCTGGAGCGCAAATTGCGTGATGGAGTGTAGACTTTAAGCAGTTCAGAAATATAAATTGGAGCAATGTTATTAAAAGATTTGTGAACAATTAGCATAAGTTTAAAAACAATTCTCTGTGAAACAGGAAGCCATTGCAGTTCTTTCAAGATTGGTGTGATATGGCATGACTTTCTGGACAAAGTCACAACACGAGCTGCTGTGTTTTGTATGTGCTGAAGACGAGATATTTGATTCTGCGGGAGACCGTAAAGGAGAGTATTCCCGTTATCGAGCCGTGATGTGACAAACGCATGTATAACTTGTTCAGCAGCACTTTTATTAAAGTATTTCCTAATTCGGATTATATTTCTGATATGAAATGATGATATGCGAACAATGTTCGGGTTCAATGTTGGGAACAATGTTGGGAACAATGTTGGGAACAATGTCGGGAACAATGTTGGAGTGCCATGTCCGAGCGGTTAAGTGCATTGGACTCAAGTTCTGATGGCTGTGTCATCAGAATGTGGGTTCGAAACCTGGCGGCGACCGTGGTACTTGTGTCCTTGAGCAAGACACTTTACAGTAATTGCTTCTCTTCACCCATGTGTATAAATGGGTACCTATGAGGGTAGAGATAGTTATTGTGTTTGATTAGCCCTGTAGCGCCAAAAGGTTGCACATTGACTGTATACTCCCCAGGGAGCTGAGAAAGATTACAGGAATGATATTGGCCCAGTGACCAGGGGTAATAATGTAAAGCGCATTGGGACATTATGTGAAATGCGCTAAATAAGAATAGAATATTATTATTATTATTATTATTATTATTATTAATGTTGGAGATATGTGGTTTTAAAGTCATTGTCGAGTCCAATATAACACCCAAAATACCAATTGTAATAAATGGAAGAGAAACTTTAGACAATTGCTGACGTGATCCAAATAGAACAAATTCTGTTTTTTCATCGTTCAATTTCAGGAAGTTTTGTCTCATCCAACTTTGAATCTCTTGTATACATTTCTCTAGTGTTTTAATGCAGGAATCGGCAGGCTCTTGAGAAGATTTAAAAGTAATGTAAAGCTGCGTGTCATCAGCGTAAACATGGTAATTTAAATTATACTTCAAAATGATATCACGAACTGGAAAGGTATAAACAGTAAACCACTGTGGGCCAAGCATAGAACCTTGGGATACAGAATAGTCAAGAATAACAGGCTCGGAGATAGCGTTACCAATACAAACATGCTGAGGCCTTTAAAAGGTAGGACTTACACCAATCCAGGGCTGTGTCATGTATTCCAAGATGATATTGAAGGCGGGAGAGAAGGATTTTTATGATCGACAGTGTCAAAAGCGGCGCTTAAGTGTAACAAAACTAATGCAGTGATTTTCCCCTCATCCATCAGGCGCGGATCCAGGAATTCTTTAGACGGGGGGCACACCCAACACGAACACTTATTTTCCTATGCTAACATTGAATATTGTTTGAAATGGGTTTTTTTCTTTGTTTTCGCGCCTTAAGCGTCCAGCAGGGTGGATATGTGCGCGGTACAAATCTTTATTATTATTATTATTATTATAATTATAATTATAATTATAATTATTATTTATTATTTAATTATTTATTATTATTACTTATTTATTATTATTAATTATTTATTATTATATGCGAGCGCGAAGCCCTTACGGCGTTGGGTCCGGGGCCCGCTTAAGGGCCCCGGAAAATATTGGATTCTGGATGCTCTGTGGTGCAATCTGAGGCGATTCCTGGCCAGTTTCACCTGACTTTTTTTGCAAAAGTTTTCAAGATTATATGGAATATATATATATATATATCATTATTTTAGCCATTATTTTTAGCCATTTTAGCGATGTCATGACTACAACAATATAAGTCTCTCCCTCCCCGATTTTTGGCATTTAATTTGCAGTTTTTGACTTCGGTTTTAATTTATCCGGAATTTTTCTTGGTTTTAATTCAGTCCAGTTGAAATTTTCAAGAAAAGGGCTTGATTTCATACTGTTCCTTGCCCTGTGTTAAAACCATCGGCAGATCAGCTGCAAGACTCATCGTACTTCGCAGGCCTATGCGTACTGGCGTAGAATCCGACAGTAAATTGACATCGGCGATTGTAATTTCCACACGGTACCCCGACCCTTCTTCAGACGAAACGGAACAATTTATAGACGTGGAGGAATCGGGTCAAGAAACCAGACTAGCTTGCTTTGCACCCTATCACAGACTACCGATTGCAAACGAAATGTAGACTAACCAATTACTTTTACCCTTTTTATACTTTTTTTTACTCAATTTACCTGGGGCATGTGCCCCCGCGGATCCCCCCCTGGATCCGCGCCTGTCCATGGCAGATAAAATGTCATTGTTGACGCGAAGAAGAGCAGTTTCCGTTCCATGAAATGGTTTGTAGTCTGACTGAAATGTGTCCGACAGGTTATTAGCACGAACATGGTCAGAGATCCGTGATGAAACAACTCGCTCGATTGTTTTTCCAAGGTACTTTAAATTCGCTAGTGGTCGGTAATTTTTGAAAACTTCCTTGTCCAAATTGGGTTTCATTAGGAGTGGTTTAACATGAGCAACCTTCTGGCGTACATACGTACGTATGTGCGACACAGGCACCTACATTGTACATAGAAACCACGGATGAACATGTACAGTGCACCAGTATTACCGGTTGTCTCGAGTTCAAGTCAAAACAACGCAATGTCAGTGTGATGGACAGTTAGCCTCGCTTTCAGTTAAATTCAATCGTGCATATTTTGCGCAAAAGATATATACAGTACTATGACTGTAATAATTGCCCCTCATAATTTTTAAGGAAAAATCTATGCAGATATGTCGAAAGAAATAAAGAAATAAATAATGTTGTCATTATTTTCTTCACTTTTTAGCGGGTCGCTTTGTTTTTAATTTTGGACAAACAAATCAAAGGCAAGCAAAACCGGGCACATCCCAAAAACTAAGCGGTAATTTCCGATTGAAGTATTCACAAATTTGTAAATTTTGAAAATATGTATTTTCCTTTCATCAAATAGAAAGACAGGGTGAGAGTGAACAAGGACATGACCGTAAATTCATTACAGAATTTCGAGGGAAAAAATTAATAAAATAAACGGCAGATGCATATACTATATGCAGGTCATCACATTTTGACAGTAACGCATTTGGAAACATTATTTTTGTCCTTATTGGAAGTAAGGATAGTCATATAAATTTAAATTCACAAGACTCCTGCCAACAAGCATTCTTTTTAATCTTGAAAAAAAAACATGTTTTATTTTATTTGTGTAGCAACCGAATCCCCTACGTAGTTTGCCTCCGTTTTAGCGAGAAGCTGAACTGAAACTTGATTTATTAAAGACCACGAATTTGTACTTGAACAAAATGTTTCCAGTCGCGTTCCAAACGTTTGTTTTGAGTTTTGGTTGTTGTTTCGTTTATCAATGGTGACCATGACATATGGCTCCAATGGAAAACACGCATTGACAGATCCAAAATATGAATATTATCATCTCCACCTTGCATGATATTAAGACATCACAACATTTCAAGTGCTGCCTCTATACTGACCAGAAATATCACTTAAAATTTACAAAATATTTTGAAACATTTTAGCAATCAGTTTTTCAATATTTCACGGATTTTATTCTTATTTATTCTTATTTATTTTTATTTACTTATTTATTTATTTACATATATTATTTCCTATCTAAGAAGACAAACAAATAATTTAACAAACGGGCATATCATACGGCCATTTTGAATACGCATACCTCTCTTTCATCCATGAGAAAATAGGACCTATCTTCGAATTCTGAGTTCGGAAATCAAATTATTTTATCTTTGGATAGGGTGTTGGCTCCGTAATGTGACCCCACTGAGCAGCTTGTTCAACTCCTCGTCATTACGAATTGCGAGCTGCAGATGACGTGATTGATTCTGGTCTTCTTGTTGTCACGAGCGGCGTCGCCTTCGCAGCTAGCTACCCCTCCTTGCAAGTATGTTTGCCTTATACAAATAGCTGATGCGTTGAAATGTCTTCTGGGTGAGAGCATGAAGACATGGAGAACAAATCTGATGGCCAGTGATGAATGTCTTGGTAACGTAAATAAATACCAGACGAGGTATTTTCCAGGGCGATTCTCTGTCTCCACTGTTGTTTGTTTTGGCGCTGTTCCCTTTGACGATGATTTTGCGGAAGGTTAGTGCGGGATACGAGATGACGAAGGATGGATGCAATTTTGAATATGAAGGGAATAATTCTTTAAACTACACAATAATCACTCTATTTGTCACAGAAAGTGTGCAAATAAATCAATCGAGTAATAAGCTTAATCCCTATTATTATTTTATAGTTTAAATTTTTAATATGAAATTATGTTCTTAAATAAGTTTCTTACAAGGTTATAAGGTTTCTTTCGAATAATAATTCTTATTGGCTCTATTATATTTTCCTTGGTTACCGTGATGAATGTACTAAGCTATTCTTTTAAAGTTTCCTCACTCCACAGGAATGCGTTAAGCTTTTCAATGTTACATAATATAGACTACTTTCCATTAATTTTTGTTACTATACGGCAGGCGTCTATAGTTACGGCAGGCGTCTATAGTTACATCTGATGACTGGCTGCCTCGGTAACTTTGTCGTCTTTCACGGCAGGGTAAAGGGCTACTCGTACCTCGGGACCGCTACCAATGGCCATGGGATTTGTTTCGATTGGGTGTCTTGCTTGGTTGAGGGTTGCTGTGATCTGGACAGATTTTGTTGTCGGTGGCTGCAGCTTTGGCACTGAATTTTCCCAAAGGGCTGAGATCGGGACAAGTATCAACTCAACCTCCTGAGTTTAAGGTTGCTGGTCGTTGATCCTGGTCATCGAGCACCCTCAACAAACGGATTTCGTTCTCCCACTCTAACACACACTCAGTAATCACATCACCTTCGATCTTTTAATATCAAAACGCTACTCTTTTAATCAAGCACCTGATGTATTGTTTTGAACAAAACCCATGGCTGGTAACAATAACATAAGACGAAACAGTTTGTTTTGGGGTTTTGGGGGGACTGCCACTTGATTGGCTGGTGTGACCTAACCTTGCACGGCATTGGACGAACGTCGCGATTGACAGTTATCGATTATTGATTATCTATCTAGGGGTGAAAACGACAAATGCGCAACTAAATCTTACTTTGTATAAACCAACCAGGAATTTAGTGGAACTATCGTGACACAGACCTAGGCCTAGTACAACTTCTGATGAAGCAAGACCAGTGATAACATTTTGAAAGCTGCCAACCTTCTCAAAAAGCAGTCTTTTAAGCAGCATTTAAGATATTAATTAATTTAACCCTGCGAGACCATTTCCCTTGGGATATACGCCCATTACCATTCGGTACTGCAGTTTGCTGTCCACTTTGGAGTCCGTGTATATACATCCTTATAAATGGAGATTTCCCACTTGTTCAATGCTTGTTTACCTTTCCAGAGGTTGTACAACTGTAGACCACAATAAATCAAGCCATAATTACCATAATACACACTGTAGCGATGATGAGGAGTGATTTTGCTGGCTAATGTGCTACCAATGTTAGTAAAATAGGTGTTGAAAGAGTCAGCAATTTCCTTCGGATTAGAAATGTGGTTCAGTCCATCAGTGAACTCTTTAGGAAAGGCAGTTTTCTTGTTCTTGCCAAGAATATTCTTAATTTCACGCCAAGTGGATGTAAGATCATTTCTGTTGGAGTCAAGTTTGTACGCATAATAGTTCTTTTTGGCATGACGAATAACTGTTGTGAGCCTGTTGCGAAAGTTGTTGTACTTGAGCTCATTAACTATGGTTGGGTTTCGTATGAAACGCCTGTACAATTTATTGTTATGATTGCAAGAGTTAAGTATAGCTTGAGAAATCCATGGTTGATTTTAATAGCTTTACCAGAGACTTTGGTTACAAAAGGAAAGTTCTTATAGATAAAGCTGAAGGATGAAAGAAACAAGTTATAAGCACGCTCTGCATCATTAGAGTCATAAACTTCACTCCAGTCAGTAGACTGAATATCTGTTTTGAAAGACTGCAAAGTGGTTTTATTGATGTCTCTAGTGATGTAGGTGTGTTTCGAAGGCGGCAGATGATTCTTAAAACAAGAATAAGTTAGTTGAAAGAGGGGAAGATGATCAGATATATCAGTGTACAGAATACCAGCAGTAATGTCACCATCGTGATTGGTTATATTATATTATCAATGAGTGTGGAACTGTGGGGGGCAATACGAGTGGGTTTGTCGATCAGAGGGTGAAAACCATACATGTAAAAAGTGTTGACAAAATCTTCAGTAGGCTGATGGTCAGAACAATTGATTAAATTGAGGTTAATTAAAGTCTCCCATTATATAACACAGCTTTTGTTCCTTGGCAATCGAATTTAAACAATCACCGAACAGCTTGTTGAAATTTTCAACAGATGTCGAAGGAGCTCTGTAAACATTTCCAATAATGAGATTACATGAGTGTTCACGTTGAATTTCAATGAAAATGCATTCAATATCTTCACAGGTACACATTTCATTTCATTTTCATTTCATTTCATTTCATTTATTATTTCACAGGGTACAAAAAAGACATTAAAAAACAAATATGATCAAATGATACAATGATTACACAAGACAAAATAATACAAATTAAAACCAGTTGACAGTACACCCTGTAGGATTACCAAATGCGAACTGAATCACAATCAAGTGGATCTCCTTAAAGTACTGCCAGCAGAACCAAATTAAACATTGAAGATAAATCTGTATATATAAAAAAATTGTAAGACAGTGTTAAACATATAAATTTGACGCTATTTTGGCAAAACAATACTTACTCCAGGAGTTAGAAGATGCTTTCTTAAAGCATTTATGAACGGTTTAAAACCAACAATAATCTGTTCCTTGACATCTACAGGTAAACTATCCCATATTCTAGGAAACCTAATAAAAAGTGAGTGATGAAAAGCATTTGTCCTTGAACTCTGATGATGAAATTTGACAGTGTCAGTATGTCTAGTATTAATTTGAATGTAATTACTTATGTTAACATCAAAACTATTATACAAACATTTAACAACAAATGATATTGAAAGAAAGTGAAGTCTATTAATTAACAATGGCAATCCTAATTGAGCGCACCTAGTGAAATAGTCAATTTCATTTACAGAATTTAAACTAGCTCTTCTTGGGAGTCCAAGGCAAGAGCGGGTGAGTCGTCTCTGAACTTTCTCTAATGTGTCTTGTTGGGTTTACGAGGCAAGGACACCAAACAGTGGAAGCATACTCTAAAATGGGTCTACAAAGTGAACAGTAAAGTTTAACAATGGTACCTGGATCCCGACACTTTACAATTCTTCTAATGAAACCTAACAATTTAGTTGTTTTTGACACAATATTGTTTATATGTTGTTTCCAGCTAAGGTCACTAGTAATAGTAACACCAAGATATTTATAATTATTGACAATTTCTAGAGTGTCAGAACCAATTGTATAAATGGGGCGAGGAGGAGATTTAGAACGTGTTATTGTCATAAGTTTACATTTGTTTATATTTAGAGACATACGATTTAGATTACACCATGTTATTATATTATGCAGGTCACTCTGGAGTACAACGGAATCAGTATCGTGTCTAATAGCCCTAAACAGAACAGTATCGTCAGCATATTGTCTCAGACTGGATTGAACACAAAATGGAAGGTCAAAAGCAAAGATGTTAAATAACAAAGGTGCAAGAACTGACCCTTGAGGTACACCAGAGTGAACTGCTGCCCAGTTAGATTGAGACCCCTGAAAAAGTACCCTTTGAGATCTGTTGTTTAAATAAGAATTAAACCAGTCAAGAATAGATCCACAAATGCCATACTTATGTAACTTGTTTAACAGTATCTGATGACTCACACGATCAAATGCTTTCGACCAATCTAAAAAAATGACATCAATTCGAGGTGGTTTAGTTTTATCTAGTATTTCTGACCAATGATGGTATAATGTTGACAATTGAGTTACACATGAACGTTTCGGAAAGAACCCATGTTGAACATCGTCTCTAATACAAACGTTCAAGGAATCACTAATAAACATAGCTACTCCTCCCCCAAGTTTGTTGGAACAAGATGAATGAACAAGGTGATAGTTATTCTTATGAACATAACAAGGAGGGGATTCTTTAAACCAAGTTTCAGTGAAACCGTAAATAGAAAAATAATGGTTTAGTGAGCATAAATAATCTTTAATGTCATAGAAATGTTTACTGAGGCTTCTGGCATTCATATAGAACAAAGAAAAATCACAGGTAGGATTGATATTTAAATTGTTAAAATCATTACTTTCAAGGTAAGAACAGGAATGCTGAGTGGAATAAACATCATCAATATTGAGAGAATCAAAAGGCACAACAAAACTTCCCAACAGGGAAATAAAATAGGTGGGGTTAAAACAAAACAGAATAGGACAAAACAAAAATAATGATGAGGGGAAAATAAGCAAAAATTTCCCAAAAATAAAGCTAAAAATAAAATGTAGGGATAGGCTGCGCAAAAAGAGGTACAAAGCAAATAATGAACATGAATTGATGAAAGTAAGATGATAAACGTTACGTCCTACCCAGTCCCAAAGATGGGGAATATAGGAAATAACAAACTGAAAGTGATGCTGGAACACCAGCTGCCAAAAAGGTATGAAGAAGTAAGAGACTCGAATATAACATCATGTGAACAGGGCATATATGAAAACAAACTAAGCTAGGCTTACAAGATGAGGGAAATAAATACACAAGTTGAAGGGGACAAAAATAAAAGCGTATGATAATGGAAGAAGCATAATAAATAAATATATATACAGTTAAATAAATGAATGAGGAAATACAATCTGATAATGAAATAAATATGTAAATGGGAAAAGAAAAAACCAAGACAGATAATAATAATAATAATAATGTGTGGACTTATATAGCGCACGTATCCACCAACTAAGTGGTGCTCAAGGCGCATTATATTATTACCGCTGCTCATAAGGCTCATAAATCATTCCTGAAACCATCTCAGCTCCCTGGGGAGTATACAGCTCAATTGCTGCAATTACAGCGCATATAGGGCTAATCAACCAACTCTGCCCTCAGAGAAGCAATTATGGTTAAGTGTCTTGCTCAAGGACACAAGTGTCACGGCCGGGATTCGAACCCACATTCTGCTGCTAATACCAGAACTTGAGTCCGGTAAGCTAGACCGCTCGGCCACGACACTCCATATAATGAACTTAAAGTAAGCGTTATATGGAGATGGATCGTGATGCATAATAATATAAATTATACATGAGATATGTATTAAACAATGGAGTTCGTGAGCATGCATAGCTATGGATAATGTACATGGAAGAGGGTTAGGATTCCCACGCCATTTACCTGCATAGAAGCGAACTTTCTTTCCTTCCTTGTAAGCCTTACTTGCATGGTCTGCCCATCGTTTCTTTTCATGAAGGTCATCTTTTGTAAGATCATCAGTGCAGAAGTGGGATACGTCATCAAGGGTCTGTCGTTGCTTACGAAGGACCTGGATTTTGTCCTGCTAGCAGTTGAATTTCATCAACAAATGTTGGGGCTTACCCGGAAGTTTGGGGCCATCTCTATGTGCACGCTCGAGTTTAAACATGAAACAATGGGCATGATATTCGTCTACGGCCACACTACGTTGAATACACCGGTTCTCGTCCGACCACCGAAGTTAAGCAACGTCGGGCCCGGTCAGTACTTGGATGGGAGACCCCTGGGAATAACGGGTGCCGTAGACTTTTATTTTGGTTGAATAGCAGGTATCAACAGTTTAAACATAAAACAATGGGCATGATATTCGTCTACGGCGACACTACGTTGAATACACCGGTTCTCGTCCGATCACCGAATTTAAGCAACGTCGGACCCGGTCAGTACTTGGATGGGAGACCCCTGGGAATACCGGGTGCCGTAGAATTTTATTTTGGTTGAAGAGCAGGTATCAACAGTTTAAACATAAAACAATGGGCATGATATTCGTCTACGGCCACACTACGTTGAATACACCGGTTCTCGTCCGATCACCGAAATTAAGCAACGTCGGGCCCGGTCAGTACTTGGATGGGAGACCCCCCTGGGAATACCGGGTGCCGTAGACTTTTATTTTGGTTGAAGAGCAGGTATCAACAGTTTAAGGCCATTTCTATACACTACTCAATAGGGAAGTACGATCTCCACGTTCGGACTGGGAAGTCTCTAAAATAATATTGTTGAACTGCCGTGCTTGTTTTTTCGATGTAAGTCTGTGCCATTTCCATTACTTACTTTGTTTAAAGTAAATGAAACACTTTCTTTTAAATTTAATTCGAAAACAAATAGTTGCTCCTGTGGGTGTTGTGTTGCAATGCCGACAGTAAGAGAGTTCATTTGCTGCAAAGAAGTCTACGGTGGTGCAGAAAATGGACGAGTTCATTATGGATCTGGACTGCATCACAGAACACCCGGGATGGATGAAGCCAAGTAAATATTTAGATTTTTTTAATAACCTGCGACGTGCCATGGCGCTGTTATTGAGAGTAGATTTGTAAACAAAATTTAATTACTCCGTTCATGCTCACCCCACATTTCTCAAATTCCGTAAGTTCACTGTTGAGGTATCCCCAAATAGCATGGTTAATTCTCATTAGCCTGCTTTGAACCCTTGACCCAAAATCCTACTGCAAAAAGCATGGTCCCATAGGACCGTGTACAAATCCTGCATGGTCCCATAGGACCGTGTACAAATCCTGCATGGTCCCATAGGACCGTGTACAAATCCTAATGCCATATGTCAACACACAAGGGCATTGACTTCGGCTCTGAGCGGCTTATCAAAAGCTATCAGTTACCCACTATATTATTGTGCCTGACCATGAATCCAGACATATTGGCACCCTCAGCCATTGGATGACAGATTTTTATTCATATAACTGCTATGGGTACACATAATAGGGTATATTTTATGTCGATTTGGGGTAGGGGAAAAAGCGTTATCAGAATTAAAATAAACATCAACCTAAAGGGCCTTACATTTTTGTTTTGCTTCAAATTGTTGTCTAGGGTCTAGAGGACCTCTAGGCATCTGTTAAAACCATTGGCAGTTGGTAGTGTTCAACGCAACAGAAGTTATAGCGCCCTTTCACACCTACTGTAAAATACAGCGCGATGCAACCGCGGTGTGAGTATAAGTGTCATGGCACGTCGCAGGTTTTAATTATTAATAATCCATTACCAAATTTAACATTTCAGTAATACTAAATATAGTGCAACAGGGCTTGGAAGTATTTCACTGGTTTTTATATAAACATGTTTTACTATTTATGCACAGGTACACTGGCAACGTCTAAAACAACCCTTGTGAATGACATCAAGATGATGTCAACTACCAAGCAGACATCATCAGTGGAGAGCTTTCACAGCGTAATAAATCGTTTTGCCCCCAAGATGAATACATACACATACCATGGGATGTACTGTCGGTAAGAAATATACTTGTTTTGTACAAAAAAGACAATCTTATTTTTATGTTTTTCAAGAAATGAAGTTTATATCCAATTGAATCAAACAGCTAACAACTCAATTTGTTTAACGTACAGAAATGTGCATTAATGCATGTATTATTTTACTTGTTGATGATAATTGAAATGTTATTATCTTTTTATTTTTAAAGGTTACGCATTACAACTTTGCATTTCAACGATAACAGCAATAGAAGGCAGGCAACAACCAAGTTGGGACAGTACAGCTGAAATACAAGCTCAGCAAGCCAAAGTATAAGAAAGGAGACGCTACTGTAAAGCCAGTGAAAGAACCTTGCAGATATTCTAAGATTTTTATTCTAAATTATACAGTATTAGTAAAACACATTCTTAGATTTAAATACATAAACATTGAAGGACCTTAACATCCATCTTGTGTCATTGTTTAGATAACTAGCCCCCCCCCCCAACACACACAACTATATACATGTACTCGTATTTTCCCCTTGTTGTTTGACTTGAATCATTTCTATTATCCATTGTCTGTTCTATAATACATATATACAAATATATAAAAATTGTTTTGTTTTGTATTTTTTTAATAACAGTTTACATTGATGAGTTTATGGCTGAGGTAGTGAAGACTATCAAATCCACATCCCAAGAAGTTATGAAGAAACCACCTCCTACACTCTCTATCAGCTACACATTTCCCCAGAAAATATTCACTCATTTCATGCCATCGAAGCAGGTTTAGCCTTCCCTAAATGTCTACCATGTACATGTATACTGCAAGTTCTTATTAAATGTATACACTATGTAAAACGTATCAATAATGCACATGTTAAAGTTCCAACTTACATGTAGTTTGATAAGGAGAACATTTTTAACTGAACATTTTAAATTTGGTAATGGATTATTTAAAAAAAAAAAATCAAAATATTTACATGGCTTCATCCATCCCGGGTGTTCTGTGATGCAGTCCAGATCCAGAATGAACTCGTCCATTTTCTGCACCAACGTAGACTTCTTTGCAGCAAATGGACTCTCTTACTGTCGGCATTGCAACACAACACCCACAGGAGCACCTATTATTTTGTTTTTGAATTAAATTTAAAAGAAAGTGTTTCATTTACTTTAAACAAAGTAAGTAATGGAAATGGCACAGACTTACATCGAAAAAAATAAGCACGACAGTTCAACAATATTTAGAGACTTCCCGGTCCGAACGTGGAGGTCGTACTTCCCTATTGAGAAGTGTATAGAAATGGCTTTAACCAGTTACGATATTAAATTGGTAATCTACGTTTTCGTCTCGATTTTTTTGAGATCTCACTATATCGGAAGTTTGTTTGATATGTACAAACAGTACATGTTTATTTGTAATTGAAATGAGTACGAGTTGGCACGAGTACGAGTTGGCACGAGTACGAGTTGACCAAAATGAGCACGAGTTGGTTGGAGTACGAGTTGGTTGGAGTACGAGTTGACCTGTTTCCATATAAATAGGACCTAGTTTGGTGTTAAAATGACAGCTCTATACTGTGTTTTGTATAATGTATTGTTCAATAAACTTAAAATATAATGATTATAAAAGAGTTATAATAAGTCAGCTATGTGGCATTTCATAATATTAAACCCAAGAGGCTGTGATCGCTAATTATTATATTACATGTTAATGTCATTATATTAAATGATTACACTACAGGCAGCCTACGACAAACGTTGCATTGAACTTAGCCTAAATAACAAATGCATCTGAGACTGAGAGCATACTTTTAAAATTGCCAGTAATTTTCTATAGACACATTTTAGTACTTAAATCGTTAGTAATAGTACACTTGACTTGGCTTACCTGTATCTTGTGAGCGGCTGAAAAATACCGTCTTCTCTCTAGCACTAGCAGGCACGCACTGGTGGAAAGGACGCTATCTTTGAGTATACCAAAAAGCATCTATGCTGATGACAACAACAGCAAACGCGTCTCCACATGTCAAAAGTATTGTAACTAGAGAGGGCGCTGGTACATTTCCAGGCGATTCCGTAAAGTCCCGGACGAATGTGTTACGTCACACTCCGTCGGTTTTTCTCATAAGACCGAGGACGGCTTTCAAAACGTGAGATATTTCACTGGCCGTCATAAATATGCTCAGAGTTGCCAATTTTGACGTTAGTTCAAATCGAGGACGTCCTCGTTTTGCATCGCGTGCTCGGTTGGCTAGTATGAATTTACATGGAAGACCTCACTTGACGTGATTAACACGTACACCCATACACGCAGTCACCGTACGATTCAATGCAATGAGCTGTAATGATGCAGTCTATATGTCCCCTTTTTATATAAGGCCGGCCTGACACGCCGTCCACAATGACTCTCCAATGCATGCCACCTCTATCCAAATCATAACTAATATAAAACTCTCCTAAAAACATTAACTACCATCCTCATACTAAATACAATTGTGAAAAATGTACTTTGTCCGGCCGTATTTTTTCAAATGTGTTATATCTTATTAATTGTGTAAAAATAGTGGCATGTGGTTTATAATACATAAAGTTTTTAGTTTATAGGGTTGGGCGATCGTACAACGATTAACCCTAGAGGACCACAAGTAAATTGACCACCCCCGATACCTTCGAATGAATATGAGTTGGTAAATAGTGGTGTTAAATCTTCTAGAATTTTTACGTTTATCGTGCTACGCGTGTTTACCTCCCGTTGTAAGTGTTACCATTGTTTTATTTGACGATCGACCACTACTAGTAATAAGTAAATATATAATAATAACTTTATTTATAATTATAGGGGTCGACCGTGCATGTTTTCAGCAATTTGCGAAAAATTAACGCCATAACCCCAAATTAAAATTAGATATCTCCAATTGCATATGTATACCACTTAATTTGGCAAACCTTCATCGTGAAGGCGCATCATTGATAACTTTAGAAACACAAATTTTAAATGTCGACCGTCGACGGTCGACCGTCGACGGTCGACCGTGATTAACACGTACACCCATACACGCAGTCACCGTACGACGGTCGACCGTCGACGGTCGACAGCATGGCGGGGTGATGCAATGTTTGGCAATCTTCCAACTTGGCACCCTGCCAAATTGAACATGGCCAGCTGCAGCAGGTGAGAAAACAAAAGATTGTACTGGTAGTGATAATGAGAAGAAAAAACATCCGTTCTCCTTACTCGTTATCGCTGCAGTGTGACCGGTCATTTATTCCGGTGAATGTTGAAATCGGGTATATAAAAGTCACTGTTGGACTACGTATGGCGTTCATTTGCAGGAGTGGCACCACCATGGACGGTGTACACTTACAGTTATTGGGGGGGCGCCGAGTCCGACAAGTGTACTTGACGACTCTCTCGCCTCTGTTCATTATGAATTCTGCTAAATCCGTTTGACCGAATGTTTTTTGGTTCTTGGCGAACGCCATGAACTCCAAACGCGTCTTGAATCCTTTAGAAACAACTATTTCGCTGACCTCAAAGGCCGACAGGCGGGACCTTTTCTTTCTCTTGGCGGGGCGTTCTACGAGGCTGTGACGTATACTTGAAGCACTAGCTGTACGCGGAGGGGGTGCATTTAATAAATCGGGATGGCCCTCGGACATAATAGCATGTTCGTCTTCTTTGGTGACGTACTGCCATGCAGTGAAATAGTTATCGTGATTGGCTGAAAAGTTTACGTTTACACCGTGCTTAGTAGCTATTAAATTTCGCACTTGCATCCAGCGCCTGGCGACTTCCAGTTTTATGGCCATGTGGTAATGGAACTCACCATTCAAGTGCCTCTCCTTACAACAGCACCAGCACATCACCGTCACAGGATGATCTAAAGTTGCGAACGCATCCAGGACTATGTCGGCAAAGGCCGCGCTATCGCGAACTACTTTCTCGTCAGCCCGACTATAAGTTATCAACCAAGTCATAAAGGTATTTAAAGAAAACTAGTAAATAACCACATGATTGCATAATTGTACAGCTTAACAAATGATCTATTCCACCATGTAAACACTCTACCCCCCCCCCACTGCCAAATTGTCTTTTTTCCCCATTTTTTTGTATTTATCATCATCCGGTGTATTGTTTCCTTTTTTTTGGGGGGGGGGGGGGGTCACGGAGGGAGTGTGTTTGACCCTCACCCTCACCCCGTTCCCCAGCCACCCTGTCGTTACGCCAGATTTCTGAACACGCGGGGAACTTTAACAAAAAAAATAATTCTAAATAATTGCCATTGAGTATACATGAAATAATGACAAACGCACATGGTGGAGAATTTGATGGTCATTTGTGTTTGATATGGCATGGGGTGTCGTGGCCGAGCGGTCTAGCTTACCGGATTCAAGTTCTGGTGTTAGCAACATAATGTGGGTTCGAATCACGGCCATGACACTTGTGTCCTTGAGCAAGACACTTAATCATAATTGCTTCTTTCCACCCAGGGGTTAAATGGGTACCTGTGAAGGCAGAGTTGGTTTGCTCTATATGCGCTAGAAATGGCAGCAATTGAGTTGTATACTCCCCAGGGAGCTGAGATGGTTTCAGGAATGATTTATGAGCCTTATGATCAGGGATAATAATATAATGCGCCTTGAGCACCACTTAGTTGGTGGATACGTGCGCTATATAAATCCACACATTATTATTATTATTATTATTCATTAATTCATTCATTAATTCATTTATTAAAGAAACGTTTATTTCAATGTTGTCCCCGTGTTACATTCAATGTATAATACATTACACTGTGACAATTTAAAAAAAATAATAATATCAGCAACATAAGGTAAATATAACACTGATTTCTATTTGATATTGTATGTTTTCTTATTTATAATTTACTTATTTTTAGGACGCGTGGCAGATGGAAGACGCTCCACGTAATCTCGAAAGAGCAGGACTAAATCGCCTCGAAATTCTACAACAGGCAAGAGCTGTTGATGGGCGAATGGCTAACATGTGCTGAAGAGGTTCTTCTTAACAACGGTGTGTGTAAAAACGCATTTTCGGATGCAGTTAAAACAATTCTTGTCGAGGGTAGGGGAAAATACCGTAACATCATGATTACTGGACCAGCAAATTGTGGGAAAACATTCCTTTTGAATCCAATTAACAAGATTTATAGAAATTGTACTAAAAACTTTTGCGTGGGTTGGTGCAGAGAAGGCTGAAGTCATCTTTTTAAATGACTTTCGCTGGACTTGAGTCCTTACTAAAGTGTGAAAAAATAACCAAAAATATTTGTCTCTAACCTCACGTTAAAGTGATGTAAAATGTCATTTTATTTGATAACCTTCCTGTGTGAAATTTGTTAACATTCCAAAGACAACAGTGACGTCACATTTCAACTAAATGGATCTCTACATTTTTGTACAGTGAATTTGCAGTTCATTCCTGAATCTCCACAATATTTCATCAAATCGGCATTGAAATTTACTTTTTTAAAAACAAAAAATTCCTGTATGGAATGTTACAGACTCATTTACTGTAAGAAAATAGTTACGTCATGTTTCAAATATCGCTCTGAAAGGGTATCAAATAAAATGATATGTTACACCACTTTAAAGTGAAGTTAGAGAGTTGTAATTTTTCACACTTTAATAAGGACTCTATGTATTGAAAAATGAGTGCATCACAAAACTGAATTTGACCTTAGAGTGCCTCTTTAAGTATACCTGAACCAGACAAAAAAATGTTTCAACATGTGAATGGACATGCAGTCTTATACTAGAACTAATTTGAGTTGATTTAGTTAATTTTGTTATATTTTTATTTATTTTTTCACCCTCAACTTTCCATAAAAATTGGACGGAAAAAGTTACCTCACTTTTCCGTACATTTGTTGATGGAAATTTTTTGGTAATTCAATAAATAATAGTAATAATCCACTCAAATTATCTTTAGGATAAGCATGCATGTCTATTCAAATGTTGAAATTCTTTTTGGGTGGGTTCAGATATAAAAAAAAAAAATTACAAGCATAATAAAAGCTGCTAATGTGACAGTAGGAAAGTGGCCCCCTTTATTGTGGTTTATGTAATAACTGTAACGGTTACAGTTATTAGTAATAGATGGCTTACTATATTTTTGACCAGTTCATTCATAATGATGACTATCCCATAGATTAGTTTCTGAGTAATCAACTCCAGTTTTTGAAAACTGATGCCCCCCAATAACTGTAAATGTACACCGTCCATGATGAAACTTTTGAAATTGCTATAATAAACAAGATGAAAATTTAATGAAAAATGCATATGCATGCTTATTAATTATATGCATGTGATTTGGGTACTACATTTAATGTTATTCCCATAAGTACTTTATGAGAAACTATAAAAAATATTACTTTTTTGGTAACTTCATGACGTTTTATGTATTAGATCATCAATCACTGAATCGAAACGAAGTACGAAGTATGAAATTAATTAATGAATATACGACACAGAGGTGCTAATGTTTACAAAACCAATAAATAATTTAGGAAATATACATTTAATAACATAAATGAACAATCTAAAAGTTAGCATAATTTAATCATTTTTGTGGAGGGGCTCTAAGGTCAAATTTTGTTTTGTGATTTTCCAATAACTAGAGTCCTTACTAAAGTGTGAAAAAATATCCAAAAAAATTAGTCTCTACCCTCACGTTAAAGTGATGTAAAATGTCATGTTATTTGATAACCTTCCTGTGTGAAATTTGTTAACATTCCTGAATCTCCACAATATTTGATCAAATCGGCATTGAAATTTACTTTAAAAAAAAAAAAAAAATTCCTGTATGGAATGTTACAGACTCATTGGTTGGAGTACGAGTTTGTCGGAGTACGAGTTGGTTGAAGTACGAGTTGGTTGGAGTACGAGTTGGCACGAGTACGAGTTGACCAAAATGAGCACGAGTTGGTTGGAGTACGAGTTGGTTGGAGTACGAGTTGACCTGTTTCCATATAAATAGGACCTAGTTTGGTGTTAAAATGACAGCTCTATACTGTGTTTTGTATAATGTATTGTTCAATAAACTTAAAATATAATGATTATAAAAGAGTTATAATAAGTCAGCTATGTGGCATTTCATAATATTAAACCCAAGAGGCTGTGATCGCTAATTATTATATTACATGTTAATGTCATTATATTAAATGATTACACTACAGGCAGCCTACGACAAACGTTGCATTGAACTTAGCCTAAATAACAAATGCATCTGAGACTGAGAGCATACTTTTAAAATTGCCAGTAATTTTCTATGGACACATTTTAGTACTTAAATCGTTAGTAATAGTACACTTGACTTGGCTTACCTGTATCTTGTGAGCGGCTGAAAAATACCGTCTTCTCTCTAGCACTAGCAGGCACGCACTGGTGGAAAGGACGCTATCTTTGAGTATACCAAAAAGCATCTATGCTGATGACAACAACAGCAAACGCGTCTCCACATGTCAAAAGTATTGTAACTAGAGAGGGCGCTGGTACATTTCCAGGCGATTCCGTAAAGTCCCGGACGAATGTGTAACGTCACACTCCGTCGGTTTTTCTCATAAGACCGAGGACGGCTTTCAAAACGTGAGATATTTCACTGGCCGTCATAAATATGCTCAGAGTTGCCAATTTTGACGTTAGTTCAAATCGAGGACGTCCTCGTTTTGCATCGCGTGCTCGGTTGGCTAGTATGAATTTACATGGAAGACCTCACTTGACGTGATTAACACGTACACACACACACACACACACACACACCCTCACGCACATTGATTTGTGGGGTATTCCTTTGTTCGTTCTATTATCCCTTTTCCTTATAATTCTCCTGTGGGGTACAAGATTTTCTATAGTTACCTTGTGGGGTCCAATTGTTCTATTGTGTTTTGGACCCCACAACGAATGGTGTGTACGTTCACACACACACACACACACCCTCACGCACATTGATTTGTGGGGTATTCCTTTGTTCGTTCTATTATCCCTTTTCTATATAATTCTCCTGTGGGGTACAAGATTTTCTATAGTTACCTTGTGGGGTCCAATTGTTCTATTGTGTTTTGGACCCCACAACGAATGGTGTGTACGTTCACACACACACACCCTCACACACACACACACACACCCTCACGCACATTGATTTGTGGGGTATTCCTTTGTTCGTTCTATTATCCCTTTTCCTTATAATTCTCCTGTGGGGTACAAGATTTTCTATAGTTACCTTGTGGGGTCCAATTGTTCTATTGTGTTTTGGACCCCACAACGAATGGTGTGTACGTTCACCCTCACGCACATTGATTTGTGGGGTATTCCTTTGTTCGTTCTATTATCCCTTTTCCTTATAATTCTCCTGTGGGGTACAAGATTTTCTATAGTTACCTTGTGGGGTCCAATTGTTCTATTGTGTTTTGGACCCCACAACGAATGGTGTGTACGTTCACACATACACACACACACGCGCGCGCGCGCGCGCGCGCACACATACACACACACACACACACACACACATCAAAGCGTAGGCGTATATATTTTACCAACAATGTGTTGGATGTTACAGTCGAATTAGTTTCTTAGGCTATTGCGCTATCAGAACCATGATTAGCGCTCTGACACGCTAACGTAAACAGACGGTCAATCAAGTGAACAAGTCAACTAATCAACCAACTATATGAAAGGCATGGTTTGGTTTGCACCCGCAGCGGCTTTACCCACATCTGAAAAACACATCAAGGCTACACAATGAAACAGGCGCTCGGCGGCGACCTAACTCCGAAATGAACACAGACGTACTTCCAAGGTGGCGATTCGAAGTGCGTGCAGGGGCCCGTTCTCTGCAACACAATGTTGTATGGCCTGCTCTCTCTACAGGCCCTACCACCCCACGGGCCCCAGTGCAGCCGCGCTGCCTGCACTGTCTATATTTACGCCCCTGAAGCCGTGGTACATCGCTTGCGAAGCCCAGCATAGTCCTCCACTTTAATGGTAACTGGATCGTAGACAACGCCAGGGCGAATGTCTTCGAAGCAAATGGGAATGGAGACATATCCGTCCACGAAATTCGCCAGAGGCTTGGGATCGGGAGTGTTGGGCCGATGCATCTCAGCCTGAAAGTTGTGGTTCCTTCTCCACAGGTTTTGGTTGGGCACAACAATCCCTTTTCAACGTCCTTTTTAAAACCCTGCGCGCAGAAGACCCAAAATAAAAACGCGGTTACACCGAGGTACTTTTTGAAACAGTACATGGGGTTTTGGCATAATAATCATGTGGGGTGAGCACAATCCTTTATCGAAAATGGTAATTATAAGAATAGAAATAGTCTGGGCCCAACCCAACAGTTTTTAGCAAAAAACTAATTTATTTTCCCACAGACAATGAGGCAACATCTTACTAATTACAGATGGGCTTTCATCAGGCCCCCTATATCTCCTATTACATGCAACAGCCGCTGGCTACAATCCCGCAACTCCCAATATCCAACACTACAATCCCCACCCCACAGCCAACAATAACTATCCAATAACTAGATCAAAAGGTGCCGCCCACATGCCCTGAAGATTTGTTTTTGTTTACATTGAGCAAAGTGATAAGTGATTGCCTGCTGAGCCCCTTTGTATAGGAACAACGTGGCAATAGCCAGATGTCTGGGTTTGACAGCGAAAATCTTGGCTCTTTTGCCAACTGGGGCTAAAGGGACTCTACCATCGTTTCTGGCTATGTCTGGATGGGGCACTTATGGAGAATGAAAAAAATTGGCCGAGCCAATTAAGCGAAACCCTTTAATAAAAAAAAAACGACTGTACAAAACAGTACCTCCGCTGCGTCCAGGGTTTTAACAAGGCTGAAACAAACAATCGACATAATTTGTTTTAGTTCCTGCTTGATATAATTGGTTTCTTCCGCCTGAATCTCAAGTCTGTGCGAGATGCGCTCTATCTCGTCCGCTTGTCGCTCCTGTCTGTGCGAGATGCGATCTATCTCGTCCGCTTGTCTCTCCTGTATGGCAGTCTGCCTCATCTGCTCGTCCCGAATATCCTGAAAACAGCTGTATGGTTTTCTGGATGCCAACATCTTGCCCGATATGGCGACCTTTTAGCGATGACAGCAAGTGGGGCGTCATCGTCCTCGCTGTCAGATGAGTGGTGTGTAATTTGTCGCTTTGCTGTAGAAATAAAAATAAATCGGTTACACATTTCCACCATAGTATCGGTCATTATAAACGATCAATTCAATTTCATTCAATTCAATTTTTATTTCACTTTATCACAACGTTGAACATATCATAACATTATTGGGGAGCAGTAATATCAACGTGGTGGAGGCCTTGAAAGAGCAAGTTTGTCGAGTGAGAGCTGCACAATGATATAAAATAAGATTTTATGATAACAAAAGTGTGATAGTTTTAATATTAATCACGCAGCCACACAATGATCGAGTACAGGTAAATGTATTATATTTAGAAAAAAATGTTTTGGATTTACTCACCTGGATTCATATTATTGATGAATTTCAATTTCAACCCAGCTAACATGCATACGTTGGGCGGACGTTGGTGAATGTCGGATAAGTCGGCGTCAAAATATGGACGTTGTACGGACGTTAGATGAATGTCGTGAAGGTCGGAGTAAATTTACAAACGTTGCACTAACGTTGGAAAATGTTGTGCAGTATAATAAGTTTATTTTCAATGTTGGCACAACGTAGTTATAATTGGACAACCTAACGTCGGCGCATCATGGTTGTGCTGACGTTGGCAAATGTTGTTGAGTATATGAAGTCGATTTCCAGCGTTGGCACAACGGAAGTTTAAAATGGGCAACGTAACGTCGGCGCATCATGGTTGTGCCGACGTTGGGAAAGGTTATGCAGTATACGAGGTCGATTTCCAACGTTGGCACCACGTACTTATAATGTGGGCAACGTAACGTCGGCGCATCATGGTTGTGCCGACGTTCAGAAAGGTTATGCAGTATACGAGGTCCATTTCCAACGTTGGCACCACGTACTTATAATGTGGGCAACGTAACGTCGGCGCATCATGGTTGTGCCGACGTTCAGAAAGGTTATGCAGTATACGAGGTCGATTTTTAACGTTGGCACCACGTACTTATTATGTGGGTAACGTAACGTCGGCGCATCATGGTTGCGCCGACGTTGGGAAAGGTTATGCAGTATACGAGGTCGATTTCTAACGTTGGCACCACGTTCTTATTATGTGGGTAACGTAACGTCGGCGCATCATGGTTGCGCCGACGTTGGGAAAGGTTATGCATTATACGAGGTCGATTTCCAACGTTGGCACCACGTAATTATAATGTGAGCAACGTAACGTTGGCGCATCATGGTTGTGCTGACGTTCGGAAAGGTTATGCAGTATACGAGGTCCATTTCCAACGTTGGCACCACGTAATTATAATGTGGGCAATGTAACGTTGGCGCATCATGGTTGTGCCGACGTTCGGAAAGGTTATGCAGTATACGAGGTCCATTTCCAACGTTGGCACCACGTACTTATCATGTGAGCAACGTAACGTCAGCGCATCATGGTTGTGCCGACGTTCGGAAAGGTTATGCAGTATACGAGGTCCATTTCCAACGTTGGCACCACGTACTTATAATCTGGGCAACGTAACGTCGGCGCATCTCATTGAAAATAAATTGAACTCGGATCTTCTTAATCTAACAAAATGGCTGCAGGCTAACAAACTTATTTTAAATCCTCAGAAAACAGAAGTTATGCTAGTTGGTACTGCTCAAAAACTTAAAAAGAGCAATCCCCTCGAAATTTTTATTTCTGGCCAAAAAATACAACAAGTTGATTCTCATAAACACCTAGGGGTACTAATGGACAACAAACTCAATTTCTCTGAACATGTGAAAAAAGTCTGCAATAAATTAAGTTCTTCAATGTCTTTGCTCGCCAGAACAAGAAAATTTGTGGACCAGCCAACAGCTTTTTCATTATACAATGCCTTGGTTCTACCCCACATAGACTATACTGCTGTATGGTGTGGGGTGCCAAACCCACTCTTGTCTCCAAAATTCAAAAACTCCAAAATAGAGCACTTCGCATTGTTCTTAAGCTTCCACCCATTTTACCCACTAACTTACTTTTTAGTAATCTCAATACAATGACAGTTGTCCAGCGCATCCACTTCCAACTTGCCTGCCAGGCTTTTAAGGCCTCCATTGGTGTTGCTCCGGATTGTCTCTGCCAGAGACTTAACCCGATCCAGCCTGCCGATCGACCAACAACTCGGGCAATTACACATGGTAATTTTATTATTCCCAAACCTAAATGTGAAATCTTTAAAAACAGTTTTAGTTACAGAGCTCCTTCTTTTTTAAATGGTGTCCCTTTCACCACTAAATTTTGTTGTGTTCATTTTGTTATTGTTTTTTAGATTATTGCTCCATTTTTAATCTTCCCTTTTAGTCCTTTACGTTTTATTTAGTATGTAATTGTCCGTGAAAACTGTTTTATCATCATTATTATTAATTCATCTGTTTCTGAAATATTTTATTCTTATAAATAAAATATACACTTGATACAGAAAATATATAAATTACAAATAAAAGGAGTGAATCTGTTTAAGCAAAAATGTAAAGATGAAGAAACCAAGAAATATCTAATTTTCTTTTAGCTTAATTTAAAACTACATGTAACAAATTTATAGGAAAGAGAAAAACATTTCTCTCTTAATTTAAGTAAATTTAAGCAAAGATGAAGAAAATCCACATTTAAGAAAAGGAGAAAAAGTTCACCCTTAACTTAATTTAAAGCTAATTTAAAATGTGTCTAATTTAAAGGAAATAAAATCCTTTCTTTAGATTATGTTAGCTAATGAAAACGTGGTTTAAGAAATCAGGCTCTGTAACCAATGAGGACACTAAATGATAGATTTTAAAGTATTTAAAAGTGCAGTCGGTGTGGTCGGCTTGTGATCGTATTTTGCTCTGTTTCTAGCCAACCACACCGACATGCGAAATTTGGACAGGGCCCGCACCATAGATATTTCAAACGCTTTGGTGCGTGGGGCCCTGAACAAAGAAAAGATCAAAGTGTCCTCATCGGCTACTATTTTTGAGTGATTAAGACCACCCAGGTAACTACTGAGCCACGCCCCCACTGGTTTTACCACACTGCACTCAGTGAAGAGATGTTTTATTGTCTCCATCTGAGTGCAGTGTGCACAGATCCCCGGATCTCTAGATTGTTTTCGTAATCTGTTACCAGTGGGGAGCACACTGTGTACAATCTTGAAATTGAAGGTAATCTGTTTGTTCGTCAATTTTGTACACAGTGTGCGTTTCCAAATAGTGGCCCAGTCTTTACCGGGGCGATCTCTTTCTACTTTGGGTTTGGTCTTTCGAGCCTCAAGAATGGTCGGATACAGGGTTTTTGTTTAATGTTTGTCCAATCGGGGACATCGTCTCGGTGTTTCCTAAAGGTTTGAATGATCAAATCGTAGAATTCTGGCCGAGCATCACAGTGCGGGATGTCGTTTTTGAAAGGAACGATGTCCCGAAGAGCCATCCCGCACCAATACTCGGCCAGAATTCTCCATTTTACTGGTTTTCTAGAGACGATGTCCCCGATATGAACACCCTGTAGTGTGGCCATTTTGCTTTCTATATCCATGACTCCCAGTCCTCCTTGGGAGGGTGGGAGAAACATGGATACTCGGTTGACATATTCAATTTCTTGCCCCCAAAGGAAAATGAAAATCAAGCGATTGATTTTCCGGATTATTCCCTTCGGGGGCGGAATTACCTCGGCCGTATACCAGAGCCTGGATAAAATGAAATTGTTGACGACAGAGACTTTCCCTTTGATGGTCAAGCCGCTGCCGTCCCAGGCTCTGATGGACTCTTTTAGTTGTTCTATTTTATTGGACCATGTTTTGATTTTTGGATCGTTATAACCGAAAAAGAGTCCAAGTATTTTGACCGAGGTAAAACCCATGATATGTCAACCGGTCCTGGGCTTTTGTGTTTCCACTTGCCCAGGAAAACGCCATTCGTTTTCTGCTGATTTAATTTTGCCCTCGATGCGCGTTCGTACCTCTCGACCAATTGAAAACTGCGTTTTATGGATAGTTCATCCGACAGGATCAAGGTGGTATCGTCAGCGTACATGGAAACTTTGGCTTCGGTCCCTCCCCCCCCCCCCCCGGTAATTTAACCCCGTGTATGTTGTGATCAGACCTAATCGCACACCCGAGTGGTTCCAAAGCTAGGATGTACAGCAGGGGTGACAATGGGCACCCCTGCCGTCAGGGACGTGCACAGGGTTGTAGAGGGGCAGGGGCTCAGAGTCTGAAAAGGGCAGTGTAATTCCATGCGAGCGCGCGTAGCGCGCGATCTAAAAAAAAATTGGGCGTTTATTTATTAATAAAAACGCATAATATGGTTTTTAACATTACAATCAGATCAGATTATGTTGATGACTGGATTTCATTTACAATCTGATCTGGTGGTGAGTGAGCCTATAGTCAAGGACCAAGTCCACCAAGTCTAATTATCCCCTTAAGTCTCAAATTTATAATAAACGTATCATATCACCTGATATTTGCACAAGCAAACGGAGCTCCGCCTAGTCAAACAATCATAAAGTGCACCAATAACACAAAACCGAAAATGAACATGTATTGGGGCAAATAGCTTACCTACCTAATGAAGTAAGTACTAGTAGTTGCTTTGAAGTAGGCTAACTGTAAGACATAGGTCTCGAGTGGGAGCGGGATGTCAATTTCGTGTTTCAGTGACAGCGTGTGCCTGCCTATCAAAGACGTATAGGCGCGCGCGGCTATGCGTGAAATCTAGTTTCGCGGAGGGGCACATGCAGGCCCGTCCACAGGAATAGTAAGGGGCATCTCTGCTGACCTAATATTTATTCTAATTTTATTCTATCCTGACATCTTTCAACTAGGCAGGGCAGTCTATGCGCAACAGGAAGTTAATAATTCATTCAAAAAAAAAAAAAAAAAAAAACCTTGGGCTAAAAAGGGCACTTTTTATACTAGGCAAAAAGAGCAGGGGCTCAAGCACCCTTTGGGACCTATGTATGCACGTGCCTGCTTCCCGTACACCCCGGGTGAGCGAAAAGGTCTGCGAAATGTTCCTATTACAGTTTACTGCACTGTTTATATCTGTATATAAATTTTGACCCATTTTCTGAAATTTGGACCGAAACCAAAGTTTTCCAGTACTTGCATCAAATACCACCAATCGACCCTGCCAAAAGCTTTTTGTTGATCGAGAGATACAAAAGCTGCACCGATGTTTTTCTGATCGACGTAACTCTGAACATTTCTTAGCAAGTGGGCATTGTCCGATATGGAACGTCCTGCCACCGAGCAAGTCTGGTCTGCATTAATAATCTGATGCAAGACCAGTCTCACTCGGTTCGCAAGGACTTTAGTCAATATTTTATAATCCACGTTCATCAGCGAAATGGGACGCCAATTTGCGAGGCCCTTTCCCTTGTAAATGAGTGAAATTAAGCCCATCCTCTGTGTGTCAGTTAGTTTGCCCAATTTAAAATTTTCATTTAGGACCTCGCAAATATTTTTTCCTATCTCGCTGAAGAACGTGCGATAAAATTCGGCGGACAAACCGTCTAAACCAGGCGATTTGCCCGCCTCCATATCGAACAATGCCCTCCTTACTTCGGACAGGGTCACCGGTCCCTCGAGGAGCAATTGATCCTCGAGGGACAATGACCTGTCCATAGAGTCCAGAAAGAACTCAATCTCTTCTTGATCGACCGGGACAGCCATGTAAAGATCTTCGTAAAAGGAACGGCATATTATATGGGTCATTTCATCTGAGTCTTTTGTTACACCACCGCCGCGGTCACGAAGACTTTGCATACGTTTACTATCGGGGCGTTTTGCGTTTTGACAATGGGTATTGTGTTCACCTCTAATCTGAGGGCATTGTGATTCTCGAAAAAGTTTGCCGACTTGTTTTTGGTCTATTTTGGGGAGGTTGGACTTTGCGGCGATTAGTTGGGGCACGCATGCAGTGTCTCCGTTATCGACTTTCTTTTGTAAGAGATTGAGCTCTTTCAGGAATTCTTTGCGTTCAGAATTACGTCGTCTAGATACATCAGCAGAATATGAGGTTATCGCTTTCTTCAACTGAAATTTCCCCATGTCCCACCATGTTGAAATATTTTCAAATAAAATTTAGTTTTTCGACCAGTTATCCCAAACAGATTTGATAAGCCCTGTAAAAGATCCCTCCCCTAAAAAAGATGTATTACAATGCCAAAATCCTCTCCCTGTGTTTTTGATTTGATTTGTTATTGATGATTTAACCATATCATGATCTGAAAATGGGAAAGCGATAATCTCATGTTGGGAACCCATCGACAATTCACGAGATATATAGAATTTGTCTATACGGGTGGCTTTAGTATTATCCCGGTTATGCCATGTGAAGCGCTGTTGGCGCGGATGTTGTTTGCGCCAACAGTCTTCAATTTCCTACGATCTTCCCCAATTTTGTGGCCCCCCGTGTCCCTTGATAATTTTTTGCCCATGTTTGGTGTCAAAAACCAGGTCCGAAAAACAGTTAAAATCCCCGCCAAGAACTATAGTGACCCCTGAGATGACTCGCCAGCTGTTCGGAGAACAGGCATTGTCTATCTCTGGGGTCGTTAGGCGCATAGCAATTGGCGATACGCAAAGTCGTATTTGTATTTGGTAGGGTTGTTGTAACGGAAACTAAACGGCCTCTATTGTCTCGTAAATTGTCAGTGAGTTTCCACGAATAGCGTTTAGAAAACAAAATGGCTACTCCTGCACTAGAGGCAGTCCCGAAAGACCAAACCCCTTCGCTGCCAAATTCTCTACCCCACTCCCTGGCTTCTTTGTAGCCAGTGGCGTGGGTCTCCTGCAGCAGTAGGACATCAATATTCCCACTACTGCAGAAGTCGAAAATTTGGCGGCGTTTAACCTGATTTCTTAAACCGTTTACATTTAAAGAAACTATGTTAAAATTAGCTAACATTATAATAAATAAATAGTATAAATATACATACATGTTTTGGGTAAAATAAAGTTCAATATTGTCCAAAGAAATGAGAAATACATACATAAAATAAAAGTCCACTTGAAAGAAATGTTCAAAAAACAAATCAAAGTTGAGGTTTCCTTGGTTTCTTCTGCTTTGGTCTCTGTACTCTAAAACCCTCGTCTCGTTGGCCCGCGTGGCCAGCAGGTGACGATGAAGATTCTGAAAGTACACGTTTGCTGCTCACGCTGGTCAACGAGATTGTAGATCCGTTAGAAGATGTTTCGGATATATGATCTGCTTCAAGTTCATCTTCTAAAAGAAAGTATTTTCTGGATTTAGGGTCGGCTTTGCATAAATCGCTCCATGAGAAAAACTTATCTGGAATTGCCGGGGTTTTCTGCTCACTGGGGGATGGGCGTGGGTATGGCGTGGTGTCACTTTCCTCATCACTGCTGGAATCCGATAGATTTGGCCACCATTGCGCCGATGTCTTATCAAGTTGTTGTTGTGGGGTGGTTTTTCTGGCTGTGGACGATGGTGGAGTTGACCGGGTAGTTTTGTTGTTGGGTAGGCTGTCGGTTGTAGTGGGTGTTGATGTCGGGCCGGTTATTGTTGATGAGGTTGTGTCGGTTTTTGGTGCTGGTCTTGAAGGTGGTTTGGAAGGTGCCGCTGACGGGGCGTTGGTGGTCGCTTCAGCCGGATTGGGAGGCTGGTGGTCTGCCGAGGCGTGCCGCTTGGTGTTGTTTCGCCACGAGTCGGGGCAGTCCTTTGCCAAGTGCCCCTACTGATCGCAGATGCGGCATCGCCTCGGTTTCTGGCATCCGACACTTCGGTGCCCGGCCTCCCCGCAGTTGTAGCAAGTTGTATTTGGACATCCTACTGCGAGGTGGCCGGGTTCTCCGCAGGTTCTGCATGTTTGTTGTTGTCCTTCGTATTTGATTATTAGTTGGTGTGGTCCGATTCTTACGAAGGACGGTATGGCGGTCTTGAGCTCCATGCGTAAGTGTCGGATGCCGTTCTCCCATCCCGGCTGCGTCTGCCAGTGGCCACGTCTACACCCCAGGACTCGGCCGTACTGGCTCAGCTTGGTGATGATTGCTGCATCGGAGAGTTCCTGGGGTGCGAAGAATACGTTGACAAACGTGGTGCTCCCGTCAGCGGCTGTTGCGGTTATCTGCTTCTGGTTTATCTTCAGCGTTGCCCCGTAAAGTTTGTCTCGGGCCAGGGTTGATGCGCATGTGACGATCCACTTCGATTTGGAAAGGTGCTGTACACATGTCACATCGTCTTCCTTCATTACAGTCTTGATGATCTGGAACAAGTCCCCAGGAGCTGCCTTTTCGGGAAGGTGAAGCGCCAGACTGTTCTTTCTCTGCAGACCCTGTGACGTCATCTTGAAGATGGTGCTAGATGTAGTATTGGGGTTCTCGGCTGGAAGTGTAGGAATGACACATGATCTTAGCCATCAAGCCAAGAAGCACCTCTTCATACAAAGATGTACTGGATGCTTTCATCTGTTTGTTTCTGAAATATTTTATTCTTATAAATAAAATATACACTTGATACAGAAAATATATAAATTACAAATAAAAGGAGTGAATCTGTTTAAGCAAAAATGTAAAGATGAAGAAACCAAGAAATATCTAATTTTCTTTTAGCTTAATTTAAAACTACATGAAACAAATTTATAGGAAAGAGAAAAACATTTCTCTCTTAATTTAAGTAAATTTAAGCAAAGATGAAGAAGAACAAAACAAGAAAATCCATATTTAAGAAAAGGAGAAAAAGTTCTCCCTTAACTTAATGTAAAGCTAATTTAAAATTTGTCTAATTTAAAGGAAATAAAATCCTTTCTTTTATAATAAATAAATATAAATAGTATAAATATACATACATGTTTTGGTAACATAAAGTTCAATATTGTCCAAAGAAATAAGAAATACATACATAAAATAAAAGTCCACTTGAAAGAAATGTTCAAAAAAATGTTCAAAGTTGAGGTTTCCTTGTTTTCTCCTTCTTTTGGTCTCTGTACTCTAAAACCCTCATCCCGTTGGCCAGCGTGGCCAGCAGGTGACGATGAAGATTCTGAAAGTACACGTTTGCTGCTCACGCCGGCCAACGAGATTGTAGATCTGTTAGAAGATGTTTCGGATACAAGATCTGCTTCAAGTTCATCTTCTAGAAGAAAGTATTTTCCTGATTTAGGGTCGGCTTTACATAAATCGCTCCATGAGAAAAACTTATCTGGAATTGCCGGGGTTTTCTGCTCACTGGTGGGTGGGGGTGGGTATGGCGTGGTGTCACCTTCCTCATCACTGCTGGAATCAGAAAGATTTGGCCACCATTGCGCCGAGATCTTATCAAGTTGTTGTTGTGAGGTGGTTTTTCTGGCTGTGGACGATGGTGGAGTTGACCGGGTAGTTTTGTTGTTTGGTGGGCTGTCGGTTGTAGTGGGTGTTGATGTCGGGCCGGTTGTTGTTGATGAGGTTGTGTCGGTTTTTGGTGCTGGTCTCGAAGGTGTTTTGGAAGGTGCCGCTGACGGGGCGTTGGTGGTCGCTTCAGCCGGGTTGGGAGGCTGGTGGTCTGCCGAGGCGTGCCGCTTGGTGTTGTTTCGCCACGAGTCGGGGCAGTCCTTTGCCAAGTGCCCCGACTGATCGCAGATGCGGCATCGCCTCGGTTTCTGGCATCCGACACTTCGGTGCCCGGCCTCCCCGCAGTTGTAGCAAGTTGTATTTGGACATCCTACTGCGAGGTGGCCGGGTTCTCCGAAGGTTCTGCATGTTTGTTGTTGTCCTTCGTATTTGATCATTAGTTGGTGTGGTCCGATTCTTACGAAGGACGGTATGGCGGTCTTGAGCTCCATGCGTAGGTGTCGGATGCCGTTCTCCCATCCCGGCTGCGTCTGCCAGTGGCCACGTCTACACCCCAGGACTCGGCCGTACTGGCTCAGCTTGGTGATGATTGCTGCATCGGAGAGTTCCTGGGGTGCGAAGAATACGTTGACAAACGCGGTGCTCCCGTCAGCGGCTGTGGTGGTGATGTCTTTCTCCTTGATTTTGAGCGTAGCTCCGTACAACTTGTCTCTGGCAAGGGTTGATGAACAAGTAATAATCCACTTCGACTCGGAAAGGTGCTGCACGCATGTCACATCGTCTTCCTTCATAACGGTCTTGATGATCTGGAACAAGTCACCAGGAGCTGCTTTTTCGGGAAGGTGGAGCGCCAGACTATTCTTTCTCTGCAGACCCTGTGACGTCATCTTGAAGATGGTGCTAGATGTAGTATTGGGGTTGTCGGCTGGAAGTGTAGGAATAACACATGATCTTATCCATCAGGCCAAGAAGCACCTCCTCATCCAAAGATGTACTGGATGCTTTCATCTGTACCTCCTGTAATAATTTTTGTATAATATTGATATATATTTTTTTATAATATGAGGGCCCCAAATGATCAGCTGTGCTGGATGGGTTACCCTCGTTAAAGATGGTTTTAAATAAATAAATAAAAATGGTTGTGCCGACGTAGGCAAATGTTGTCGAGTATAATAATGAAGTCGATTTCCAACGTTGGCACCACGTACTTATAATGTGGGCAACCTAAGTAGTATATGTGCAGCAAATCTGTCCTCTTTGTGGCGGTGGAATGTGCAGTTTTGTGTGCAGTGATTTTGTGCAGTTTGTAACGGCAATGAACCACAGTCCACCACAGTGCAGTGGAGCAATGTAGAGCAGATTTGCACTTTGTTGTGGTGGGTGCACTTTGTGGTGGTGGAGCACCATAATTTTTTTTTTTTTTTCAATTTTTTTATTTTTTTATTTTTTTTATTTTTTTTATGACGTCATTTCGGCCAAGTAAAAAAAAAATTGTGTTACCACTGCTCCACCACTGCTCCACAACAAAGTGCAAATCTGCTCTACATTGCTCCAATGCACTGTGGTGGACTGTGGTTCATTGCCGTTACAAACTGCACAAAATCACTGCACACAAAACTGCACATTCCACCGCCACAAAGAGGACAGATTTGCTCCACATATGATTGAAAAAAAAAATTCAATTATTATTATTATGATTTTTTTTTTCAACCACAATTTTACCACTGCACACAACTGCACACAAAATACTGCACACAACTGTGCACTACTCCCTCCACACAAACTGCACACAAAATACTGCACACAACTGTACACAAAATACTGCACACAACTGCACACAAAATACTGCACACAACTGCGCACTACTCCCTCCACACAAACTGCACACAAAATTAAAGGTGGAGGTGTGCAGTTTGTGTGGTGGAGGGAGTAGTGCGCAAGCGCAGCATGCCGGAGGTGTGTAGTTTGTGTGGTGGAGGGAGTAGTGCGCAAGCGCAGCATGCATATTGATGATTTCGGGCAAGTTGAGACACGTCTGGAGCGATGACGTCATCAGCGCATAAGGCATGTCGTGTCTTAAAATAGAATGGACATCGTTGATTGGTTGAATGTTTGCGCGTTGTTTATGGAGCAACCACACACTCTTTGTGATTGGTTGTTTCGGCGACGCGAAGGATGGTAGAGTATAAAAGACGGAAATTTTAATTCAAACTCTCATATTTTCGCCAATATTCTCATCAAGAACATTGCATTGTTGCTCGTATACGCTACTTGTATTGTGAACAGTCGACAAACGACAATACTTGAGCCTTAACATGAACGGTGAGCCTGTATCGACCCCGATGCCCACACCTGTGGTTCCCGCACCTGGCGCGATGGCGTTGCCGTCGACTCCGGCCCCGGCACCACCACCACCGACCGATGGGGCACGCATCGAGAAGGAGGAGAGAAAGCTCATTCCTCCCGACATGATAGATGCTGGGTGGTGCGAAGCCCAGAGTGTGACACATGGCAAGAGCTATTTCTACAACAAGCTCACACGAGAGACCTCGTGGGATCTGCCCAGTTCATCGACTTATCTGCGTGAGCAACGGATGTTGCAGCCACATCCACCCACTGTTGATGTTTTGTCTGCTGCTGTTGAACAATTAACCAAGGGATTAGCTGCTGACACCGAAGCATCAACCCCTAGAGTAGGAGCTAATCTCCCAGAGAATGTAAAAGGGAAGGCAGGAGTCAAGCGCAAGCTGTACTTTCCACCGGATGAACAACAGGAGGAGAACGACAGGAAGGCGGTGCGATTTCAAATCGGAGGTGAGCGATATGCTGTTGTCAAGCGTTTCAAGGGTCGCACCTACATTAACATAAGAGAGTACTATTTAAATCCCAGCGGAAACAAATTGCTTGCTGGCAAGAAGGGAATTAATCTCACCGTGGAGCAGTGGGGTCAGCTCAAACAACAGAGTACCGCCATCACTAAAGCCATCTTTCAAGTTTAGCTGATTAACAAAGATGTTAACTGTTGATTAACTGAATGGTATTGTCTACCTGTTGCAGATGATGAAGAGCACGACATGGAGGGCGAGGAGAATGTGTTGAAGCGCAAGAAACGCATCAGGACACTTGTGAAACAAGTGATGACAAAAATCGTCACGGATCACATCATCAGAATAAGTTATGCAGTTCAACAGAGTCAACCTTGCGAAGGGTGTGAGTTTGATTGGCCAAGGCAGTGGGATCACGAGTGTCTGTTTTACGGCGAGACTCCTGAGTACCACCTTGAAGATTTCGTGGATGAGCACTTCGAAGAATACATTCAGCCGAGCCATGTTTGTGCTGTGTTTGACGCAGTAGCACATCATGTTGGTGTTGAAGCTTACGATGGAATGGACGAGGACATGGACTCTATCATAACTGATATTCTGAATGAATGGAACTCTGAACCTATGAACATTGTTGACACTTTCTACGATAGAAACTCGCGAATTCTCCCGTTTCATGTCGTGAACGAGGTCATGGAATTAAATGGACTTGTTTAATTGAACACTTTGAACAGAACGCAAAGGTTAGAAGACGATTATTTTAGTTCATTCATCTGCAATAAGTATTATCAATTTGCCATATGTTGTTGTTGTATTTTTGAAGATACTAAAGGACACCAAATAATAATTTAATGATTTAATTGTTAATTTGAAATCAAGTTTAGTATGAACGTGGACCCCCTTTGAATAAAAAAAAATAGTTGTTTTATAAGTTACAATGTTGAGAAAAACATTTTGAGAAATTTCCATACATTAAAAGTTTTCAGTCTTTAAGTTTGTTGTTAAAACTTTGAACATGTTAAAACAATTCAAATTGAATGTACGTGATCAGTTGAAGTTGAATTAAAAAGTACAGTTATTTGCTTGCTTGAAAAAGAATAACGCTTGTTCTCATACCTTTTGTAGTGTTTTTTTAAATTTATATTCCTTAAGGGAGGTAGAAAGGGGAGGGACAACAACGTACGAAGACAGACAAAAGAACGACTGTACATGAAGCTATTCAAGTATGATTTGTTAAATATAATTTTAACACCAACAGCAATCTTTTACATAAATATATTTTACAGATGGTTTTTAAATTGGTTTTAAATTGGAAAACATTTGAGAAACTGAAAACATTAATTATTATTATTATTGTTATTTTAAATTCTAACAAATTCGGGGCCTTTAGAACATTTTGGCTAGACCGAACACTGGCAAATTTGCTTGAACAACTTAGAGTTGATGGAATGCATTAATCTATAATGGAATAATAAATACTAAAATAAAAAGAGAATTTCTTGAGCAACATTTGTTGATATGATGATGATGAGGATTCAAAGTATTAGCGTCTGTTGAGAAGAAGTGTTTGGGTAGATACGGTTGTCTCAATGCTACATATTTGCTTCTTAAATATATGGTCTGGATAATTTTGAAATCGAACATCCTGATTCAACGCAAAATCTCTAATACACTGTAATAAAATACGAGGATACTTTTCTTGTTTTCATGACCTCAGCTCTTGGCTGCTTTATTCAACTTCTCAATGTTGGAACATTTATCAAAAGTTACAATGTACATGTATTACTCCTTCAATTCGGTTAGTTTAATGAAATTAAAAGGTAATGTTGAAAAAATATTGACAATTTATTTACAATTAATTATGTCTATATTTTCTTTTGACAGAAACTGTATGTTTTACCAAAACAAATAATAATAATACAAAATAATAAATAAAAACAACTGGTTAGTAGGCCTTGCAAGTACAAAGTTACTGAAATTACGCACATTATGTGAAATACAAGTACACTTGTTTTCATTTGCCAGATCAGCACTTAATGATAATTGTTCCAAAAAGGAAAAATAATAACTAGTATGAAATAAATAAAGTTGCATCGCCCGATTTTCGCAAAACACGAATAGATTGATAAATTTAGAATCTATTTCTCTTAACGTATTCGATGCTGTTTCAAAACGAAACACATACAACTTTCGCGAATGCCACGCACCATGAACAAAATACATGCAACATGCAAAATTGTATCTACATTGCTACGTGTGATAATGTCCCAACAATAACTCGTCTGCATCTATACTGCCGGTACTAATTGTTGATGGAAGTTTTTTTTTTTTTCAATATCTGAAATGAAAGTATTTAAATTTCCCGACTAAAGAAAATGTAGCCTTTTTAAATGTTTAATTCAATTATTACCGTAAAAAAAAATTAATAATTGGGATGCATTTCTTTTTCTTTTTCTTTTTATTTATTTTTTAATTTTTTAATTTTTTTTATTTATTTATTTTTTATTTATAAACAAATGCAATGGAAAAATTAGTCCAGTGTTAAACAAAGACGATTAAATTAACGTAATATCTAATACATTTTCATCAAAATAAGTGGTAATAATAATAATAATAATAATAATAATAATAAGGTTCTTTGCGATTGAGTGTTTCTTTAAGTCACGATGGTGTTCAATAACCGGAGGGAACAGTGTCAACGTTTTCAATTTGTACCCTTATGTTTTCCTGTCTCATAAGCCATTTTCCCTGCATAATTCGGTTACACAAGAGTGACCTAAGTTCTTAGTTAAAGCTGTAACATATAGTTTCAAATAATATTATTAATTGTATTGTATTATATTTTGTCCCAAATCTGAAACAAACCCCTTTACCCGTTCAATAATAATAATAATAATCGCACTTGAAGGAGTGTTACAAAGAGCATACTCTTTTCATTTTGATTTACAAAGAAAATATATATTTGGCAGCGCAATTAATGTTAGCTTCATCTGAAGAGTTCATAAGGAAACTCTGTCTTTCTTTGCCATTTAAAATTCAAAGTGATCATTTGTTTTGATAATATCAATAAACATACATTTTCCTAAAGTCCTTGTATAGTGGACAATAAAAAATAAAAAAAATAATTTTCTGATTTCTGATTCAACATCAAGGTGACAGCGTGGGCAAATTCTCTGACTGGAATCCTGACCAATTATTTCCCTGTTTCAATAAACAGCTTGTGTGAATTAAGAGCATCTAAAATGGGCGGAGCATGGAATGACGGTATGATGAATTATTATCACAATACAAATATAACTCAAACTCAAATTTATTTTCACGGTACGGTAAGTCCTGAGCTTGTTTCTCTGGTTAGGATTATTTCTGGACTCATATTAATCTATCAGACCAGTTAGAAATGAACAAGTTTCGTTATTGCATAACAAACATATCTAGTACCGGTACAGTTAATAAAGATAAACATTCATTTTATGCAGAACACTTATTTTGTACTTTACATACTGAAATACCTGAAATGATGAAGGGACTCGTATAATAAATAAATACAAAAATAAATAAATAATTAAAAACACGCTGGGTATATACATGTATAGATAAAGTCGGCACAGCATTTTATACATAAATTATTAAGTTAATTAGACCCCAAAATATAATGTCATAATCCTTCTTGGTCTGCACCCATGAAAATCTCCTGGTTGGTGACAATTTTTCATAGGAAATATCCTATTGTGTATCGCTACATGTATTCACATGTATTTGGTATACCATGGAGGAAGGCTTCCTCCATGGGTATACATTAATCCCCTGTATATCGATAATCCACTGCCCAAACATTAAGCGACTACTAAATGGCTCAAGAGTTTATCGATCGATAGGATTACGGATGTCTGGTGTCCATACCCATCAACATGCGCAGCATATAGTTCAAATATAATACAAGCATTTTGGAATACAGGCATCATGTACATTGTGTATATCCATTGTCTCTTAACCCTTCCCCTAAAATCAATTTTAAAATCAAACTACATGTTTTGTTTTTTAACTCTTATAAATCAAGAGGAATGGTTGACACACCGTCGCGGGCTACCTTACGTTTGGGGTACAGGTAGGTGAATGCAGTTTTCTGCTGCTCGTAGGTGTACATGTTGTTATCATGCATGCGGAAACCTCTGTTTATACCACCATCCCCACGCCGAGTCTCCAACACTTGCATGTACTTCTCTTTCGTGATGTCGTTTGTTCGTTTGTTAAGTCCCTTGCAGCTGATCTTATCGGTGTTACCAAAGCAGTAATACGTCTTGCTGCAGAGAGCGATGATGCCGTCTCCCTCCCACTCAACCTTAAATAAGCCAGGGGTGCGTCGATCATAGGCTTTTTGCTCATCTGTAGCATCACGGGGAAACCAGAGATGTTTCTCCATCTGGTAAATTGCTTGCATTTCTGGTTTTACGATGTCGTCTAGTGTTTCCGCAGAGATAGCGAGGTATGTCGAGTCAGTATCCATTTGACAAAGTTGGAAGTCTGACCGATCAATGAACTTCAACAAAAAGTCGAAGTAAAACTGCAGCATCCTCAGCTTAGCGTATTGGTATACGAAAAATCCTATTTGCAGGGGTAGGTTTAGCCGGATGCTCTTCTTTGTCATGTCGACCTCGTACATGTCATCGCCGATCGTGTGAAGGGCGCGGAAGTGGGAGTCATTTACCAACCGTGAAGCCCCGGTGTCATCGCAAACTTGAACGTTGGCGTGACGCTCCTGATTCGTCACCGTCTTCCCATAGGCAGAGTTACCGAGCAGCTTCATGGTATCTGCTATTATAGACTTACTCGAATCACTATCCCCAGCCCGTCTGGCATCGCTGACAGCGTTTCCAAAAGCCTCGAAGCACTTGCTGGGGCGATACTCGATGACCTCGTACACATGGTCGAGTATTAAACCATGCTGAAGGTACCATCTCAGAAGAGGTGTAGCAAGCATGATTCGGGAGCCAAACATGCTCCCAATCAGGCTTCGACGAGGAGTTTTCATCAGATCCTCTCGTTCGGCAAATTCCCGCATGTGTTCACCGATGTCATCTCGGCTTATATTAATGTTCTTGAAGATAGGCGGCATGTCGCTGAAGTGCTCCTCCAAATGGGGCGGTACCCGAATGTCACATTCTACAAGTCCGAACATCGACTGATCAAGAACGGCCTTTGCTATCTCGTCTTGTGTCATGGTCTTCTGGCGATGATGGGTAGGCGTACGGACGCTAGGTACGCCGGCAGGGCAGGATTCCTCTTTTGTGCTTCATACCAATCACACTCCCACATTTCAACCAGATGATAGCCTTGGCTAATTATGTAGGCGGAAGTCTCCTTTGTCTGGGCCAGAAGATCTTTGTTTGGCATCTGTCTGACCAGATTGAAGTCTTTCGTGTTGAGGGGACAGCAATGCCCATGCCAAAACAACCATGGAACTGGAAGACTGTTTGTGACTCTATGTTGTACCCGTCTACGGGAATTTTTCGTGGGCCGATGCGGTATTCGGTGTCGTTAAATCCGTGGCGGATGTGCACACCGGACTCGAGACTCCCATTCCAACCACTCTGCTGCCATCACTCCTCGTCGCAGACCGATTTGAGGTTTGAAGTCGTTTCCGGATTTTCTTCTTACGAATACTCCAGATGGCATATCTTGCATCAGGGACCAGAGGTACAGGGCGTTGGCGTCGAACCCAACAATCTTTTGGCAAGATTTGGGTCCACCGCGGATGACAGTCTTCTGTCGCTCATGGTAGCGGTGAAAAACAATGGAGGGACCACCCACAATGTTGTTCTTTAGGGTGTAGTACACATCCTTGTTCTTCTCGTCGAAGAGAGAAAAATAGACTTCATGTGGGAGCGTCAGGAACATGTACTGTAGAGAAAGCCCTGGCACGGAGATAGCTGATTTGAACATGTCCATTCCCTTGTCTTGGTAGAAATTGAACATTTTCTGGATGGCCTCGAGAAATGGGACAACGTCGCGGTTGTTGTACCATACCAGAAAATCTCTTATGGTGCTCATCTTAAGGTCTTCCCATATTTGACGACAAGCATTGTAGTCGGCCTGGCTGATGTTTCCGCTCTTAAGTTTACTGTAAAAGTCTCCGTGAGGAGGTAGTTCTGTGGCGTTCAGTTTGTCTAGGTCGTCCATCCACTCGTATGGGAAACACCCTTTTCTTCACAGCAGTCATAGGCCTTCAAGAATTTGGCGTAGCTGCAGCCGGGTGCCAAGTAGTTCGTGATGTCAAGGAATTTAAGTCTTGTGGTCTTGACGGCCATGTAGGTTCCTGTCCTTTTGATAATGAAGTCGATGGGATCCGTGCGCTGTAACTCTGAGTACAAGTATCGTTTGACGAGGTTGAAATCGTAAGAACCTGAGTTGAAGCCAAGAACCGGCAATTCCATCAGAAACCTCTCCAGTTCTTCTTTCAGCTTTTCCAGGGGGGTTTTCTTGTGGGTTGCTTCTTCTGTAGCTTCCGCATCATGGTCGTTTTCTGCTATGGTGTGTCCGTCGTTTTCACTATGAATCAGGTCGTCGATTTCCTGGAACACCCCCTCAAACTTTTCCAGCAGGCATATGTAGGCGGACTCACTGATCTGCTGGAGGTAGTCCACCATCTCTGAAACTAGGGTATTGGAGTTTCCTTGTGTCACGAAACATCGGGGAGCTTCGAAGTCTGGGACATTGCTTGCAACACTGACGCTCAAAGGTACGTGCTGACGTTCCCAGTGCAGCTTGTCTGCCTTGGGCTGGTTTTCTCGGGGTACAGGCTGAAAGTAGCTCTCAAAGTCAAATGTTGCGCGGTATGGGTAGTACCGATTATCTTTGTTCACCTCGATCCCTTCCTCGGCCAACCTGTCGAATACAGTGCGGGGTATGTGATAGGCACCACCGGGAAATTGGTGCTTTACATTCGTATCGCAGGTGACTTCGTGTTGATGCAGATTATTTGACCGGGTGAATGCAGTGTTACACTTTGTGCAGGTGTAACACCGGCTGTACTTTTTCCGGTCCCGGACGTAAGAAAAGTGTCGGCCACATAAGTTGAGGGTCAGGGTGTTATTGTAGCGACGGTGACTCCGTCTTACCAATTCTGCGAAGATATGGCGATGTGGTTCGTCGTGCTGTTCTGCTCCGACCGGATCTCCATCTTGTTCCTCGTCAATCTCCGCAGGGATGAGTGAATAGACTTGTATGTTGACCTTGAATATTTTCTCCAGCTGAGATAGGTCGTCTAGTGTCACCCCGGCAATATGTTGCCTACCTGTCTCACGCTTATACTCTTCGATCAGGGTTTGGGTTGGCCTTTCCAAGGCTCGGATGTCGGCCCCTCGATGCAACGCTAGGCATCGGAAAAAACAATGCTTGTCGTTGAACCGCTGACCATCTCTGTAATTTTTCACGAGGCTGACAAGCCCTTCGTTGTTTTTGACAAAGGCAGGAAGATCTTCTGTTGGTGCACCAATTGGGAATGCCCTAAGCTTGTTGACGTACACCGTCATGTTGGTGACGTGGGCAACGGTCCATTTCGTGTCCGGTCGCTGCAGCATACCAAAATGAAGCACATCAGCTTCCTGGACTTGCCTAACTAGGTGGTCGAGATCCTCTTGGGATGATATAAACGCAGGCGACGGGAAAAGGCGGGCGTTGTTGTGACTTGCATGGAAGTACCTTAATGATCCCGTCTCGGTATGTCTCAACACAACACCGAAGGAGAGGTTCACCTTCACCCGGCATCGGAGGCGTTGAAAAAAAAACCGCAAGGGCATCTTCAACGGTGAAACCACGAAGGCCAAACATTCGGAAATTGTATATATCCTGAATTGAGCGGCCGGTTGAATGATGAGTTCGTATGCATGACCAGTTGGTCTGCACTAGCAACTGGATGTCTGCAGCCTCCTCATCATCAAGTACCACTTCATCATACAAATTCGGGTCCTCATGAAGGTCATCCCATTGATCTGGGGGCTGTTGTGAGCGATTTGGGGATAGGGGTTCTGCGGGTGGTGGCGACGGGGCTTCCACAGGTGGTGGTACATGTGGCGTTGGTGTTGGAAGAGGTGCATCTATAGTTGATGGTCGCTCCAGTTTATCTTTAATGCTGGGGCAGTATTTGTTACGATGCCTCCTCATTGTGGATCTTCTGGTGAACGACTTCCCACAGGCTGGGCAAGAGGGCCGCTTCACTTTACAATTTCCCTTTACCTTGGGAATTCGATTCTTCACTAATTGCCCTCTCTTGTCGCACGAACCTGACGGATGATTTTTCCTATGTCTATTTAGACTGTCCATTCGACTGAAGGATTTTTCACAGGTTGAACAGGACAAAGCTTGATGTTTTTTGTGTTTCTTTTCATGCCGCTTTAGGCTGTCTGTGCGCGTGAATGTTTTTTCACAGTGTGAACACTGGAAAAGATTATTGGAAGAAACATCATTCTGCAAGAAAAAAAGAAGAAACAAAATAGTCAAAAATACTACCGGGCCTTGTATAAAACATTTTTGATAATTTAAGTTTTACAAAAGTCGTCGTCATCCATCCATCCATCCATCCATCCATCCATCCATCCATCCATCCATCCATCCATCCATCCATCCATCCATCATCATTGCCTTTGTTCAATCGGCGGGTCGAGTTAATTGTATTATTAGCTGTATTAATGAAGCTCTTGAAATGCCTTTGTGGAACAACAAGGCCATTACAGTTGATGGAAGAAGTTTGATTCAACATTTAAAACCATCGGCAGTTTGTGTTACTTAAAGATGTTATTCAGGACCACAATTTTATTTCCTTTCAAGAATTAGCGAATAAATGTAATATTAAAATATCAATGCAAATCATGTCTCTTACTTACAACATATTGATTCTAAAATTCTTCAGGTGGAATTAGAGAGAGCCCTGCGAGATCATTTTAAGCAACCATTTACAAAATTTCAAATTTTATATGGATCATGAAAGATTACACTGATACTATGTCAGAATTTCAGTTTAAAACTTATCATATAGAAACTTGATTACAAATGCTTTTCAATTTCTGTCCCACTTCAGGAGAAAACAATGGCCCCAAATTCTAAACATTAACGACAACCTTAAATGGGATGAAATATGGAACAACGCGTTTAGGGTACTAAGGAATCATTAGATCATGATAACAGAGATTTGTGGTTTGTTTGAAATAG
>CM055824.1:32390581-32462646 GCA_029582265.1 Zoroaster sp. YZ-2022 | reverse complement strand
AAAGCGCAGATGTTGTTAGAATAATAAATAGTGCATGTTATAATGCAAGGCGTGCATCCAAGGCTACGTAGTGAGGTTTAAACGGAAAAAACGGTGAAATCCGTTTCAAAATTTCCTAAAAGTTTAAACAAAACAGTAAAAAAAAATTGGACCTTCCTTTTTCGGCATGCCTTTAAAAAAATATTTCCATGGTCAGCGTGCCATTTTTATGAAATTAATTACCTGTAAAACCAGCCTCCGCAGTTGAATCTGATGTACTAGAAAATTAATAAAGTGGTACAATTTTAATACACTCATGGAACATATACTGTAACCCTTCATTAATGCAATTATCGAATAAAGGAAGCAACCAGAGCTGAATTTCTATATGCATTTGGAGTGAATTATTCTGCTCTTTTGATTGGTTAGTGCCTTTTTTTTTTAACTGATGACTGTTTGATGCCTGTTTTGATGCCTGATCACATCTGATGACTGTTTGATGACTCTTTGATGACTCTTTGATGACTCTTTGATGACTCTTTGATGCCTGATGAGTCTTTGATGACTCTTTGATGACTCTTTGATGCCTGATGAGTCTTTGATGACTCTTTGAAGAGTCATCCCAACTGCAGTTGTAATCGGGCATCAAAGAGTCATCGCTTGTGATAACTTTTTGATGCCTGATCTCAGCTGATGACTATTTGATGCCTTATTGCATATAGGGTCATCAAATAGTCAACATTCTGATGACTGTTGATGACTAAATCCCTATTTGTTTCTTTATTTTGAGGGTTCCAATTGTGGCCCTTTTGACGCCTTTGATGCCTCTTTGTGCATGATGACCAAAATCAGTCATCATGACATTACGTGAATCTCCCATTAGAAATGGAGCCGAGTTTGCCTATGACAAACTCGGGTCGGTACTCACCGGTTTGGGATGGAGCAGTTTTTCACACGATCTCTCCTATCTGATTGTGGTTAATGAGGTGTGAACGTGAGGTTTAGTGTCTCACTGCCTGTGAGTTTACTGACAAAAATTATCTCCACAATTTTACCAGTTTCTTATTTATACTCTATAGTATTGGAAACAGTGTCAAAAGTTATCAGAAAAGCAGCTTTGAATCATAAAAATTGACCAAGTATATCTCAAGAAATTAAATAAGAAACAGTTTGATTTCGTCCATGCTCTTCCACATTTCGTAAATTGATACCAGGCACCAGTCCCAGCCTGTCCCAGCCACTGATCTCTGAAGAGATTACCCACGTTTATTGGCGTATGGATATATAAACATGTTCGGCGCTTCCTCCATGGTGTTACAAAGCATAGAGATGGTCCTCTCTCTATGTACAAAACAAGTAAGAAACTGAGAGGTCCACTCAGATATTTAAAAACATAAAATTATAAATTATTTCGCAATAAATAAAATGTATTATTAGAAATAATCGTGCATTAACAATTGCCCAATAATAATAATAATAATAATAATGAAAACGAACATGAATAAAAAAATCCCTTCGGATTATTTGAGGATTACATTTTCTGTCACATGGGCACATCAGGATTGCGTGATACGCAAACTCACTAAGGAAGTGCTCTTCTTGGAGTGTCAACAAGTTCACTTCCTTCATGGTAAGCGGTAAGGGTGCTGTGAAGCTTTTTCGGTCGAATCTTTTTCAGCAGCTCGTCGTACAAATTTCGTATTTTGCAAAAATTGTTGTCCTCTTTCTTCAAGAACGAAGTCCCTTTCTTTGCCAGTTTAATTGTACAGTTGACATCCGTTTAATCCATTACACTATGAAAATCCCCTCGGTTAAAATATAAATAGGCAGTTTCATGAAAATTTGAAGTTGCTTCAATGCTTTTAAATGTCATATCACTGGATAGAACAAAAAATTAGAAAGAAAATGAGGGGTCAATGGTCATGATAGGTTAACCCTATGCAAAGTTACGAATTTGTGTTGATTTAAATATTTGGTCATTTTTAAGATCCATGCAGTTTCAATGGAAAAGGTTGTGACCGAATGTGCCTGCAATGTATCCTTGTAGTACTAACAAAGTCTATTTTCAGCAAGTTGCACTGTTTTTAAGCCAACGTTACAGTTGGCATGGATTGATCATTTAAGATAACCACGATGTGTAGTATCCATTTATCGACACTAGAAGTGACTACATCCATAGACTACCCTTTATATTAGAATTTTACCATGAACGTTCGGCAGGTCACAAACTTTTACAGTACAAAAGCATATGAAAAATAGCGCCACCAACGGCGGTTTGCGTGAATCTGCCTAATATAAAGAGTCTCGGTTAAATGTATTTTAACCGTGTTTTAACCCATGTTTAACCCTTTGATTTCAGCTGGCTATTCAACCGCATTCTCACCGCGTTTTAACCGAGTGGTTCCCTGCCAGGATTTCCTTTCTTATTCATGACTGTAAACCTTTGTTCAATGTGATAATGATAATGCAAGTTTAACCATGGTTTAACCGAGTATAAAACGTAACGGTACAACTTGCACACAAGAGGCGATTAAGAGATTAAAAACACTTACGAAGTGTCTGTAAATTTGAGAATACAGTACCGCTAACAGTAAACAAATCACGATGCATGATAAACCCTACTTATCATGACCCCGACACGATAATAACGTAGCGTGAACACCGTTGTTCAATACATGCTATTTTATCGAGTCCTAATCGACACGATACATGATATTTAGGCCATAAACATCCGTCGTAAAAACAAGCAAACATGCATCGAGGCGATTAGCGCTCGATAGCAAACCGCAATTGATACATCGTGTTACGTTTTCGTCCGACATGATCCCAACCATTTAGGTTAACCGCATCCGGTTTTTCGGTACCATTGAAGTCTGCACGAACTAAGGGCCGTCCAAAGTTTTCAACATTTTAATGGTCGGAGGCCGCGTACGACTTTAAATGGTGAATAAAATGTTGATTTTGTACCGTACAATCAGCTAAGGAAAATTATATAATTGGTTTTTTTTAATACCAGTATAGTGATGTGTGTTGTTTTATCATTCCATCGTGTGTTTTTGGGGTTGATTGGGTCCGAAAATCTTGTACTAAACACCATTTGAAAAACACCTCCGATCGACCGTGAATCGCGGAAGCGCCGTTTATCGTTGAGATTTTGGTCCCCCGATATGCGATAGCGCTCGCAAAATTGTAGATTCCGATGCGTTCCTGTCAACGTAAGCGATCCAGAATCTAAAAATAGACTCGGAAAAGCCCAAGCTTTCATGGTAATGGTCCGAGAATATTCAAAATGGCGTCCCGGAATGGCAAACGACGATTTGATAAGGAATTAATGTTTTTCCCTAAAAATACCTCGAAATATAAAATTTCGGAATAATTATGTTAAAGTAGAGGAGTTGAACTTTATTTTACTTTTTAGTTTGTAAAGAAAATCAATGAAGAACGCTACGAAATCAGTTTCGGAAACCACTGACCACGACGACGAGTTGGATTTTTGTAACGCGGTCGAGCGCGTGTCGGGATGGAGCAGCGATGAACTCGAGCTTCTGCTCTCAGAATATCGACTTCCATGTTAGTTTCTTGTTTTTAAGTGTGCAGTTACTTAATTACTTGCAATCTTGTAAAATATATCCTAGTTCAACACAGAAAATAAGATTAAACGAGGAAAAAAAAAATCAGAAAAAAAATGTACGTTGTTTTTCATACTGCATGGGGGTCATGCACAATAAACGAAACGGCAATGTAAGGAGTCACGTGATATCTTGTAACTACAAACGCAATGCATACGTCACCGTCATTGATTTGTCGGCTGTTCTATCCTGTAGTGTTACTCCCGTAATTTTGATTTTTTTTTAATACTTGTTATTAAAATTAAATTTAAAAAAGGCAGAATTTTTCATCATAAAATTAGCTTTATTTCCAACATGTACTGTTTAAAATTTAAATTAGTGTTGGGATTTAAAATGCCGTTTCTCTCCTACCTCAAAAGACCATAAGCTACCGTAAAGCAACTGCATGGTTCCACCTTTAAAAACAAAATAATAATTGAATTTAAAAAAATGTAAATGTGATTGGAGTGTTGATAAATGATTATTGAATATCAGAGATTTATATATATAAAGTATTTTGTAAAATTAAATGAAGTTGAAAGAGTGTAATAAATACTCTACTAACAACCGAAGAATGCCAATGGACAGAATGTAACTCCGAGGATTCGGGTAAATATTATGTTTGTTAAGCCGCACAAATTGTGTGGTATGCTGTTTGTTACCTCTGCAAAGGAGGTTATGTTTTCCGGTGTTTATTTGTCTGTCTGTCAGCACGATTACGCAAAAATTTATGGACGGATTTTGATAAAATTTTGTGGACGGGTTGGCCTTGGGCCAAGGATCAATTGATTAGATTTTTAATAATCAAAATCAAGCTTGATCATACCACAAAGTAACGTTACACTCGGCGAAATTCACTTTGAAAAGCACCCGAACATGTCGCAGTCGGCAATTTATTTTTGTGATATTGCCTCTGTTTTAGCGATCGATAATAATGTAACAAAAAAAGAAAATGGACGGAGGACTAACTTTCATGAATGATTGCAATTTGGCAAAATAACGGTTACACTAATTTCCGGACACTAAAAATTATTATTTCTGGTAAAATTTGGACATTCATATTATGAACCAAACGACACCTTTACCCTATGCACACTACATACTGTAATTTTAAGCATTTTTAAATTTGCTATTAAAAATTCACAGATTGCTATACAAAAACATTATTTTGCTATGCAAATTCAGTTTTTGCATCGCAGCTATGCAGCTATGCAAAAATTTTGAACGAAATCGTTCCCTGAAATTAATTCAATTAAATAAGGAACGATAATTTTCAGCTCGCGCAAGGACGACTAGATGATCAGGCAATTGTTATTTTTCCCTATGGTTTGAAATCCATGATGTTTGCCATGACAGCACTGTTACCAGGGTTGCACCAAAACAATAAGTGCCTTGTTAGATAAGTTAGCGATGCCGACCGAGTATTTAAAATTTAAATATATATTTATCGGGCTCATACATCACCGAATGAGAAAAATGTCCAATCAATGAACAAGATAGTAGATGGGCGAGTATCTGTAAATATGATTGGTTGTTCCCATGAGTCAAAGTCCTTATAATACGCCCACTTTTTCCAGGTGTCCAAATTTTCCCACAGTTGTTTTGTCCCAGGTGCGGTGCCGACATTTCCAGAAATCAGAACATCAGGTCTTAGGAACACTGCCAAGAAGAGTTGACACTACTGAAACTATTTGACTATTTACTGCTCTACACATTTTATATGGAAATGGAACCCTGGGTACTGGTCACCCCGAAAATTAATAAATAAATGTACATACGTATCCTCAATTTGTGTGTATGTACACGCAGAAGTGGTCAGACCTATAACAAATTAAAAGGAAGGATTTTGAAGCATTTTAATATGTTCAGACACATAATTCCACCCAAATAGTTTTTGACACTTTAGGAATACTCCTTTTCTCAGACAGACGGAATGATTGACGATTTCTTTGTAGTTAAATATTTATCTTCAAACGAATTCCTCCTCCAAGATGCTGGAAATGTAGTTGTAATACGATACGTTCATGATACTCAATAAAGTCAAGGAGGCCCAGGGATTTACCAATCGTGGGACAACAACTATGTTTTAAAAATTAAAATTACTTGTACCCATTATTAAATATATTCTGATGGACGGGGGACAAAAATAATAATAATAAAGCATTATCATTAGCGTCTAACAAAAACATTATTCAGGTTTCACTTTTATACTTGCAGACTGGGGCTTTTACCCTGCACCAGATAAATTCCCTATCCCTGTTGCCTGGAAAAATTGCAAAGAACAGACAAATATGAGCTTTTATTGGCGTAGTGCTTCTTCAGATCTGTCCGAAATCCAAAAGAAATATTTTGTGTATTCTTTTAAATACACTCGGTGTATATTCCTCCCTACAATAAATTTCCCTAGAAGAAATGATTGACAGTTCCATTGTTCCAGAATGTTGGTTTGTCGACGCAACCCTTTGAGGTTCCGGAAATCGCCGTAGAAAAAACAGTTTAAAATGAATACAGGAATAAAGAGGACAGCGCAGTTCTTTATAACCGTTTAGCATCATAAATGTACTGCTAGCGAACTAAGTAATGGCCGGCGCGTAATCTAGGAACAAACACAAACGCAATGTGGGGGAAAATGCAGATAGCGGGCAAGGAACATTATTATGGTTTCGGCAAGCGGCTGCCAATCGCGCGCCGGAGATCGGACTTGAAAATGCCCCTGAAGTTAATTCCAGCCGTCGTGATCGGCTGAAAAATCAGACGTGGCGGGCCATGGCGGGACGTCGAATTTTAAAACGATCCAGGACATTTGAAGCCACAAAAACCACCGATAATCAGGAAAAGAAAATAGGGTCGATTTGTTAACAAGTTTGGCGAAGATACTATGAAGATATAATGGCCGTCGAATGGACGAAAATAATAACGGAAGTTGATCGAACTTTTTGCGTGCGCGCTCGAGTAAACCTCAACAAAAGCATCAACGGAGTCCGCTGAGTACGCAGATGAATAAATGGGACATCCGAAGTCTTGAATATTCATTAACTAACAAAGGGCCTGAGCCAGGCCAGCCTCATTAACTCGGCTAGGCATCAGTGCACTCGGGCCGTTCTGTCAGCGGACTGTCCAAAGCACTATCGCTGTAGCGTGTACCGTGCTCATTAACACACGCTATCGTCACAAGACTTGATAAGCAAAAACCACAACGTGTACCATGCAGGTTAGCCACGTTAATGGATTAGCGGTGCCGGTTTGAGCTATAAAAAAACCACAAGATCATGCATAGTGATCTGGTATGTTAATCCCTTGATAAGCCGGTATCATGTTGAACATCACGGTAACCGTTCACGATACTTAGGAATTTATAATGCATCGTGATTTGTTTACTGTTAGCGGTACTGTAGGTGTCTGTGGGTTGGTGTGCTGGGACAGGCGTACGTGATAGGTGTATATTTAGGTATACTAGTTAATCTGTTTTTCATCGGAAACGGGATACGTTTAGAATAATATATATCATATTCCAGAGTGTCATGAATAATGAAACGCAGGGCTCGAACAAAGACATATTGACCCAAAATTGTGGATCATCCCACCATGATGTACATGTATACGATGTATGGAGGTTTCCCGACTGCTCCATTGTTGACCCTTTTGTCTATACACTGAGTTATTTTGACGTTCTAATTGGATTATGGTGCCAATACTACACCTTTTTTTTACAAATCTTACTCCACTGGGCCACAATTTCTTCATTTTTAAATACACTAGAATCGGGAAATTTCACTCAAAGATTTATAAACACGAAAAACTCGAAAGGGAATTCCTCACAGAGAACGCAGTAACACTAGCACATGTGCACATGTACATGTATACGTATATTACATATACATGTACAATGTATACATGTATACATGCATACATTATACGTGTACCACGCGCTGAAATTTGTGGGCATTGTGCATATGTCGTGTTTGATGATCATGTGCCTATTTCCGCATATCGTGATTGGATAGATTTGCATAGTAGCAAATTTATGTTGTTCTTATTGGCTGTTCGGTTGATCATGAATAATGTTGGCCCTCTGTAATTAGGAAATGAAAAATAATTATAATGCATTGACTACCGAACTGAGGTATGTTGCGGGCCAAACAGATACTAACAATTGGACTTAAAATAACAATTCATCCATCGGGGTTCCTAATTATCATGGGTTGTTTTAATAATCGTTGCCGAAGAACAAGGATACGATGAGGACCAGTAAACGTAAGCCTCGACTGTCGGGATAAATTGACCCGCTCTGGGGCTCAAAAACGGGTGATTTTATAAACAGCGGTTTTATTTTTGAAAACCGGTATTTCGGGTAAAAATCATGCACTTTATTATTATTAAAAAGTAACTATGAATATAAATAAATAAATGTTTGTAGATATCATGCATCCTACTTTTCTTTAAATGTTTTGGTCAGATGATGTACGTGTACCTGTAATTTCGATCCTTGCATGTATTGTCACCAAACAAATTATCGTCCAACTGGAATTACATTCTCATCCAGCGCTATTTTGATCCAGTTATTGGAAGGCACTCAGGGTATGTACGAGTTAGCACGTGTGCAATGCTCTATGCATAGCACGTAACAATTTTTTCTATTGGCCAACGAGAACCATACGTCATCATATAACCAATATAAATATTCGTTACGCGCTGTGTACAATGCCTATAGCGCGTAAAACGTTTTCTTATTGGTCGAACGAGAACACATACCTTGTCATACAACCACTAGAAATATTTGTTAAGCGATTTCATGATCATGTTACTCACAAAATGTGAACAAAGGCCTCGATATCATGACTTTGGGTTTTTTTAAAGTTGAAAACAAGCGTAAACCAAGGCTATGAGAGTATTGAAAGAGGTAGACGGAAAGAAGGATGAAGTTAAGCATATTGATCAACACCCGCCATCCACCCAGCCAGTACGGTTGCAATGTACAATGTACACTGTACAGTATAATCATAGAGCTACAACCCAAGGAGTTCGAACTTTCCGACTTCAAAGACAATATGACCGTCGCCGCCCTAATCCTTACGACCGCAATGTAAACGCCGATTAGCATGCTCACAGCCGGAAAGCTCATCAAGTAATACACTGCATTGTGGGTATTTCTTTGCATGACGCGATATACACATGCGCATTACACACCAATAGTAGCGTGTTTTGAAAAAAAACTTTTTTTCAAGACGTGGTGAAACTTTGGCCTGCATTGGCCGCGAGTTAGAATAGTACCGATAGAAAGCCCAACTAATGACCATCAAATTGCACCAGTTTTCGAACGTGAGAAATCATGAGAAACATTGAAAATCAATAGAATTGTGATTGCCATATTTTCGATGTAATTTACACAAAAAACGATGTAACTTACCGAAATATTGTCCGATTTTCACGATCAAAACTCTGTCAAAAAGATTTCCGTTGTTGCTATAACTGCACATACTGATCGGAAACGTGTGGTACTCTGCAATCGACTGCGCATGCGTTTAGCTCTATGGCGATCAGTGCCATACTATTAATCCAGTTACAAAAACAAAATGCAGCGATGACGTCATGTCGAGTGCAAACGCACTGAGTGCAGCGGGGCTGTCGGTTACCAGTGTAAAACGCGGCGATGCACTGCATATTCAAAAGACGGCTTGCGGTCGTAATGTTTACGAGCTCTCACCAGGTGTTGCAGTGCTTTGGCTATGGGTTTGCTGACAGCGCTAATTGGTTGATTCTAATTGCCCGCTAAGTTCGAACTCCTTGGGTTGTAGCTCTAATTATGTACTCTGTACATGTACATGTACATGTACTGTACATGTACATTGTACATGTACTGACATTAGTCGGGTGCCAGTGTGATGAACGAGTTGATTGTACCATCAGCCCGAGTTGTTTTAAATTTTCTCCATAACAATTTATTTTGTGCATGTACCACGTTGAAATTTTCAGACATGATGTGAACTCCTGTCGTGATATCATGACTTTTTGGTTTTTAAGTTGAAAACAAGCGTAATCATTTTGGGGGCAAAAATACTGAAAATAGGATTGCGACCTACTCCAGAGAGTATAATTCTTGAGTCATAGCGATGACAGAAGAATGTCGTTAAGTTAAAATCACAACAGATCGCTTCAAGCGACTCTTTGAATTTTCGTAGGTGCTGTTAAAATGCTGCCCTCGGAATACGACAAGAGGTGCGTGGATGGAATCGAAGTTGTTAATGTTCAAACGAGTATGCACACTGTATTCAAATGAGATTTTCGCAGACAACTTTTATTGCCTCTTTTATGAAAATTTTGCCATAAATCAGCACCGCATTCAACCAAAATCATACAGCTTGGAAAGTCAGGAAAAAGCTACACCTGTATTATAGTTATTGCGTGCTAGAATGTATTTAAAAACCCATAACACTTACGACGACGCGTTTAGAACTTTCAACGCGATACTTCAGTGTTATTTTGCTGATGATGTGGGCAAATAACAGAACGAGCATGGGTTGTCATTCTCTGTGGTCAGTGTGATCCACACGTATACATTACATTATTGGCTGAAAGTAGTCCGGGCTTCGGGTGGAAGGTGTTTTGATTGACAGGCATTACCACACTGGGCCTTGGAGAATTCAAGGTGCCTGGGGCATTGTTTATCTTATAATTACTTCACTGATAACAACTGATAAAGTTGGGTTGAAACTGGTGAGTAGAATCCAGAGTTTTACGTAATGGATGACTGATTTTTCTAGTAGGGAGGGTAAGTCAGTTTCTTATTTTGAAGATTGACTCACGATTTTAATTTATTTTTTAGAGCTATTTCAAAGCACTCAGAACGGTTACAAGCTTTCATTTCATCCGTCACCGCCTATTAAATTGCCCAAAATTCACGCGACCGACCGTTATGTTTTTTTTTAAGAACGTTGTTTATTTTGTCCGTGTTGATAACCATAGAAAACCCGGGCCCTATTTCATTGCGCTGCTTACTGCAGAACTTTGTGCTTATAAAGCTCTGTTAAGCGCATACATGTACATGTATCTATGGGCCTTGGACGGACATAAGTGCTATAACCGCAAAATTCTACGGTAAGCCAAGCCGTGAAATCGGGCCTGGTTGCTAACCATAGAAAATAAAAGGAAACACATTTTTTGTTGCGGGTGATACTCTTCCTAAAATTGTTCACCCGTAACATTCCGTATTTCTATATCTGGGGCCAGAGATCCGGCTATGCATTTTTAAGTAATTCATTGATTATGGACAAGTTGGGCCTACATGTAGTTGTGCTCTCTAAATATAAAGCTCGTCCAAATGCATCCACAAATTGGTAGGTAGATTCCACTTAGGATATTTATTGAAACATTACAAATCTCATGGTTCTTGATGATTTTTTTAAATTCATGTATATATATTTTTTAATAGTCAGCGGAGGCTCTCTCCGAAGCTGCGAAGGAGACAAATCCAGTTCCTAAGACTAAACAAAAGGTGAACAAATTACAGACAACCAGAAAAGAAGTACAGAAGGTGAAAACAATGCAGCTACATGTTTCCTTTGCATATTTAATTTGCAGGCCTTTCGTAGCACGATTTTCACACAAAAACGGCTATAAGATTAGCCTTGATTCCAAGGCTGTGCAATAGCTTTGCTTACTAAACAAACCCAGACGCCCGGATACAATGCAACCCCAGCTGGCCGACACTCAAAAAACTCACACAGCAGAAAATGCAACCCCGACCGCCAGACCAGACTATGATGAAACACACCACGCTATCACCGCTGCACTTTGCGAGCCCCGCATACAGCTTTCAGGGGGCTCGCAGAACTTTGGCAGTTGTGTGAGTTTTCTCGAGTGTCAGGCCAGCTGATGGGGTTGTATTGACAACTGCGTGGCTGTAGTCTTGGTTCAAGTGCTGTTTAGTCAATTTCTCTACTGTGATTTCCCCGACGTCCGCATTCATACTACTTGTCGTATGCATGAAATACTGCTCAGTCCTATGTACTGTGTACGGTAATGATTGTGTTCATACACAACAGACCTTGTAAGAACGCCTCGCCCAAAGACTACACCATAGCATGTGCTTGCTCAAACTCGTGACCTTTGCTGTCAAAACTGCACTCGCGCGCTCTGTGACGGCAGTGAGTTAGCAGTGGAGTTTGAAGTTAGCGAAGTGCGAAGTTAACTACTCATGTGAACGCAAGGTGACTTTTAGTTAAGTTGTACTTTCCTTGGGACCCCCACTTTGATTATTTAGCAGCGAAGATAGCAGCAAAGCTAATATTTGTGTGAACATACCCTATACGGTGGAACATCCGATTAATACTTCATACCATGCAAATGGTTTTTTTAAATATTAGCACTATGGTTGAACAGATTTGTATTTTTAACATTTATTTAGGTGATGAAGCGAGCAAGTGTCATCGCAAGGTTGTGAGCAAGATGATGAGATTCCACACGCACCACAAAATCTTGACGATGTCCTGTCTGCATATCAAAATGATCCAACAAGGGATGACTTAGAAGGAAGGAAGGACTTGGAGGGAGGAGATGGCGAAGAGGTAGGAGATGACTTGGAGAAAAAGGAGGACTTGGAGGAAGGAGAGGACGTGATTTGTGTGAGTTTTTGCTGGCATACAACTTCTTGAGAAGAGAGTATATATCGTTTCTGAAAATTTTGCATTTGAGAAACTTCTTGCCGAAAAAAATACAAGCTATTGCGCATAAGTTAAAAATATCTGTACCATATGTTGATTTGAAAAAAAAAAACTAGAGCAAGTGAATTAATTTGCCGTTTTCAAAAGCAATGTTGCATGATTGTCCAGTGAATCCATTTAAAACAAAGTGCCATAATTCATTGTTCTGTGTATGAATCTTTTACAGCCCCCCCCCCAATCAAAGGCCTGTAAGGCACTTTTTGAGCCTTTGTCACCAAAGACTGCTGTAAACTTAGTTAAGGTATGTGGAAACGCCAATGTAAGGAATAAAAAAAAAATCATCAATTTATGTGTTTTGAAAATACAACGATAGACCGATCCAGTAAGCCCCGCCCCATTGTTCATTAACCAATCACAGCCATGCAAAATTGGATCACCGTTTGGAGAGGCCATCATGGTGATCTTTTGCCCTGTATGTATACGTACTGAAAAAGACAGAAGTACCACCCTGAGAATATTTCCAAGTGGGACAACATAAAAATGACAAATTGTTTAACTAAAGGCTACCCCTACGAGGTATAGAGAGCCTGTGCTTTCTCTTTATAGATTTCATATCAATCCTGAAGGAAAAATGTATGAGAGTTTGTACTGCTACAAATCAAATCAAATTTGTATTTGCGATCGGACCACTCGGCTATGCCAAGCCTCGCGATCGTATACTCATTGATATGCTGTTGCTAGGCAGGCGGGGCTTACTGGATCGGTGACATTTTGATTTAGCACAGTTTAATTTACTTAAAAGTTTTTGTGTGGAAGTTTATGCCAAGAATGCAAAAGAAAACATTTCTTTTGGAAAATACGCAACATGGTAATTTCGTCCAGGAATATAAAACAAAATAACTTGTCTTTATTGTTCCATATATACTTTTATTTACAATTTCAATATTGATTCTATGTCATTACATTACCCTATTTCACAGGAAAGTTTCTTTCCCATGGATGTAAGCTTTTTGATGGAGGAGGTGGCCGATAAAGATCCAATCAGAGTGAGTTTTTAGTACAAAGAAAATTCTCCAAGCTTTTTTAATATTTTTTTGGAAAAATAATTGAGAAATAGATTACAGGTGTAAAGCTCAATTGATAGTTACGTAAGTTCTAAGGCTGCGACTTAAAAGGCACACGTTACCCTCAGATTGGGCAATAAAAAGCGTTTGTTGTGAAGTTAGTACGGTTGAAATGATTTTAAAAAAAGAATACAATGATTTACATGTACACGACAAATATTCATTGTTGTGTTTTTTGTTTAATTTCGTGACAAAAGACGGTCCGCCATGTTCAAGGACCAAATTTATGTCTCCACACATGATGGCAGACCGTATGCTCCGCACGTTGTATTCCAGAGGCAAATGTTTGTTTTTTAAATCACTACTGGCTAAGTATAACTCATAATGTGTCTTATTGCGTGAACAAGTCTTTAAAAGATAAGGAGCAATTCCAAAGGGCAAAAAATAGAGATTTAAGGAAAATTTGCCCTTTTCAAACATTTAAATTGGTTTGAAATTTTGTAAGTGTTTAATCAAAACTGACATTCAAAATTATGAACGTGAATGTTTGAAGAAGTCCGTTCGTTTGTTGTTTGTTATTTCTTTTGATGTTATTGCAACGCACTTTAAGTAGGGCTCGCGCACATGGTGGTTGAAACTGGTTCCACTTTGTGTACAAAATGAACGCGCGCAATCACTGCACACACGCTACGCATCAACGCCAACAGAACAAAGATTTTTAGTTTTAAAAAGTCGGATTTATCATTCCTTGTTTAAGAGTGAAATCTAAAAAAGATTCCTCAGAATTTTGAAAAATAGTTGAATCATGTAATAAACTTACATTATATTCCCATTTTGATTGAGATTGACGTTTAAATTACACTTTTTGCTGTGTTTGAAAAGTCATTTTTATCATCGAGTACGACAAGCGTAGTGCTTGCCATGGTAAATTCACAGCCGTCCGGCGAGGTCTCCACGGACCGGCCGGACTCGACTCTGCTGGTGACTGTTTTTAACTCAGTTTCGACAGTAGTAACACACTGTAGACGTCTAGGAACCATACATTGTCAGAAGCTGATGAAAACTGCATTCAACCGCCCTCGGTCCATGATTATCTGTCATCGCGTTGCAAAGTTGTGATATTTTAAAAATTCAATGCTTTTTTCTTTACTAAAAATTGTTTAAATAGTAATCGGACCTTTTATATTTTAATAAGAAATATTTAATCTTAAAATAAGTTTTTTTATCCTGAAAATATAATTTTACTTTCGAGTTATAGACATTTTTGTGATTTCATTATGGCGCCTTTTGTTTGATGGTTACGGTGACGTATTTTTTTTTGTACACCGCAGCGACGGGTTTTGTACGCATTTACGCCCTTTAATGTCAAGACTATGAACCCATTCAGCACGCATGCGGCCAGCAAGGAATTTCGACACGCAAAAACCTACCATCAACGGAGAGGAATGGCTCCATGAGTTCCACTGCAGAGCGACTGCAGCTTGAGTTTTCTATCGGCGCGCCTAGGGTTTCGTAGTCTCTCTCAAGACCGGAATTGGCACTTTACTGCACAAAACCCGTCGCTGCGTGTAAAAAACGCTTGGTTTTGGACGTTGAGTCATGAGCTACTCGATGTAAACACATGTTCCGAAAGTGAAAATGGAAGTCGCACGATTCAGGTAACTAGAAAAAAGAGTTTTTTTGAGGCACAAATTTTCCACTTTTGCAAACGGCCATGTGACGTCATAGTTAATGTGTCGTTAGGGATAAAAAATAACATTAAACAGAATTCGGCAAGGATTTATATTTTGTGGTTATTATATTATTCATATTAACTTCGCTAATAAAATGAAACTTGAAAGATATGAATATCTAAGACCAAATACAAAAATAAACATGTTTAGCGTCCCCGCCCGCTTCCTTTTTGGCCCCCGCATGCTTTTTTTTACTATTTTTTATTTTAATTTTTTTAAATTTTTAAATTTATTTTTTTTTAAATTTTTTTTTTTTTAGAATTGAGGTAAAATTCACAAAAATCATAAAATAAAACCATTTAAGGTGCTCCAGATTGCACAGTAAAACCTACATTGCTTTCTTTTTAACCAAAATGATCTTGGTTTCAAATTTTGTCAAAATTGGGCATTCAGAATTGGACTTATGACATTCGCATATTAATGAGCTAAAATGTCCGTTTTTGGTAAAAATTGCTTAAAAAGTAAGTTTTTGTAAAAATTCAAATGTTTTCTTTCTTTTAATGGTCAAGATAGTGTAACTGCACTCATTCCGATGTGATCCAAATTTTGTGAAAATATGATGTAGCTAATGGAAGTTATGTAACTTTAAGTGTTTTTTTAGGTTGGACTTAGTAATTTTTCGACCTTGCCGTCGGTCAATTTTGGTGAAAATTACATTTTGACGCCCATTTTTTGCAAAATATTATTTTGGAACAACTCAAAACCAACTGGAATCGATAGTATTTCTGGGTAACAATGGACAAAAAATAAGTTTAAGATGAATAAAATGTTTATTTACACTTTAACAGGTGTTTAAATATGCTTCATTCAATTTGTTAAAATTGACCATTTTCAGCTCGTTTCCTATACAAATTAGCGTCATTTTGATCGTCATATATTTGGCCATAACTTTGGAGTGCATTGGTCAATTGTGACCATTTTACCACCATTTGTTTTCTTTTTGGATGGCCTTTCCAATGAAAGCAACCTTATGAACAAAAAACAAACTTTAAAAAAAAGTTCACTAGCCCTACTTTAAGTACGAATGGCTGCTGCAAGTGTTCCCTGGGCACAATGAAATAAGAGTTATACAATGTAACTTCTTTGTTGTTTGATAACTCCGACGTGCCAATCAAGGGGTAGTTGGAACGCGACAATTACACTTGATGTATTATGGAATTTATTATGGAATGCAGAAAAAAAGCATTTCCTTTGGAGGACAATTTTTATAGGTCAATTCATTACTTTATTTCACAGGAAAGTTTTCTTCCCATGGATGTCACCTTTTCGATGGAGGAGGTGGCCGATAAAGATCCAATCCGGTTAAGTTTTTAGTAAAAAGAACCTTCTCCGGTTTTTTTCTTTGTAACATGTTCAAAAGAATTGAGAGATCAGTTACAGAGGTGTAAACCTCAAAACACTTAAATCTAGTCACCGTCGTATAGTCTGACGTCATTTCCTCCTGAGGTCATGCTCACTTCCTTGACACTGGTTCTTGCCACTCAGCCGTACTTTTACCACAGAGCACAAACCTTACAATTTTTAACGTCGCAAAAGTATCAAAATCCGGCAACAATCAAAATATGGTGAACTGCTTTACAGCAGGTTGTAATCACTATAGTTAAGGTCATGTGTGCTGTTATTTTGGGTTCCCAGAGGAGAAAGGTGCAGATTACAAAGCATGGGTTTCAATGTGTAGGGTTCTTACCCTTGACTTGTATGGGAAATGGTTCAACGCTGTTTGTGTAAATCAGACGGCTTGAACCAGTTGCTATGTATGACTACACAGCAAATAATATACAGAAAAGTTTAGAATTTTGTTAAAAATTGTGTGTGTAAATGAAACTGCTGTTTGATGACACCGACATGCCAATCAAGGGCTAGTCGCATGGCAACCCAGGATCATATCGGAAATTCATAAGTGAGCCGGGAATTCTCCAACAATGGACCATGCAACACCTCAAGAACCATTAAAGTACATTTACACGTATTAGCGGATTGCTGAATCAGCAAAGGAATGTCATCGAACCATACAAATCATAAACAACTGATGCATACCGACCGCTTTTGATCCTATCGGTTGATGGTTGGCAAGCTACATGAACGTCAAATATAACAAGGAACCAATAGACATACTTCTTGAGTAGGTGTGTGGGAGTTCCTCAATAACATTAATGCGGTCACCTGGCAGTCCCCTTTTATAAGTATTCAAACGGTTTGAGGTATTCATGGGTTCCGTTTTGGAAAGTAAATGCAGACGCACAGCACTACTACATTGTACGTTCCCAGTTACCATCACTGCAACTGTCTACAATCTTAATTAAATCACGTTTTACTGTCCTCCATTGTAAGCTTATACATATGCATGTATTGTTTTCACTTTATTTGATTCTTAACTTATTGTTATACGTGTATTTTACAGATACTATTTTTTGACAACAAAGGCAAATCAAGCCAGTGCCCGTGCATGGAGACGGAGGCATTCAAAAAAACTTGCTAGACAGGTAAACGATCTGTGGGAGGACAGATTTGGACGTACCCAACCCCGCCTGTCACCGATCATGGCTGTAACCCCCCAAAAGTCAGTCGCAATCACCCCTCCAGCCACATCCAGCCCGTTCACCAGACCAAGACCATCCACTTCACGGGCGTCTCCGGCCCAACTTGTTCCGGCCTCTCTGACCCCCAAAACAGTACATGAACTAAACAGGGTCTCTTGTTCTGAGCAAAACTTTGCTGTGACTTTGGTGAGGCTGCTTTTCTCAAAGTCAGAGATGGCAGACAGCAACTGTCGGGGGGTCAGAGGGAAACGCCGCTTGGACGCTGAAAGGATGGGAGTGGTAACAAAAACTAGTAAGCAAGCATTCGTCAATCCCACCATCTCATTTTGATGAGTTTTGGCGCAAGGAATGCGTTGTTGCTATCGACGAGGGCTGTCGCAGGCTTAAACGGGTCATAAGCAAGGACAGTATAATGGTATAATACAGAAGTGGTAAAGCTGACAGTGCAGTGTTCTTACTTTGTGTGATTCAATAAATACTTGAAAAAACAAACATGTGAAAATTTGGACTCAATCCGTCGTATGAGTCGGGAGAAAATAGTGAAAAGCCGTGCACTTTTCAGCATGTCCTTAATTTTGATTGTTGCAATCGAAATAAAAAAAGACGTCTCCAAATACTATGTTCTCGACTTTGATGACATTTCAGACAGGAATAATTCTATTGGAGAATGGTACTGATATGAACTTCATAATCAGTTAGCTTTCAGACTGATACTAATCAAAAAGGTTTTCGATAAATACCAATCCTGTATAGTACGTTTAAGTTTAATATCTACATTAGCCTGGTTTAGCCTTGCTTCTGACTAATTGATAAATGAATACATAATATTTTTCTACTTATAACGGATCTAATACTTAAGTTATCAGCATCCCGAATTGTAAAGATTTGTGGCGTTCAATTTTTGAATGCAGGGTCACATGTACAAATCATTACGTGGATTAATAATGTGTTAAGTTTAATAGTTAAAACGTTAGGGAGAAGTTGACAATTAATCAAAGTATCATGTAATTTTGTCAAAGTTTGGTTAATGTTTTGGTTGGTTTTAACAGCACATCTCTTAGGGAAAGTAAGCAAACCAGCTGCATATATACATGTACATGTATATGCAGGGTCAATATCACTGAAGAAATAAATAGTGTATTACATTTAAGAGATAACACGTTTAGAATAGAAGAATATGTCAATTAATAACAGAATTGAAATACCTAGTTTTCTCTTGGTGGAAACGGTATGCTTTAGTTTGTTTTAAATACAACATTAACATATATTGATGTAGCAAAACTAATTTATTTTTTGCTAGATCTTCAAGAACAATAACTTGGGTACAAAATTCTTCCATAGATATTTAACACATAATTTAAACGATTTTGATGAAATTGTGATAAGATTATAAAAAAACATGACTGAAATTGACTAATACATTTTACGCATCTGCCTAGTATGTACGTGTGTTCCAATTCCCCTCCCCTTCAGGGTGAAAACACTGCAGTCTACCGTAGTTGGAGAGTTTTTAGATAAAGTAAAGTAAATTTAAAGTACATTTGCAATTAGAGGTAAATTTTATATTTATATAGATCCCCCAATCTTTTAGTCCCAAATATAAGAATAACGAATTTTACGAGTGAACATATTGTTACTTTTCGACTGTAGGAAAACCGTGGTGAAAATGGCACCTTTTTACATCATTTCTTTCGTTGTTGCTCACTGTTCCTGTTTCGGGCAAACTTGATTGCTGGGGTCTGCACACATACAAAAAGACATTTTGACCAGCCGCCACAAGCTGAGGTTGGACGGGATGACCAATAATTTCGCTGGAACCAAGGTGTCAGTCAATAATAAGGGCACGTGGGTGGTGTGGTGTAGGTGTGATAGATGTACATGTACAATGTACACCGCGTTTACACTCAATCCAGAAATGTGGATCAAGATCCGGCATTTTACCACGACCGCAGATTAAGATCCAGTGTCGCGTTTACACTAGTGCCTGATCCGGCCCCGATCCCCCTTTCTCGACCAGATGTACATGTAGTTCACACGGGTTACATGTCAAACAGCAGAGGTCACAATTACAGCGCACCAAATTTTCTCCTAACAAAATTGTCAGACCCACATGGATTTATTTGTTTCGTTTACGATAATTGCACTATAATTATCGGCACAATTGCGATATCGTCACTCCGAAGACGGCCATAATGCATTTGTTTTCCCGTTGGGTTTATGGAATCCCGAAATATGCATAATATTAATACGCAATGGAGTTTTATCAATGAAGTAGGGCAAGATCAAACACTTGTTTGGGGGTCATTTTCAATGCTTACTAGCTCTTTTCACATAGAAATTACACAACAGACAAGACAAACATGACATTTTCACAACTTGTGAATAATATGAAGTTGACAAACGTCAACATTTGAGTCGGCAGCAAACGTCAATGGAGCTTTTCTCAACCTTTGTAGTTGACGTTTGCGACTTGCAACCTTGTTTACCTCATTAAAAAGGTGGTACAACAACGGTTCAGTTAAGTGGATGAAAATTACACAGAAGGAAGTTCGTTAGTTTATCAGTTTATCATCACCTGAGCAAAATACCAGATTGAAACAATTTATGTAAAAAAAAAAATTGCAGCCGCTATCTCCAGAACCGGGAAAAATCCAGAGCCGAGAAAATGACTAGGCCTATATCACTGCGCGATCCGATCAGAAGCCAATTCACTCTCGACTATGGACTCCGTAAATACTTCTAGGAAGGTTTCCAATATGAAGCTAGAACAAAGAAAATAAACTGCTGCTAATAACACTGATAACAACGGCAAAGAAATTTCAGACTTACAAAATAGGTCCTTCAAAAACAAGCCGACCTCCGCACAAGGTGATATTTAAAAATGTTTAAAACGAATACGAAACGTTTCATGTGCACGTGCGCCGTGTGCATGAAACAACGAAGAAGCATACAGGCCTACAACACACAACAGCAACGGACACACAGCTGTCACATCCAACACATACAAACATACGGTAAGCGAAAACTAAGCGCGCCATTCCTGAAGCAAAACCGGAAACGACCACATCAAATTGCAGGGTCTGATCCACCTTTGCGTTTACACTTGTTTTTTGATCCACTTTGCCGGATTCAACCCTCCTCGAAAGGTAGATTAAAATTGCCGGATCTTGAACCGGGTCTGATCCTCCTTTTTTGCATTTACACTAGCTGTTAATCCACATTGCCGGATCTGATCCACCTTTCGGGATCTAGTGTAAACGGGGTCGACGTAGGGCTTTACAGACAACATGTATTCCAATTACAACACATCCAGGGTCATCAGAGCCACAAGATATTTCCTGCTCCAATGAGTCACCTCCCTTGCTTATAAAAATACTATTTTACAATACATTTGCTCTTGGATGTGCTTTAGTGATCTTAAACACTTTCTGAAGTGCCTCAGGCCAACATTGAGCTACTTTTCACAGATCTGGAACAATATCTTGAACAATACAGTCGACTCTCGATGAAATGGGGGTCCGTCGGACTGGTCCATTTTTCTCGTATGATAATTCAAATCTCGTCTTAAACTAACGAAGTGTGGTAATGGTCTTTAAATTTCCAATCACAGCTTTGGGTTTTATCCTTTATTCTGTGCATTGCCCAAGCATCTTGATAAAGATACCATACATTCTAACTAACAGAATCAACTTACTGCTTTCAGAAGTGTATTACCACTCATGACTCTAAACTTATTTCCAATCCAGGGCCCAGAGAAAATCTTACTCGTACATTCTTCTCCAGGTCTGAGAATGAGTGACAGGTCAACTTGCAAACACCCCCCTTTTATCTGGTGGCCCTTTGTTGCTTTGTACGCCGACAGCATAGAATTTCACAAAAGAATCTATTTAATACATGTACATTGTAAGACAAGCCTTCAGATGTTTAGTCAAGAACCAATTGAATTTGGCAGTGTAGGGGTGTCTTCAGAGGTTTTAAATTGCAAAAGATCGTACATTCTGGGGAGGTTTAGAAGAAAAAAAGACATTGTGGCTAGTTTCGTTTTTTTTTTCCTTTAACAAATAGCCCAACATTAATCGTCAATAGCAATTTTGTGATCTATCACTGGACAAAATTATTCTTGCAGCTTCTTTAGTTTTGCGTCTTGGGATTTATTTCTGTAAACATGGACCAGGATCTTCTGTTTGTTTTATTTTCACGGGTCAGTGAGCCTTAGGAGAGCCGGGCGCTGCCCTCGAATGACGGACTTTCGAGGACAATTGTTCAAACGAGCGGGTTGCGAGCGAGTTCGATCGCGAGTATTAGAGTGATTTCGAGGGCCCCCGAACTCACTCTTTAAAACACGTTCTCGCTCGTCTCGCTCGAACACTTTAGGGGTACTTACCTTTAATCATCACTGTATGTATTTCTCACTTGGTTATTTTCAATGGACAATTGAACTCTAATTTACCAAAACACGTACGTATGTATATTTATATTTATATATTATTATGTTAGCTTCATTTAATATAGTTTCTTTAAATGTAAATGGTTTAAGAAATCAGGTCAAACGCCGCTAAGTTTTCGACTTCTGCAGTAATGGGAATGTTGATGTCCTACTGCTGCAGGAGACCCACGCCACTGGCTACAAAGAAGCTAGGGAGTGGGGTAGAGAATTTGGCGGCGAAGGGGTCTTTCAGTACTGCCTCCAGTGCAGGAGTAGCCATTTTGTTTTCTAAACGCTATTCGTGGAAACTTATCGACAATTTACGAGACAATAGAGGCTGTTTAGTATCCATTACAACAACCCTACCAAATACAAATACGACTTTGCATATCGCCAATTGCAATGCGCCTGACGACCCCAGAGATAGACAATGCCTGTTCTCCGAACAGCTGACGAGTCATCTCAGGGGTCACAGGCACATAGCTCTTGACGGGGATTTTAACTGTTTTTCGGACCTGGTTTTTGACACCAAACATGGGCAAAAAAATTATCAAGGGACACGGGGGGCCACAGAATTGGGGAAGATCGTAGGAAATTTCGATCTTGACTGTTGGCGCAAACAACATCCGCGCCAACAGTGCTTCACATGGCATAACCGGGATAATACTAAAGCCACCCGTATAGACAAAATCTATATGTCTCGTGAATTGTCGATGGGTTCCCAACATGAGATTATCGCTTTCCCTCTTTCAGATCATGATATGGTAAAATCATTTATAACAAACCAAATTAAAAACACAGGGAAGGGTTTCTGGCACTGTAACACATCTTTTTTAGGGGAGGGATCTTTTACGTGGTTAATTAAATCTGTTTGGGCCAATTGGTTAAACAACAAACTTTTATTCGACAATATTTCAACTTGGTGGGACATGGGGAAACTACAAATAAAGAAAGCGATAATCTCATATTCTGCTGATGTTTCTAGACGACGTAATTCTGAACGTAAAGAATTACTGAAAGAGCTCTATCTCTTACAAAAGAAATTTGATAACGGAGACACTGCATGCGTGCCCCAACTAATCGGCGCAAAGTCCAACCTCCCCAAAATAGACCAAAAACAAGTCGGCAAAACCTTTCGGAAAACACAATGCCCTCAGATTAGAGGTGAACAAAATAACCACTGCCCAAATACTAAAAGACCCGATAGTAAACGTATGCAAAGTCTCCGTGGCCGGGATGGCGGTGTAACCAATGACGCAGAACAAATGACAGATACATGCCGTCTTTTTTACAAAGATCTTTACACCGCCGTCCCGGTCAACCAAGAAAAGATTGAGTTCTTTCTGGACACTATGGACAGGTCATTGTCCCTCGAGGATCAATTACTTCGAGGGACCAGTGACCCTGTCCGGAGTCAAAAGGGCATTGTTCGATATGGAGGCGGGCAAATCGCCTGGTTTGGACGGTTTGCCCGCCGAATTTTATCGCACGTTTTTCAGCGAGATGGGAAAAGATATTTGGGAGGTCCTAAATGAAATTTTTAAATTGGGTAAACTGACAGATCTATACACAAAAGACGGGCTTAATTAAACTTATTTATAAGGGGAAGGGTAACCGGGAGGACCTCGCAAATTGGCGACCCATTTCGCTGATGAACTTGGATTATAAGATCTTGTCAAAAGTCCTTGCCAACCAAGTAGGGCTGGTCTTGCATAAAATCATCAATGCAGATCAGACTTGCTCGGTGGCAGGACGTTCCATATCGGACAATGCCCACTTGCTAAGAAATGTTCAGAGTTACGTCGATCAGAAAAACCTTGGTGCGGCTTTTGTATCTCTCGATCAACAAAAAGCTTTTGACAGGGTCGATGGGTGGTATCTGAAGCAAGTACTGGAAAACTTTGGTTTCGGTCCAAATTTCAGAAAATGGGTTCAAATTTTATATACAGACATTAACAGCGCAGTCAATTGTAAACCGGAATATATCACAGACCTTTTCGCTCACCCGGGGTGTACGGCAGGGGTGCCCTTTGTCACCCCTGCTGTACATTCTAGCCTTAGAACCACTCGGGTGTGCGATTAGGTCTGATCACAAAATTCACAGGGTTAAATTACAGGGTGGGGGGGGAGGACACCGAAGCCAAGGTTTCCATGCACGCTGACGATACCACCTTGATCCTGTCGGACGAAGTTTCCATTAAACGTAGTTTTAATTTGGTCGAGAGGTACGAACGTGCATCGGGGGCAAAATTAAATCAGCAGAAAACGAATGGCATTTTCCTGGTCAAGTGGAAACACAAAAGCTCAGGACCGGTTGACATATCATGGGTTACCTCGGTCAAAATAGTTGGACTTTTTTTCGGGTACGATGACCCAACAAACAAAACCTGGTCCTCCAAAAAAAAACTAGACCAAATAAACGAGTCCATCAGAGCCTGGGACGACAGCGGCTTAACCATGAAAGGGAAAGTCGCTGTCGTCAATAATTTTATTTTATCCAGGCTCTGGTATACAGCCGAGGTAATCCCGCCCCCAAAGGACATAATCTGGAATATCAACTGTTTGATTTTCAATTTCCTTTGGGTGCAAGAAACAGAATATGCCAACCGGGTATCCATGTTTCTCCCACCCTCCCAAGGAGGACTGGGGTCATGGAAAGCAAAGTGGCTACACTACAGGGTACTCACATTGGGGACATCGTCTCGAGGAGACCAGCAAAATGGAGAATTCTGGCCGAGTATTTGTGCGGGTAGGCTACCCCTCCGGGACATAGGGGCAATTCCATCAAAAAGTGTCCTGGACCCAAAATTTTGGAATCAAATTCATGGCAGAATTGTTAACTTAGTACGTAAGAATGATAGCTGGGCAATCCAAATCTGCATTTTGTTTGTGTTTTTTCTTTTGTTTGCAGTATTTTCCGTCGTTATTTAAAAAATAAATTAATGAGGCTAATTCGTGATTTTTTGTCCTACTTTTGTTAAACTTTTCAATCCGCTCCCCTGGTTACATTATAAAAGATATTTTAAATTGTTATGACTAAAAACATAAAACTGGAGGTGCTTGTTCTAAATTGTTGAGACGTTTTATGATAACGCTATTTTCAGGCTAATGAGGCTCGTTTAAATTAGCCCTTAATGACCATTTATGAAATGTAATGTCCATGACATTTTACGCTGTTTAGTTTCCCACTCTAAAGCCAATAAGAGATATTTTTATGAGACTTCATATGCAAAGCTAGTTTTTAGGGGCTAATCCTTTAATGTATGAAAATTTAAAAACAATTAATTACAATTGTCCTAACGAGCGTCATGGACATTACATTTTTTTGTCATGGACATTACGTCATGGACATTACACATACACATACTGCTTATATACCCTTTTAAAACAATGGAATGATCTTAATATGCAAATGTATAATACAATGCAACTTTTCAATCCGCTCCCCTGGTTACATTATAAAAGATATTTTAAATTGTTATGACTAAAAACATAAAACTGGAGGTGCTTGTTCTAAATTGTTGAGACGTTTTATGATAACGCTATTTTGAGGCTAATGAGGCTCGTTTAAATTAACCCTTAACCCTCCTATAGGTTTAACACTCAAAGACACTCAAAATTTGTATCTCTCTCTCTTAACCCATTGACTTTGTGCAGTGCACTCAAGGACATGTGGCTAGGATCTATAGGTCAAACCAAAACCACTTGACAGCTCTGTGTGACTCTGTGGCTTGACCTAATGTACCAATTGGCAATGCAACCAAAAATACTCAAGTGACTGTCTGTGAGTGCCGTGCTGACTGGGCCAAATTTCAGCATGGGCACAGGAGGGTTAATGACCATTTATGAAATGTAATTTCCATGACATTTTACGCTGTTTAGTTTCCCACTCTAAAGCCAATAAGAGATATTTTTATGAGACTTCATATGCAAAGCTAGTTTTTAGGGGCTAATCCTTTAATGTATGAACATTTAAAAAAAATTAATTACAATTGTCCTAACGAGCGTCATGGACATTACATTTTTTTGCAAGCACTTCATATTACTGTTGAAAAACAATCACATTAGTTTGAGAAAATAAAAAACAATAAAGAGGATTACAATTGGGAATGATAATTAGGAAGGAAAGATAAGATAACTATGGTAAATCACAAAGGAAAGAGTTATACTTGCGTAAATGTACAAAAAGGGGGTGATTATGAGGGGCAGGTTTTCAGTGAGATGCTAAGGGGAGTTCTGGTTCAAGAAATGTGTGGGAGAGGTTACAAATGGATAAGAGAGATACTTGACAAAGTGTAATATACATATCAAAGGCAAGGGGTTACATCATATTGTAAACAGCAGTGATAAGATGACGTACCATTAAACAAGTTGGTCGTAATGTCCATGACGCCAAAAATATGCCAAAATGTAATGTCCATGACACTTCATTAACATGTAAAACGAGAAAGTTGAAAGTTGTTCCTAAAAATGTTATTAATTTTTATGTTAACTGTTTCCCTGTTAACAAAATAAAAATGAGTTTTAAAAATTTGGAACTTAAACTTCAGAGTTTTGAAATTGATTGTGTTGTTCGTAAAACTCACTTCCGTTTTTCGTAATGTCCATGACGCTCGTTTGCAATACTCATACTCATTAATTAATTAAAACTATTTAAAAGACATAGTATCATTTGAAGTATTAGAACACAGGTTACAAGTATCCAACACAAAACAATCGATCAAAACTTTTAATTTTGTTTAACTGACATGTAAAGTTTTAAAAATGTCCCAAAACGTAATGTCCATGACATGGAATTGCCCATAGTTCCTTTCAAAAATGACGTCCCGCACTGCAACGCACGGCCAGAGTTCTATATTTCGATTATTCAAACATACAGAAAACACCGAGACGATGTCCCTGATTGGACAAATACAAAACAAAAAACCCTGTACCCAATCATACTGGACGCTCGAAAGACCAAACCCAGAGTAGAAAGAGATCACCCCGGTAAAGACTGGGCCACTATTTGGAAATGCACACTGTGTACAAAATTGACGAACAAACAGATTACCCTGAATTTCAAAATTGTACACACTGTGCTCCTACTGGTAACAGATTACGCAAACAATCCAAAGATCTGGGGATCTGCCCACACTGCACTCGGGTGGAAACTATAAAACACCTTTTCACTGAGTGCAGTGTGGTAAAACCAGTGGGGGCGTGATTCAGCAGTTACTTGGGTGGTCTCAATCATTCACCAACAGTAGCCGATGAGGACACTGATTTTTTTGTTCAGGGCCCCACGCACCAAAGCTATCGAAATATCTATGGTGCAGGCCCTATCCAAATTTCGCACGTCGGTGTGGTTGGCTAGAAACAGAGCAAAATTCGATCACAAGCCGACCACACCGACCGCACTTCTAAACAACTTAAAGTCCATCATGTACATGTAGTCCATCAGTTACTAGACCCGATTTCTCAAACCCCGTTGTTTTTTATTAGTTTAATTAAGTCAAGGAGGAAAATTTTCCCCCTTTGTTTAACTTTAGACAATACTTCTTCCTCCAACTTTGTAAAACCGATTAACTTATTTTAATTGAAAATTAATTTTTCTATAACTTTGTATATTTTATTTGAAAGAATAAAATATTTCTGAAACCGATTTCTTTGAGTGGCGGTGAATTTTAAACAACGCCCTGTCAGGTGGCTCATTTGTGATATGACAGTCTGCTGACCACAGAAGTAGTTTGATTGTTTCTCACTTCCAAAATCTGAAAAGACTTTCCTAAGTTTTTTCCATGATTTTTTTAATCACGATATATTTTTTTCATCGCGATTTGCCGATATGTCGATAATTTGAAAAGTTCTCGATACCATAATCTAATAAAAAAAAAAAAATCACGATATTAGATATTATCGTGTCATCGTCCAAGTCTAGTACCAGGATCGAGACTAGGCTTGGTAAACAATTGTATTTTATTGGTTTATTTAAAGGCACCTGGCAATAGGTTTTTTATTGATTTAAACAATAAAGTATAAGTGTATTAACAATAAACAAATTGTTTGAGTGATTATTTGTCAGGATTTATATGTTTAAAAACAATATGAAGTTGTTTGGAGGGTGACTCCGCCCATCCCTTTTTGTGACGTCATTCGAGGAAGGATTCGCCGCTGATGGAACATCGACCCCCCTCGACGCCCTCGAGAATTGCCTGTGTTTACACACGTGTGGTTTGGTTTGTTATAAAAAAAGGAATTTTTCCGGCATTTTCCCAGCAATGCCGACCAGGTGTATTGCTGCTGGATGCAACAAAACAACTAAAGATGGGGTCAGCCTGCATCTGTTTCCAGCTGATCCCAAATATAGGCGGTTATGGGCAGCGAAAGTCAGGATAACGAGGCAAAGTGGTCCTGTCCGACGTCGTTTTCAGCGCTATGCAGTGACGCTTATGCAGTTTTCGTAGCACTAGCGGCATTGCTGCACCTATATCGTGAAAACTTGCATGCTTCCCCTTGGGCCTTGTTTTACGTTGTCGTTTCATCTGAAACTAGGTTACAGGTTAGGCATACATTTTGTAAGTATGTGTGCTGGCAGTTCATGACAGACTTGACAGTTGTGTATAGACTATAGTGCAATGACCAATGTGTCATTCTGTCAGGTTTGTCAGAGATTAATTACATAATTAATTGATTCGCTTTCTTTGCACTAGCATGACTAGTAGTAGTACAGTAGTCATATATATAATTCTTCATATTGCTTTTTATTCATTTAAAATATGGAAATGGTTTGAGGCTTGATTGAGGTTTCTCATTGTCGCACTCTCGGATTCGGTTACCGGATTCGGTGACGCATCGCACCGATCAGGTACCCAGACGTAATGTATGGGGCCAGACTACACATTTTCTTCAAATATCCCGCCTCGAATGACGTCACGAACAGCGCCACCATGTGTCAATGTAAAGGGGTGGCCTATTCTAAAGTCGTAAATACAATAAAACCACTATTTCTGTAACCTTAGTTACTTGTTTATTCACATTCCACTCATAAAAATGTATATATTTATGACAAAAGCTACATGTACATTTGGACAAAATACCAGTGCCAGGTGCCTTTAAACAACTACACAATTGCAGAAGCAAATAGTAAATGTTGTATGTGGACGATGTTTTTTTAAAGGAATTTTTCAAGTCAAGTTCATTTATAGAATATATATGTAGGAAGGTCAGATTGCAGTGACAATTTCCTACTGCAGGAAAAAAAAATCATGGCCGTTACATTAACAGGGTTATTGGGGACGACTTTACTCTAGTGGTGTTGACAGCACAGTTTTTCAGCCAGAATAGGGGACGCCCAAAAAACAAGCTTTCTGGGATTAATAACATCTGGTGATGTCTGGCTATACGTGCCATTTATTCATTTGGTTCTCATCTGTGAAATAAATACATGTATCTTTATTTTCACATGCAATGTAGGAGGACTTTATTTGTATTTATTCTTCTTTTAAATATAAAACAAATAGTTTGTAAAATAACTGTTTTAATGTGAAATAATTGATGGTACCACAGGTACGGGACCCTACCGCGACACTAATTTGCAAGCTTTCAGCATAAGCGTGATGCCATAGAGGTTTGACCAATCGAAGGCAAAACTCACATCATTGGATGACATGTACATGGGCATGTAGGGTTTAACAGTCCGTGATCGGATACCGTTTGTTGCTTAATCACACCATCACTGAAAGAAAGCACACCATGTCATTTTATTTCAAGATGGCACGGCTGTTCTCAATGTATGTGCGGCAGCGGATAATTTCCCTCCACCATAAAGGGGTGTCTGTTAAACAAATTCAGTGTACACTTTTGGCAGATGGTATCAAGACACATACAAGAACTGTTTGCAATTGTTTTAATTGCCACAGAGAGAGAGGGTCAATCAGACAAGAAAGGTCAGGTCGTCCATCAAAGTTTCTACCCCATCACCTGCGATTTATCGACAGTCTTTACGAAGACGATGATGAGTTGGCTGCGGTAGACATACAACGTATTATGCAAGAAACTCAGAACTTATGTGAAACGAATCCGTAAAACGCTGCAGTGGGTGCAAACTGGTGCCAGATATTGCCAATTAATTTGCATCCCAAATCGGCAGAAGTGCCTCGATTTCTTTCACAAAGCGTTCAATTCAATTAGATACACACAGGAAGAAGGGTTGTCCCCAAAAATTCAAACCAAGGGCAAAACATCCTTTAAAAGTGCACGTATGGCCTGCCATTTTTGAGCGAATAATGAACAGCAAATTTTACAAGAAAGAAATCTTGAAAAGAACCCTACTACCATTCATTAAATAATTCTTTCTGAACGGGCATCGCTTCCAACAAGACAATGACCCAAAATATACTACCAATATTGTGAAACATTACATGGTAAAGGCTGGAATAAATTGGTGGAAAATGCCAGCAGAAAGTCCAGACTTAAATCTCGTTGAAAATGTCTGGCACCAGTTGAAGCATCATATGCAGCAGCACGTCAAGCCAAGGAACAAGAAAGAGCTGATTGAGGGAATCAGAGTATTTTGGTAGACAGTTCTGACAGAGCAGTTGTGTACAAGATACATCAATCACCTGCATTGAGAGAGAGGGGTGTGCCTCAGGGTATTGGCGCTACGAACCTAACGGCTCTTTTCAGAGCCACTAAATTTACAAGAGAGATAATTTCCTCATTGTTCAAGCATTCTCTGGGATAAAGAGCAATATACAATTAAAATAATATGTAAAAATTTAACTAATAATAATAACAGTAAGTCATAACGATGATTTACAGCAACAATAAATTAAAACAAAAGAGAAATGAAAATTGGCACATGTTGAAATAATTTAATCTAAGATGAAATGAATATTGATTATTTTAAAAACCCAACAAATATTTCTTTCTGTATACATGTAGTTTCCAAAAGTTATTGTTTATTCGGCCATGAAAAGGTGCTGCCCAGCCCAGGGAAGATTAGAAATGAATGGGCTGGTATGACCAGCCTATACCAAAGGAGCCTCCCAACCCAGGGAAGATGAGTAATGAATGGGCTGGTAAGGCCAGCCTATGCGAAAAGGAGTCGCCCAACCCAGGGAAGATGAGTAATGAATGGGCTGGTATGACCAGCCTATACCAAAGGAGCCTCCCAACCCAGGGAAGATGAGTAATGAATGGGCTGGTAAGGCCAGCCTATGCGAAAAGGAGTCGCCCAACCCAGGGAAGATGAGTAATGAATGGGCTGGTATGACCAGCCTATACCAAAGGACCGGAGCCTCCCAACCCAGGGAAGATGAGTAATGAATGGGCTGGTAAGGCCAGCCTATGCGAAAAGGAGTCGCCCAACCCAGGGAAGATGAGTAATGAATGGGCTGGTATGGCCAGCCTACGCGAAAAGGTTCCGCCCAACCAGGGAAGATGAGTAATGAATGGGCTGGTAAGGCCAGCCTATGCGAAAAAGGAACCGCCCAACCCAGGCAAGATGAGTAATGAATGGGCTGGTAATGCCAGCCTATGCGAAAAGGAACCGCCCAACCCAGGGAAGATGAGTAATGAATGGGCTGTTAAGGCCAGCCTACACCAAAAGAGCATCCCAACCCAGGGAAGATGAGTAATGAATGGGCTGGTAAGGCCAGCCTACGCGAAAAGGAACCGCCCAACCCAGGGAAGATGAGTAATGAATGGGCTGGTAAGGCCAGCCTACGCGAAAAGGAACCGCCCAACCCAGGGAAGATGAGTAATGAATGGGCTGGTAAGGCCAGCCTACGCGAAAAGGAACCGCCCAACCCAGGGAAGATGAGTACTGAATGGGCTGGTAAGGCCAGCCGATGCGAAAAAGGAACCGCCCAACCCTGGGAAGATGAGTAATGAATGGGCTGGTAAGGCCAGCCTACGCGAAAAGGAACCGCCCAACCCAGGGAAGATGAGTAATGAATGGGCTGTTAAGGCCAGCCTACACCAAAAGAGCATCCCAACCCAGGGAAGATGAGTAATGAATGGGCTGGTAAGGCCAGCCGATGCGAAAAAGAGCCGCCCAACCAACAATTAAAATTATTTTTTTCTTTATAATACAAAAAAAAATTAAAATAAAACAATTAAAACAATTAAAATTAAAAAAATAAAAATAAAAAAATAAAATAAAAAATCAGTATCCTTGTGTCATTTTGTTACTGCTACAAATTATCATTGTGTTGTCTTGTGATTACACCACCATTTTAAAAATAGCCACTATTCCATCTGTGACACATTGTTCCCTGCGAGGCTTGCAAAGAAGTGTTTGTGTGTACCTGCAACTTCCGTACCATCTGAGCAGGTACTTCTCCACGACGGGGAACATTGTCACTGCACAGCGCAGTTGCCTCAAATCACTGAATATTAATATGCTGACCAGTGTTCTTGGCATATAATTTGAAGCATTAGGCCAATTCCAGCGTGACTCACGGGACAAAAGATACCAAATTTGAATCTTTTAACTGACTGACAAAAATATAGAAGCAGAGTAACTACTGAAACTTCATTCAATTATAAAGTACTAATGATGATATTAATATAGTAGAAAGTATTCAGAAATTCATCCATATGTTTTGTGTGGAACTAAGGAAAAGGTAAGCGTGACTCACGGGACAAAAAAGGGCAGTGATTTCCATGTTCTAAATAAAGTTCGCAAAAATTTATCTGTTCTGATACCCATAATATCCATTACTATATTGAAATATTTGCATGACTATCCTTTACAATATACAATAGCAAAAATAAATAAATCTTCCGCCATATCCAAGTTTTGCTAAATGAAGTAATGTGACACATGGGAGCGTGACTCACGGGACATTATCTATGAGCAGATACACATATCTGTGTTAAGCCTCAGTCACACATTCAGGATTTTTACTGCCGTCCTTGATAGGACCATTCCCGATTAAAATTTGTCAAAAGTCTGATCAAGATCCTGTGATTCGTGGCGGGAAATTCACAAATTTGTAAAAACATTTATTTAATCACGACAACAATCAGATATTGTTCAGGAAGCGTCCCGATTCAGCCGTTTCCAGCCGTCGTCCCGATTCTCCCGTTCTCAATCCGAATCTGATCCGATTTGTATCTTCAGCATGGTAAAACGACCGAATCTGTCCCGACAGCGTCCCGATTCTCCCGAATGCGATTCGACAGGGATCAGACAGTGACCGGACAGTGAACCGACGCTGACGGAAGACATCCGTTAGAAAACCGTTAGTCACGTGATAGTCCGGTCCTAAAAGAATCGTGTGAAACGGTGGATTCTCACTCCAAATCATGCCCGTTCATCACGACAGCGTCCCGATCCACAGGACACCGTCCAGACACCGTCCAGACAACACAGGACATTGTTACGATTTTGATCCGATACAGCAGAATCTGTCACGACATAGTCACGATTGTAATCCGACTAGACAAAATCGGCTGAGTTTCCCGAATGTTACGGGACGCACCTACTGTCGGGAGTGCTTGGCCGACCTCTCTGGACCTTTCCCGATCCGTAGGACTCTGTTACGAACGTATACGACTGCGTTCAGTCAATGATAGGACATTCCAGATCATTGAGGATAGTAATCCGACTTTTTCACTTTTCGTGTCGTAGCGCTGTCTGATCTCAAACGGGAGCCATAATCGGCACTGTGTGAACGCCGCATTAAGAGTTTTGTTGCAATTTTTGAGCTTAGAATTAGTTAATACACTTTGCTGTGCTGCTCCTGTGCACCTTGACATTGGTTTAACCCCTTGATGAATAAAATATCTCATAAAACTATAAAAATTTAAGGGTTAGAGAAATTGATAATTGTAGGGTTAGGTTAGGGTTAAAGTTGTAAAAACAAGAAATTAACAAGAATTAAAAAGATTATTATTTTTATACAGTTCAAAGTTGCCCTCTGTTTTGAGTCTTTCTCTCCTATTATGTTGTCTCTCAGCATTAGTCTTAGCCATACAGTCACAAAGTTCATTAGCAAACACACTGATCAGTCATACCTCCACACACTATTGTTGTTAGAACACATACTCCCCCACAGTACATCTACTAAAGAGATAACAATTCAGAATGAGATCTCCAAATCCAATCAGTGCATGTATGCAGTTCATTGACCTTTGCACTTATAAAATTCCATGAACCACATGTGGAAAATTCCATGAAATGTTTTGATTGTTTACAGTGGTTAGCTTGTCTGGCTCATGAATGTTTGGGATTTTAAAAGCTCAAAGGCCCTTTTCTCCCACCCCAATTATGTCAGAAATCTGCATTACTGGTCAGCTGAATGGATTATGTATGGAGCATTGACAAATACATAATTACATGTAGGTATCCTGGGATGTGGAATTCTCTTGTGCACAAGAGATATGGGTCTTTAATGAAAACAGTACAGTAGAAAGAAATTGTAATTGATTGAAATTAAGCATCATTATATCTTGTCAGAAAATCCATGAGAAAAAAAATCCATCAAACTTCCTGGACTATTCAGGATTTCCATGGTGTTAAATAGGGGAAGGGTGAGGGGGATTTATAGACCATTTAGCTTGAGTACATGTTGTTGCTTCAATAGCTGTTTTATGTGGAGACAAATTTCCATTGAAGTGACCATTTCAAATAACAGATTGGCCTGATATTGTGAATCATGCAACATTGTGACTCACGGGACATCATGACTCACGGGACATCATGACTCACGAGACATCATGACTCACGGGACATCGTGACTCACAGGACATATTTTGGATACTCATACTTTCTTAAATAGTAATAAAAAAATCTAAGCAGTATGGTGCCTGATTGAGATGAAGTCTCTAGGAGATAGCCAAGAAAAAAAAATGATAACCCCATTGCCCATCTTTATGAGAATCCACTTTTACCATTTTTTCGTGACTCACGGGACATCGTGACTCACAGGACATATTTTGGATACTCATACTTTCTTAAATAGTAATAAAAAAATCTAAGCAGTATGGTGCCTGATTGAGATGAAGTCTCTAGGAGATAGCCAAGAAAAAAAAATGATAACCCCATTGCCCATCTTTTTGAGAATCCACTTTTACCATTTTTTCGTGACTCATGGGACATTGTGAGGGGGGGTCATAGATCAATGCTCATAATATTAGCAGTGTGTTCAATATATGTACAAACAAATTATTTTATTGTTTAACATATTACTAATTGTTCAGAAAACAATATAAATTAATATATTTCAGTTATTCTAATTATTTATTTGAATCTTTAAGTTTTCATGAAAAATGACAACAAAAATACACAAAAACAGAATTCCGTGTTCAATGTGTGATAATTTTGTGCATAGACATCCTACAGATGACAAAAAAGTGTTTTTGGATAGTCTGATATACATTGTTAGGGATCAGAAGCATTAGAGGATTAATTTGTTTTAAAAATTTGGGGCATGTGGAACCTTTCTATGGAATTGTAGAACATTCTTACAGAATGAATCTCCCTGCTGTCTCCAACACTTGAAAGTTAAAGGGGCAATATCATCACGATCAGCAGGGCATGGAATACGACTGCTAGTTTTAGACAAACTCAGTGAAAGTAATACCCACATGATAGGCCTGGACAATATCATGATATCACAATAATATACGATATTCAAAAAATTATTGGCTAAATCGATGATATAAAATATATAATAATTTTCATCATAAACTGAGATGAAGTCATGTGGCCGACTATTTTTATTGGTATTCTGAAAGCAGCTAGCCTGGCAAAATAAGATTTGGTTTCCGACTCCCCGTCCATGATGCATTGTGTTCAACATGCCACATTCATCAGGTACCACACTATATATGCACTAGCTTTTAGAAAGTTTTGCATGCATGCTGTTGCACATACACAACACTATTACTGTTGGTCGTACCTACATGTACCAACAAAAACCAAAGCACTCATTATTCAGCTCATTTTGAAGCACCCCAGAACTAATGATTAATTCATGTACAAAATATTTAATAATAGTCTTTCGTCAAGTTGTGCAAGATAGGCTAATTCATATTAAATCTATAGCTACATGTATCAAACAGGGAGAGATGTGGAAATGTTCACAAGGCAATCTGTGCACCGGATCCCATTGGTACCATCTTAAGTGTCCTTGCAAAAATGTGCAAAAATTCTGATAAACACCTTCAACAGACCCAAGATCACATGAAAGAGTAATAATAGGTTCTTATAAAGCGCACATATCCTACAAACTAGATCAATGCGCTTGACAAAAAATTAGAAACAAATACAAATTAATGAGCTCTAAATAGTTTAACCTTCAAAAGTTTCTTGAATTTGTTCAGTGACTCAGAATGATGGGCCAAAAGAAAGCCAAAAGGCCAAAAGTATCTTATATAAGGCCATCAGATACTGATAAAGACATTCTCAACTAAAAACCAAACAAAATATGTACCACTCCTCAATTCAAATACTATGCAACTCACTTTTCAATATCTTTCAATGCTTACTTGATATTAGGAATGAATATGTAGCATGAGGAAAGACTAATGCAAGACGTCATCTGGAACCGGACAGGTAACATACAAGAGGGCATCTTCAATAATAACCTATTCACCCCCGTCTAATGACATAACTCATTATTAAAAAGGCTAATCGCATGTCAGGTTTAATATGGCGTAATTTTCGACGTTCTGTTAATGATTGTTTATTCCTTTTCAAATACTTCCACAATCATTTCAATATTAATGATGCCAATCCTTTTAGTTTACATGTTCCCTCACGACGGACAAGGCTTGCTGCCGAGCACATCTTACATGTCCCACGGAGTCACATTGAGGTCACAAAGCGTGGCTTTGTTTCCAGAATCTCAACCACCTACAATGAATTCCATGGGAGATGTGATGTGCTTGATGCTGTAAGCCTTGAAAGTTTTCGTAACCAAGTGTATCGAGCATTTGCAGCTATTTCAGTATGATATTTTGATTTTACGTAATTGTCTCATCTCCTTGCTATATATTTCGCTCTTTTTCCTGTCAATCTGTACTCAATATTTTTATTTTGTAGTCTTTAATTGTTATGTAATTTGATGGATTATGTAACTTATTTATATATGTGAAGTTCTTTGTTTTATCTAAATTTATATTTTTATCAGCCATCCTGTATTTGGCGATTCTGTCGCTGTTGGATTTGGTCAATAAATAAATAAATAAATAAAATAAACTCGTTTCCAGCATTCACCATATTATTAAGGTGAATAATCACAGCAAGCTGAATTAATTTCATGAATAATAAAGTGGAGGTACATGTATAGCATTAACCCTAACTCCCTAGGCCCATATGCTTACACATAACCTGAATCCTTCCTAACTCCCTAGGCCCATTTGCTTACACATAACCTGAATCCTTCATAACTCCCTAGGCCCATATGCTTACACATAACATGAATCCTTCCTAACTCCCTAGGCCCATTTGCTTACACATAACCTGAATCCTCCAAAATCCTTCAGTAGTAAAGCAAACACTTGACATGTATGTATGCACACACACGTATCTAATCTGTGATACATGTACATGTACATGGCCAGGGACCCTCCCTGCATGCATGGAGCAATAAACAGTGTCCACTGACCCAAGCACTGACCTTGCAATCACTACAACAAACATGGATGTACATGTACAATGGAAAGGCAAGTATACCTTATAACCTCAATCCTTCAAAATCCTTCACTTTAGCAAAGAGGATTTTGGAGGATTTGGGAAGGTTACGGTCAATACAAAAAATGTGGATAATTGCTTACCTGTTGACTAACAAAATACACTTGGGAGTATTTATCTGGTTGTCTCTAAGAAGCTGCAGGTACCAGTCCATTTCATTCGGTTCTGCATCACACCCTTAGCTTTGGATGTGTTTGGTCTGAAATTTTAATTAAAAATACACTAGACATGAATAAACTATAAATACAAATAAACACAAGTGTTAATGTTTAAACCTTCTGAAAACATTTTCCGAACATGATCACAGCATACTGATCAAAACATTGAGTTGTAACCACCAGTTCTTTTCAAAACTAATTACTGCTCAAAAGAATTTTCACATGGTGTCACCGCAAACAGTCTTTACTTAAATTCATTTGTGCAACCTGTCAATTTTCCCGCAAAATATCGAGTGTACATTTTGCATTCCGATTAAAGGGCAAATATTGTCACCATCAACAGGGCATGGAATCAGAGTGCAAATTTTAGATTAACCCAGTTACTGAAAAAACACCCCACATGATAATTAAGGTCAACCATCATATTACCGTTACCGTTAATTACCGTTAATTTTCAGTCACTGTGTTCATCTTACACTAGAACACCGATTCCATGCCCTGTTGAAAGTCTACTCTGATCGTCACGATACTGCCCCTTTAATTATTCTTAAATACAGTTACTTCAAAATTTCCATGAGGCCATTTTTTTTTTTTTAATTGCGTAATTGATTACAAAATTTCTTTCAAAGTTGGGCAGGTAACAGAAAAATAGCACCACAAATTGAGGGTGCTCTCCTATTAAGAGAGATCCCTCAGTCTAGTGCTGTGCATCTATTTTTGGAACTGATGTGTACCAGGCATCCGTTATGGTCCAGCTCTTGGCTAACCTTTAAATAAAATGAAAAAGGCAGATTTTGCAACGTGCCAGCATGCTCGGGAATTCAACGTGCAGTGCATATGCCTATCGCGGTGTAAACCAGTTTGCAAGACAGTGGTATGCATTTCCCTTACATTCATTATACAGGCAATTAACAAAGAAAAGAATTGATAAAGTATCATTATAAGGAATGTTGTTAAATAAAACAAAATACCGATGACAGAGTGTTGCCGAATATTGGAGTCAATCCATGTCACTAATCATCAGACCATTATCTCACATTGCAGATAGATATGCAAGTTTTAATACTTATTCAGAAATAGAACATTCTTGAAATCCATTCAACAAGAAAATATAATTTCAAATCCTATTTTGAGTGCTAGGTTTATCCTGCAACATACCTCGGTGCTGACGGTCAATGCATTATAAAATTAACCATTTGTCCTTTTTGTGATTGGTAATGTGACCAAAAAACCCAGTCTAAGTTTGGATGACCGTACAACATTATAAATCTCAGCATTCACTTCTGTGACTGGATATGTGACTGGCTCTGGCAAAACCCAAAATTTTGACCCAATTTTCAATTTAAGTGATCTCCCAAATTTATTGTTAAAATTAACACTGTTCACAACATTTCAGGATTTTTATTTTTCCATCAAAACCTAGAGAAAATGCTCTATATGGTGACATGAAAACTGGTCCCTCAAACTGGTCCCTGGGGTCAGTTTTTGACCTTTTCATGGCCGTTACACATTATGGTAAATGCCGAGAGGTTTTGGGTTTTGGCAGAGTGGGTCACATACAGCAAAGTCTACCAAAGTTATTATCTTCATGACAAGATTACTTGAAAAGAAAATAGATTAACACAAGTAAAACGGTGCATGACAGTGTGTATAACAGATTTTGTGATGATTTAACCAAGTCAAGTCCTTTGGATTATTTAATTGATCTGTGCGTTTTCGGATATTTTTGGAACAGGATACCCGAAATCAGGAAACTTTGGATACCTGGATACCCGTTTTTAATTTTTGTTGAAATGGTAACAAAATTGTAATAAAACTTTATAATACAGAGGAATCCATACTTAAATTGATCTTTTCATTACTACTGTGTCGATTTTATTAACCCTAACTCCCTAGACAACAAAAGCAGTTGGAGGATTTTGAAGGATTTTTATTGTTCAGTAACAATGCTTAGGGAGTTAGGGTTAAAGTAAAACCTCTTGGTGAAATACCTGTATTGTATTTACTTAAAGTTATTTCTGAAAAAACTGATCGGCGCTACAAAAGTGTCCGTCTTTGATAATCCGAGTTACAACTGTACGATGTACAAAAGAAAGCCCAATTGATCACGTACCCACGCAGCTAGCGGCCTACCTGAACATCACATATGACTGAGTCAGGAGACGAGGGTCACGTTTTCGCAACCGTAACCTGAAACATGTTTGGGCTGACCAAAAGTGAACTGAAGTTTGTGATCGGTTATGCTTGGTTTCAACATAGCGGATTGTAAAAAGTAACTAAAGTTTTGTTAAAACACGATGAAATGATTGTTCGTACATGTACACCAGTTTATCTTTCAAGTTTATTACTAGCACCCACGAGTAAGTTCTATTTCACCAAAAATTTGATTTACACCGTATACAAAAATGTATTTTGAGAAACGTTGATGATTGAATACGTCACAAACTGAAAACAATTTTCTGGTTATGTTCGCGTTTTCATGTACAGTGTAGCTATGCTGTCTTGTTTAACGTCAGAAATTAGTTTCTGGTTAGGGTCTCGAAAACATGCCCTAGAAGACCATGTCACTGCATATGGTGGGTGTGTGTGTGTGTGTGTGAACGTACACACCATTCGTTGTGGGGTCCAAAACACAATAGAACAATTGGACCCCACAAGGTAACTATAGAAAATCTTGTACCCCACAGGAGAATTATAAGGAAAAGGGATAATAGAACGAACAAAGGAATACCCCACAAATCAATGTGCGTGAGGGTGTGTGTGTGTGTGTGTGTGTGTGTGTGTGTGTGTGTGAACGTACAAACCAGTCTTTGTGTGGTACAAAACACAATATAAAAATTGGACCCCACAAGGTAACTATAGAAAATCTTGTACCCCACAGGAGAATTATAAGGAAAAGGGATAATAGAACGAACAAAGGAATACCCCACAAATCAATGTGCGTGAGGGTGTGTGTGTGTGTGTGTGTGAACGTACACACCATTCGTTGTGGGGTCCAAAACACAATAGAACAATTGGACCCCACAAGGTAACTATAGAAAATCTTGTACCCCACAGGAGAATTATAAGGAAAAGGGATAATAGAACGAACAAAGGAATACCCCACAAATCAATGTGCGTGAGGGTGTGTGTGTGTGTGTGTGTGTGTGTGTGTGTGTGTGTGTGTGTGATCAGTGCGCACGTGTTCACCGTTGCATCAACACTGTTGCGCCGTGAAGTTGATCATGAATGTCGGACTGATGTCCAGCGCGGTTTGGACATATGGAAACAAACCCGGTTGGGATGGAACCCTTGATATTTTTTGGTCGGAAATATACAGGTAAAAGTTATTTCAGGAAAGGTTTGTGAATATGATTTCAAAAATGTTTATTATTAAACCACAATAGTGAAAAAAATCTGTCGCAATTTGTATCGCTAAATCTGCTATGTACTATTTGAAATTCAATTGCAGATTGTCCAAATTATGTCGCAATGCCTGCCTGCATTTGAGTTGCTATAGGGATGGCCAATGAGAGAGCTCCTAGCTCTATGAACTTCTTCCTTCGTATACACTACATCATACTTTCAATTTTATGTTTAATAAAATAATGCATTTTTCCACTATTTAACTTCCCGTTTTTGCCTGTTAAAGAAAACTTTGTGTAATCACAATGGCTGTCGTACCCCAGTTTTGCATCTAGCCAGCATAGGTTCGTATATTCGTACACATGCATTGAAGTACAAGGTGGTGGGTAATTCTCTGGTAACGGAATTACGTCCATTCATGACCCAGCAACATCACCTAGAAAATATGTTTTATATGAGATAATTAAAACCCTCCTACACATGGAGGCCACTCCCAACCACTAAATTCTGCTATTTAGCAACCTTCAGTACATACCGGGTACATATATAAGCCTACTGTCCTTTCCATGTAATCCTACAAAATCAACTGTCACCCAAAGCTACTGTAAATATTTGAACATATTAGTATGGCCTGCAATGTATCAATTGTTGATCACCTTACCCTGCAATCCCCAGTGGTGTGAAAGTGCACAGAAGGGTAATCATATGAGGCCACTGGCAATTCCACTGGCTTGGAGTGGCCTGAATGCGTCGTTTCAAAAATTGCACCGACTGTAGGAGGGTTAGCTAATGTGTATGAAATGGGAGCCAAGATCCAACAGATTCATTGACACAAATGAACAAAAAAAAAATTCACCTGTTGGGTCACTTTAGGGAGGTAAAAATTTCGGTAACGGAATTACGGCGAAGGACAAGCAGTTTTCAGGTCTTAAATTAAATAAATTTCTGTGAAGTAATTTACAAAAGGGGTGTTATTTGTAATATATAGTAGGATTAATAACTACAATGCAAAATAAAATTTAAAATATTAATCCTTTATTGAAAAAAATGCCCTTCAATCATGGTAAAGGAATTACGACTGGATGGTAACAGAATTGCGTATTGTGTTTGTACAGGTCTAAAAATAACACTATATATATCCCTCCTATGCCCAGGCTGAAATTTGGCCCAGTCAGCACGGCACCCACAGACACTTATTTTTGGTTGCATTTGCCAATAGGTCAAACCACAGAGTCACACAGAGCTGTGTATGTACTTGGTTTTACCTCCTTGAGTGCACTGCACAAAGTCAATGGGTTGGGAGTTACATACAAACTTTGAGTGTCTTTGGGTTTGACCTCCTTATCACAGCCACATGTGCTTGCATGTATTTGAGTGCACTGCATAAAGTCAATGGGTTAAGAGAGACATAGAAATTTTGAGTGTCTTTGAGTGTTAAACCTATAGGAGGGATATATAGGCTACAAGGCAAAAACAGTAATTAAAAAAAACAAAAAACATTTTACTTGAATTTCTATATTTTAGTCAGCCATTTTGTGTTTTTGTATGATGCAATAATGTTCCCACAAGTGCATATATATCCTGAACATACATAATCCAATTAAACCATGCCAACTTCAAAATTTCCAACAAAATTAATGAACGTTTACTGAAACACTGTACATGGGATACATGTACAATAGCATACTTTTGCATTCAAACTAAACATTGTCATTTTTTAGGAAAGTGTTTTTTTATTTTTTTTTATTGAAAAATATTTATTAATTATCATTAAATAAAAGATGGTCACTAAAGATGTCAAAATTCAATAAACTTGAATACAAGTGCAGCGCAAATCCATAACCATGGCTACCATAATTCAGTTACCGTATATTAAAGTACTAACCAAATGTCCGAAAGTGAATTTTGTATAACACTTGTAGGGAAGTATATTTTGTTCTTTGCTCAAAAATTACTTGTGCATTATTTTAACGGAATTACGTGTGATTTTCTCATGTTTTATTTTTAACTGTTTGGAGAACACTAAAAATATTTTTTTTTACAAAAGTAATCTTTGGTACAATGGCTATCTAGACATATAAACAATTGTTTTCAACCAGGCCTCCACTAATCACAATGTCCAAGATATTTAAATTTGAATTTTTAACGAAAATTACACATTTTGAGACTTAGGCCTACTACCAGAAAAATTTCAGAAAAAATTAGTTTTTCGAATGTTAGCCCCTTGGATTTGATTCCCTATGAAATTCTGGTCTAGAATCAATATGAAATATTCCTCTAAATTGCTAATGTACCGGTAACCATTTTTCTCTCCCATGGAGCATTGCCCAACACATTACAAAGAGTGTGCTGATGTCTCCATATTGCAAGAAAGGCGCAAAGGAGAAGACAATTTTAGAAGAATTTGCCGCCCACTGTTCTAGAATTTCTTTTTTGCCATTGGTTAAATTAAACAATCATTGCAGGAAGTTTGCTGATGCTTTTTGATTGAATATTTATACATGTTGTTCCATTTGCCGACTATTTAGTTTGTTTGACTGTCGGGTGCTGACTTTTGGTATAACCAGTTAACCAACCATGAACATTTTGGTAAAAGGGGCAGTATCATCACGATCAGAGCAGACTTTCAACAGGGCATTAAATCGGTGTCAAAGTTTAAGATGAACACAATGACTGAAAATTACTGCATCATTTATACAGCAGCTATATTACCTTATCATGTGGTGTTTTATTTGCAGTCACTAATCTAAAACTAGCACTCCGATTCCATGCCCTGTTGATCATGACGATATTGTCCCTGTAAATGTTTAGTGAAATAAACAATAACTCCCTGCACTAGTTTGTTTTAAATGCCAGTGACATACACAAAGCTTTTAGTTCCTGTTAAATCAACTTTCAGTTATTCAGGCCCAACAAATTTACATGATGTAAAACTAAAAGGATTTTCACAACTACAGATGAAAGAGTTGGCCAGGTGAAAAAAATGTGCCACCATGTAAAAAATTAGAAATTCTGGAATCCATAGAAGCTGAACAGTCCAAACACTTCCCACAATAGTCACAGATTATGTAGCATAATACTTTACTCTTCAATTTAAGACCATCCACAAGATTATTGATGAGATATTTGTCCAAAAATGTGCGTGGTTTTGAGGACGACTTTTTGGTTGCGACTCTGACAGTTTGCCGATTTGACACGACTTTTGACATTTGACCCGGTTTTGAGGTCTCGTTGAAACTTCGTATTTTCGCAAGATTCTTCATATTTCGACAAAAGTTGACGGGTCAATGTGTGAAGAATTATCACTTTGATATACCAAGTCATTTTTAATGGAGGAAAAAGTATTTGACATGTAAGAAATTGTTAACTTTCCGGCATTTTTTAGTCCAAAAAATGTAAGATTTTGAAATAAAAGTGTGTTAAAATTTATATTAAATCAATGGCCACATTTTGTCAACGCAAATTTTAACATTGTCTGAACTGTTTTTGAGCAGTATAAACAAAAAGTGTCTGAAAGTTATTGCTAACTCTCGCGAAAAGGGTGTTTCTGGGGTCATATCAACATGGCCAATTGTTGCACGATGATGGCGGGTATGTCATGTATGTAAGCATACATGTATATATGGTCTCGGAGGAATATTGAAGTTCAAGTTCAGATATTGTTACTGTTGTACAGTACTCATCCACCCAAATGATGGATGCATTGCATAGTTATTATTTAGTGAAGTGTAACATTTTTAAAAACATTTTTCATTTAACTGGGCCAATAATGATTGGAATTGACACTTTACTATTTTTTTAATTTTAATTTTTATATTCTATGACCACAAAAACATCAAATTTAAAATAAAAACAGTGTTCCAAGTCACACTTGTTAATTTCCAATTTATTGCTTAAATCTCACAACTTTCCCAAGTTCAACAGCCAATATCTCAAGAACTAAATGTCCTATTAGAAAACAAATATCGCCATTGAAGTCCTCATTAACCCTCCTATGCCCAGGCTGAAATTTGGCCCAGTAAGCACCGCACCCACAGACAGTCACTTGAGTATTTTTGGTTGCATTGCCAATTGGTAGGTCAAACCACAGAGTCACACAGAGCTGTGTATGTACTGGTACTGTCGAGTGGTTTTGGTTTGACCTATATCCTAGCCACATGTCCTTGCATTTATTTGAGTGCACTGCACAAAGTCAATGGGTTGGGAGTTACATACAAATTTTGAGTGTCTTTGATTGGTTTTGGTTTGACCTCCTATCACAGCCACATGTGCTTGCATGTATTTGAGTGCACTGCACAAAGTCAATGGGTTAAGAGAGACACACAAATTTTGAGTGTCTTTGAGTGTTAAACCTATAGGAGTGTTAATAGCTTCAGTTTGATGTATAACTTAACATATTTGTGAAATTTTTGTGAAATGAGGCACCATAAATACTTTGGTCAAATTAGCGGCACACAAAGTAACAATTTTACAAATTTTAAAAGGTCATATCTCAAGAACCGAAAGAGATATTCAAAAACAAATTACACCGTTAATCTTCTCTCAGCTAGAGCTTTCAATTTCATATTGACATATTTGGGAAAAATAAATAAAAATAGGGTATTATAGCTAAATACATGCACTTTACATTTGGAAAGAATGCAGAATACAACAGCCACTTTTTCCCTATCCAAATATGAAAAATACGACACATTTTCCTTTAAAAGATTCCAGAGGACACATTTAAGGAGAGGAAAGGGAAAGAATGTCGTATCCGACCGCCACTTTAAGGGTTTTTTGGAAATCTTTTTGCAACCACTAACCAATTAAAAAATGATTCTATAGATTTTTGGGGTACAGAAAGTGAAAACTATCTTTAAAATCCAATTTTATGATGGTTTTCGGACTTTATTTCCCTTCTAAAAAAATCATCCCCTTCAGAAAATAGAAGGATCCTATTATGGAATAAATGTTGTATCCGACCGCCACTTTTTAAGGGTTTTTTGGATTTTTTTTTACAACCACTAACCAGTTAAAAAATTATTCCATGGATTTATGGGGGTACAGAAAGCAAAAACTATCATGAAAATCCACTTTTATGTTTTCAGACTTGATTTCCCTTCTAAAAAAAATGCTCCCCTTCAGAAAATAGAATGATCATATTATAGTTGCCACTGCGCATGTTCAATGACCATGTTGGTCACTTTTGGGGGAGTTGACAAGATCAGACTGACATGACTGAGGAAGTCATCGTATACCAAATATGCCCAATTTTTCATGAAATAAATACACTGGAATAATTTGAAGTAGGGCTATATGTCCATCATCATCTATATGTTCTCCACCTTACTGGGTAGGTAAGAGTACATTATTGGTTATATTGAATGAGTAAAAGTGGCGGTCGGATACAACATTCTACCCGTGTAAGGGGTTAGCCATTTTGTCACCTGCTGATGTCCTAAATTAGGCCAGGCGAGTTAAGAGTTTTTGAAAATGTGCAGATGTTCTGGTCACGTATTATGTTTGCATGTGAAATCAGTGTTTGTTCACCCAGTAGACCTCAATGCAATGTGAATGTCGAAAAGGTTTTACACAATATTACACAAAACGCCACGCTAATGCAATTACAAATGGGCTCCCAACTGTAGTGAATTGTAGCGAACACACGACGCCACTATGAAGCCGCACTTTCACCACTTTTTACAACAAATAGAATTTCACAAACATAACAAAACATGTATGAACAAGATCAAGGAGACTTACCCAATGTACCAGTATACTCGCCGAACAGCAAAGCGTGCCTTTTACTGGACAACTTGCAAGTTTGTTTTGTGACGAAATTTAGGGTTGAGCGTTTACCACCGTTCTGACTTCCACGTGCTACGCTCTGTCAAATTGAACTACAACTACAAGTACATGTATCTTGCATGCAGTACTTAGTCTACGGACTTATTATGGGAGCATACCGCTCACACGTGCGTGGTATGCAAGCGCCAACTTGAACAATAGGTACAATAATTAAAGGGTTGCGCAAAACCACACCCAGTGGTCGTAGGGATACATGTATTAAAGGTGACGTGCTACAATTTTACAATTTCCTCACATCCAAAATAACACACCGATGATCATGATCTACCTAAAGTACACATTTGCTGATATACCTCCACACTAAGTTGTTTGTATTGAGGCTGATCTCCCTACACATTATAATTATATCTACATGTACAGAGCTTAGATGTACTTTGTTTTGCAGAGGGAGCGCAGGATGATGAACTGTATGCCTATATTATTATGGAATTTCAGTTCTACATGTAACTAGACGAAGTACACGTACACTCATGGAAAGTGCATTTTATGAATCGCCAATTCTCTATAATGTTAAACTTATACAGAACATTAAGACAAACAAGACAATACAGAAATTGGCATTTTGCCATTTATTTGAATAATCGTCGTCAAATGCGCTAATTAAAATAATGATTTTTGCTTTTAGCTGATTAAAACCCTATCGAGCTCATTATTCCCCCATCGTATTACAGCAAGTTCGACAATATCTATCGAATAAGGTCCTAAAAACATTCATAGTTTTACTGTTAGGGGGCGCTATACCCATTTTGGGGTAGGTTTCCTAATTATTCATTTGTCAAAACTGTTGGCCATGAAACCTGGCACAGATGTTGCGGCCTCTAGTACAAGAGACTGATACAATCACCAACAGGGCACTACTTATATCATAAATTCATCCATGTACATTAAGCACATTTTCTTTTAAAATTCATGAAAATAGACCCAAAATCACAAATTGCATTTTAACGTAATGGCGACCAGAATGCACCGAAAAATGTCACATTAATTATTTGTGTCCAATTCACCGTTTGAACAACAAACCCCAAAACGCATATTAAATGTCTTACAGTATCAATGACATATATTTACCACTAAAACGTTCCTAGAATAGTTAGGAAAAGTCAGAGAATTTGAGCGTGCCAAAGAAGTGTCTGTTTTCAGCGTTTGAATGAATTAGCAATGAGATACTGATCAAATTTTCAAATTATCAATATTATTAAAGGGACAGTATCGTGACGATCAGAGCAGATTTTCAACAAGGAATGAAATCAGTGTCCTAGTTTAAGATGAACATAGTAAATTACTGGCTTGTTTATGCAGCAGCAACGCTAATGACATTATCATCTGGGTATTATTTTAAGTCACTGAGTTAATCTAAAACTGGCACTCCGATTCCATGCACTGTTGATCGTGACGATATTGCTCCTTTAAGTAGAACTCTTAACATTTTGAAAAGAGAACAATATCAAAGTAGGTTTGAAATTTCAAAATATTGCTCAATTCTTACTTGCTCAACCACATAATGACGTATTCTTACTTAATCAAAATAGGCATATAAAATGCAAATATTAACTAGGTTCTATAAATAAATGGAATGGTTACAATACACTCAACCATAAATGATTATTCACAGACACAAATAATTATAATAAGTTCCCCCATGAACAGAATTATAGGTCTAACCCGTTTATCATAGCAAAGTATTTTTACGCTTGTTCTCCAACGGGCACCCATGGTATTTCGCTGTGGACTGAGGGACTCACGGAACGCCAGTAAACTTGTTCCGGTGGGGGAAACTTTTCCAAGGGAGTACATATAATCCGTTGGGGTACATATTCTCCGTTGGTGAAGGGGGCGTGATATCCTAGAGGGCAACGCTATTTTCTAGGATACCACTGTCGAGGAGACACAATATCCGTAGAGGGGGACGGAATTTCCTTTGACACCGGCCCACCATACATGTTTAATCAAGCAAATGGCAATAATATTAGGAAATATGATCTCATGTTAAGGTATGTTTTCCTTGGCATTCATCGAAGAAAGGATCGGTGCTCCAATTTAAAACAAATAGTGTACATCTGTGGTTTCAAATAAACATGTAAACGTGTTCATGTACACAAGTATAATGCATGTACACATACGTACTGCAGACGTACACGTGTAGACGTTCTGTAATACAACCACGGGTAGAATGTTTTCGATGGCAGAATTACCCGCCTTGTGATGGTTTGGAATGTCGCCACCTGCCACTGTTGGGTTTGTCAAGTGGTATTTTTGAAACAACGCCACATTGCGATATTTCTTAACCACGCCTAGTTCACGATGTACGGCCCGTTTTGAACGGTGTTTGCACTTTCGCGGACCACTTTGTGAAATGTCCTATATTGAACGTATGTTTTTCCTTTCCTCAAATAAAACTACAGGGTTGTGGTGAACTTGGGCAATTAATTGTTTTGCCGTAAATTCATGACAAATTTTAGAAAAACACAGGAGAGACATACTGCACAGTCTGCACACCTTCACAATATAAACTGTACCCAACTTTTGTATAGGTTTTTGGTTGTTAAATTGTTTGTCAATGGTGATCATGATACACATGACTCTAACAAAAAAAGACGGATCAACAGGTCCAAAGTATGAATAATATCATGTTCACCTCGGAAGAGTCCGGTTCTTAGGATACTCAGGATAACCAGATTTTCATATTTTTAAATTGTGGTCAATATAGGATGGGGAACAATTTCATAGTTTTGTTATAACTATTTATATTTATTCAAGTTTATACTTTAGGTTTTAAAGTTTATTTTTGAGTTCATATTATTTCGTAAAGTTAACCCTATCAGGCCTGATGGGGGACCACAATGTTATAATGTCTCCACAACGCTTTCACCGATCACGATGAAATTTTCTGACTTTTCCTAACTATTCTTTGGGACCACTTCACGCAACGATGAATAATAATGGGTGTTCATTTCTTTGGTATTTACTCATTTATTCATTTATTGTATTGGTTATTGGGATAAAACCATTTATGAGGGATTTATAAGAAACGAAATATAACAATATCAAATTATTACTAATTAATTTGCACAATTCTTTACACTGAATTCATGTTAAACCTACACAAAATCATGGAAACCTACATTTAGGAGTCAATTTCTCCAGTCAAATAAATGTGTACAGTACCAATTAAAATGTATACAATCTGTCACATTGAATTCCAAGAAATAGAACAATTTCCTCCATTAAAGGTGTTATACGTAACTTGAACAACTGTACACTGTAAGAGCTCGTTCACACTTTTAAGAAACAAATGCAAAGCCCATCTAGTCGTATTATTATAATGTCTTACTACTTGCTGCATGGCTAAGTCAACTGACCAATCGACTGCCATGCCAATGAGCAAAGGACTGACTGGCCGCCTGACTATTGGCCCCGTCCATAGTCATATGAGGGCGCCATCACATGATACAGGGGTTCGCGCCGACATCATTGGCTTAGGTTGGAGGGACTCATGAAGAATAGCTTTGTCGATGCGTTCTGTGTGGGGTGCACACACATGTATGTATAAATGTATCAATACGTTTTAGAACTATCAACCAAAACGCTTTAGACTGAATACGAAACATCTGATTGCATGTTGTCACGAATTTGTGGTTGCGGATGAAACTTTTCTGCTATTTGAGTAGCCTTGACACAAGGCTGTTGTCGTAGCGCGCTCTTACCACGGTATTCCCACCCCGGCCCGTACCAATTGCTAGCCCGAGAAATTCAGAACACACACATACACTGTACTGCGAGATCACACATCACTGTACAGCAAGATCAATAACTATGAAGTCGCGCATACAGTTGTAATTGCCCATTGCAACCTTGTACGCGTTCGAACTCAAACACCAGCCTTGATCCTTCTGTAACCGAAAGCTTATGTGTTTCTTTATTTTCCCATTGGAATTCCAACAGAAAGTCGTATGCAAGATGTTGGAATTCCAATGGAAAGTCGTATGCAAGATGTGGGCGGTTCATTTTAAATGATGGCCAATCACAAGCTCCTAGCTTTGACTCCGTTTGATCCCACATACACGGCACAATAGTCTTGGTGCAAGACTTTACTTGTGATTTTATACGTACGCGCGCCGATTCGCTGTGATTTGATAAACCAACCGCCGATGCGGGCGCCATTCATGCCTGTCCACCAGAGCCGTATGCAGAAAATAATGTATACCTTAAAACCCTTGTGTGTTCAATCCCTCAAAATGAGGCATTTTTGGTATACGATGACTTCCTCAGTCATGTCAGTTTGATCTTGTCAACTCCCCCATTAGTGACCAACACGGTCATTGTACATGCGCAGTGGCAACTATAATAGGATCCTTCTATTTTCTGAAGGGGATGATTTTTTTTTAATAAAGTCCGAAAACCATCTTAAAAGTGGATTTTAAAGCTAGTTTACGCTTTCTGTGGTGGTTGGATACGACATTCTTTCCAATAGGAGGGTTAAGAAATATCGTTTTATGAAAATATCCAACAATAACATTAATAAAATGTATTTGTGACGGAATCCTACAAAATGAGTCTTTAGGAATTGTTTTCACCTGTGGAATGTTTAGCTCAGTAAAACATACATTATCATCTTAAATTTACAACATTTTACAAATAAAGACGTTTTAATGGAGTGAAATTCATTGACATTTTCTATTGATTCACATTGTGACAAGGCATGTTTAAGGGTGTGTTACACAAAAGCAGCTTTGGCTACTTCAGACTCAAGAATGGGTCACATTTAAATAGTGCCAAATCCGTATAAACATGCTCCCAGTGCTTTACAAGGAAAGAATGTTGTATCCGACCGCCACATTTGACCTTTTTTGCAACCACTAACCAGTTAAAAATGATTCTATTTTTGGGGTACAGAAAGCGAAAACTATCTAACTTTTATGATGGTTTTCGGACTGTATTTCCTTTAAAAAAAATCCTCCCCTTCAGATAATAGAAGGATACTATTACAGTTGCCACTGCGCATGTACAATGACCGTGTTGGTTACGATGGTCAGTTGACAAGATCAGACTGACATGACTGAGGAAGTCATCGTATACCAAAAATGCCTGATTTTTCATGAAATAAATATTCTGGAATAATTTGAAATGCATGTCCATCATCATCCATGTTTTCCACCTAATAGTAACTGGGTAGGTAAGATTACATTATTGGTTATACTGAATGAGAAAATGTGGGGTCGGATACGACATTTTACCCCTTTACAAAATTACAGGCTAAAATGTCAAAAATGTAAAATTTATATATGATATTTGAATATTTTGCACCCATTTTTCTATCTTTTAGAAACTGAATCGCTCCTGCATGCTTGTCAGGATGGAGCTTGCATAATGTCATGACAGGATGTCTGTTTGACACAAGGTCAAACCAGTGATTCATTATCTCAAGGTGGTGAGATTCTTGGTGCTTCCTCCTAAACATTCTACCATGATATAGCGCACACCAGCATTAACTGAGTGTCTCAAGAGGCTAAGGGCATTTGATACTTTCATTTTCTCAGTATGAGAAGGTGTCAGGATGGTTTGGATGAGTCGTTTAACTCTTTGTCATATTGGAAGGTAGCCAGATATTTTACTGCAGTGATACTTGCATGGCTAGATGGAAGCTTGAATTCTTTGACAACATCAGAGGCCATTGTGAGCACATGACCACTGACGAGGGCAGCCTTCACATTCTTAATGAGATGTGGAACATCAGCTAAGAAACCACTTCTTTGGATTTGAGGGCTGTTTAATTAATCTTGTTAACTGTACAGCAGCGCTTCCCATAAATAGTCCCAATCACTGCTTCGTGCATCATATTGTATTTTGAAGTGATGACATCTCATCAAGAGTAAGGCAGCATGTTCACCCTTTGTCTCGCATCTCCTGCACCGTCAACCTCAAAACACTCCCCTGTCTAAGACCAACTCAGACTGGTTTGAAAGCAATTTCCATTTGTCTTTCTATGCATCTTGGGAGGGTACGTTTTACCAATGATTAAATGTAGATTTTGTGTTGTTTCAAGAGGAACTCATACAGTTTGTGCACACTCCCCTCTCCCCTGATTTAGCCATTATACGTACCTACTTATTTAGCCATTATATGTACCCACTGATTTAGCCATTATATCTACCCCCTAATTTAACCATTATATCTACCCACTGATTTAGCCATTATATCTACCCACTGATTTAGCCATTATATATACCCACTGATTTAGCCATTATATCTACCCACTGATTTAGTGTCTTTTCAAAAAATGGCCTGAACATAATAATTATTAGAGAATTGATTATCAGATAATTGATGTATCCGATGCTTGATCCGTCTTTGTGCGGTTCCGGATATTTTGTCTCCATTAATCTCTTTTTTTGTCTTACTTTAAAACAAATTCCTTTTATGTGTCTTGAGAATCTGTGGTATTTTGTAACTAATCTGATTGTAATTTAAAATAAATACAAAATAAATGTCAAATGATTCTTTGGATTTTCCTTACACACCTTGTGTAGCTACAATTTAAAGATTTCAGCTTGAGGGGTTACACTCGTTACTTGTTGATTGACTAAGGAGTGTGTTGTATTGAGCTGCTGTTTCTATGGTGATTGTTCAATCATCTCAACGGGATGGATGGATGGATGGATTTAACCACTGAAATAGGCAATAAATGATCAGTATAACAATAACCACACTGTTGTCTGTTATCAGGCTCAAAATGTAATGTACAGTTTAAGAAAACAAACAAAGTTTGAATTAATACAATCAACAACATGTGAACAAAGTATTAAAATCCATGTTCAGTATTTTGTTATACTGGATTATTATTCAGTGAAATAAAGGATTGCAATTTTTGTTTTTCTCTCTAATGTACATGGATAATGGAGTTAGATATAATTGTGTATAAATAATTTACTATTTGAAGAACTTAATGGGATGGTACAGAATTGATAGTCATAATTTATCAAATAGTTGAATTTTAATTTCAAAATTACTTCGTGTAAAGCTGATGGTGGTTTTAATCTTCCCAATGTGTTGTCCGAGGACTGAGGTGCTGTCACTTTTAAGAAATTGTGAACATGTCAAAATATTATTAGAATGCGTATGTTTCGATATTTTAACATAATCTTGTTTTTCTCAAAGATGAAGCACTTCAAACAGGACAATTGATACTTATACTAACTTTATACGAAGTAATCTTTAAAATAATAATTTGATAATTACCAATGTTGCACACTCCCTTTAAACTTCTCTACTAATTCAATGTTAAATGTTTACCCTGTTGGAGATGTATAAATAAATGAGCATAACTGGTTGAAAAAAGTAAACCCATTGAGTATCCAGTCAGTATTGTGTATATTTATGGGGTGCCCTGGCCAAGTGGTCTACGACATCGGACTTACATTTTCGTGGCTGAGTTATCAGAATGTGGGTTTGAATCCTAGTCAGGCTTGTCATGGTGCTTGTGTCCATGTTTAGGTGGATGGATCTTCACTGTTTGTTAGGGATTACTTAAAGGAATATTTATCGTACCCCTGCAATTTCTGGCAATTTCCTTTTAAAACTGACCACTTGAATTCTTTAGAAGTGCAGTTAATTAGTTTGAAATGAGAAATTTCACAAAACAAATCTCAAAAGGAACAGTATGAATTGATGGGAGGCCCAGTCAATGTACATGTATGTAAATTGGTATTGTAAAGAACAAACTGGGTGATATATCTTGTAAAGTATCACATTAACGTTAGTCTAACATGACACATAACAAATCATTTTATCACCTAACTGATCAAAATGCATTATACTCGACGAGAAAACATATGCTTTGTTTGCACACGGCACTAAGCAGTTGCTTTTCGCCGTCTTGAATGTTTGCGGACGTGTTAGTTATGACTTCCTGTTTTGGAGGATCGAGCGGCGGCCAAATAAGCAGCGAGCGGGGCCCGCTAAAAGTTTGTATCCAATCACATTGCTGGAAAACGCGAAAGTGCGCGAAAAGTATTAGTTGGGCTCACTTTATGTCGCAGCTTCTTGAAGTAAACAAGTGTGTTCTATCGAAAGTTTTTATAACAAGTTTTTTCTGGACAATATTTTTTGGTGGTCATGGGTATCACCTTTTATTGTTTGCCTACTGGTGGTCATGGGTATCACCTAGTTAGCTGTATATTTGGTGGTCATGGGTATCATTGTTTAACCTTTTATTGTTTAACCTGGGATTTAATAGACGTTTGCCAACGAGTAGCGGTTGGATTTCGTGAGTTTTTCGTGAGTTGTACGACTGCCGGCCAGTGAATTGGATTTACTGGTTTCTTCTTGATCGGAAGACCAGCGGCGAGTTCGAGTACTGAGTCATCGGTTGCTGGGATTTAATACTTAGTAGTCGTGATCTACAATTGTAAGCTTTCAAATACTAATTCAGTAATTTTATAATCAGGTTCTACCTTTGTTGTACTTGGCCTTTAAGGGGAAGGTACAAAACTGAGCACCTACTGAACTTACAAAAATTGTTATTTTCCCAAAAAACCTGGGCACCGAACTTTTATTTGTTACTACTAGTTTTATGGTATATTTATGTAAACTGAATGTATTTTCCCAATACCAATAAATACCTTCCCTTTGAAAGCATTAATATGCAATATAATTCTCCTGGTTTTGGAGGTTGGAGATTTTGAATTATAACCATATTCCTCAGATTGGTGATAATATAACTCCTCTTCTAATATGATGTCACAGAAATAAAACTCATATTGGTTTGATCAACTAGCTTTTGGGCACAATCCACCCAAAATTGTATTGTCCAAGGGTTTGTTTTATTTATTTATTTATTTATTTAAAAAATGATGTTAAGATACTGTGAAATCAAACTACTGATTTTGTACTCTTTTTCACTGATTATTTATGAAGCACTGTATACTTCAGTGCTTCATACTTAATGGAAAGAAAGATCAATACTGCTCGTAGATCATAACAAAAATTAATATGGGAGGTGGTTGCAAGGCCCCTGGCCTCAAAACTTTGCGTCTCAACCATCCATTGCATTGTTAGAATTTTTCCCCATTGTGGTTGCCATACTTTTATCTAACCGCAAGGTTACATATCGTTCTGACCAATATCAAGTTAAGCTTTTTCGAGCAGCGATGCTGCTATCGTTTTTCGGTTTTTGCGGGTCGGTGAGTTTACAACAATTTCCCGAGCCAGGGTACAGGCGCATGTTTTACAAGTGGGCCCCAACCAGGATTCCACTAGATAGTATGTGCTTGTGTCCTTGCGCCAAAGCAAGGATAATCAACATGGGGCAGCCACACTGGCATGGTCGCACATACTCCCGCGTATGTTTTACTACGGCGCCAATTCGCAGCCGTCCATGGGCGGGTGCGAAGGGAAGCTAACCGGTGGGCGAGGACTCAATGTCATAGGAGTGGGGCTTGGGTACTCGAACACCCTCAGTTTAACTGGTCCAATTGTAGCCGATACCGAAGGGATGGGATTTCTCTCTCTCCTGACGGTAATGAGATCTTTCGTGCAAACCTGTGCAATTGCATTTTAACATCGCTTTGGTTTTCTCTGTCAGGAGCCCTTGTCGGGGTCTGTTTTCTCTTCCTGTGGGTCGCGTTCCTCGCGGGTGGCAATTTTTTGGTTCGGAATAGAAATCATATCCCTCATCTTGTTTAAGGGCTCGGTTAATTCATAGAGAAAGGACTCCTTTCTCTATGGTTAATTCAATGGGTTGGGTCAATATTTCTTTAAATATGTAAATCATCATTGGTAACACTAATGTTGAAATTGTAAGCTTTATGATCATGGTAGCGCCGTGATGTGCCACACGGGCTATTTCAGGCCATATGTACCAATGGCATAAAATAAACACATATAATTGTATTATTAATAGCGCCGGGTAATTCCTCTCGGGCTATATCCGTCCGCTTGTTCCAGCGGTGGGAGCAGTGTTATCATTGTTATCTTCTGAACTATTTGGGGGAAGAATTAATCTTATAATCCTCAAGGGGTCTGATGACATTCCAAATTTTTAAGGGTTGTTATTAAATGTCTGGCTTTGATGTTAACTTATTGTGATACAGCAACAGCCGTTAGATGCTGGGTTGGTGCTCACGGGTGTCACCTTTCGCTGTATATCTGGTGGTCATGGGTATCACCTTTTATTGTTTGCCTACTGGTGGTCATGGGTATCACCTTTAGCTGTATATTTGGTGGTCATGGGTATCACCTTTTATTGTTTGCCTACTGGTGGTCATGGGTATCACCTTTCACTGTTTAGCTGATGGCCATATCGGTGCCTCCTTTAACGTTGGTGGTTTTTTGGAAAGTTAATTGGTAAGAACCGGTTTGCCCACTTTTTGGTATCCGGTGTGAAAGAAGGTTGAATTAAACTGGCTTGAAGCTGCGACATACACACACAACCCATTTTGTTCCCCATTTTCTCGAGTTTGAGTATAAGTACACAACGTTATCTTTATACTGTCTTCAAATATAAATACAAGGCCTACAATAGGCCTATTAATGTTGTGTCTGGTCTATAAACCATGATAACTAACATAACTAACTGTTATATTGCTCTTTTTATTCGCGATAAAACGACAGCTAGCACCTCATCAGTCTGTCTTGGACATCTCTGATAAAATTATTTCTAACTGTGTTAACGGACGTTAGCAATAACGACAGTACCTTACTCAAATTACTGGCTCATACTGTTTGTCACATCCATTTTGGAATGTTTATTTATTTATTATTTTTTTTTAAAACTTATCTTTAAACAAAATGGTTTAGTCCTGATTAAAAACTTACCTGTAAATAAAATGGATCAGTCCAAAGTAGTCTAACCTCACCCTAGTTTAGTATAACAAGGTGAGGCTACATCAGGCCATGGTTTCCTAATTGTCGCTGTACATTGTTCAGTTCTTTTGTGTAATGTTTCTGTTTGTTAAAACCCAGTTTTTGTAGACTTAAATAATACTATGCTGTAGGATCTTGTGAATATATATATACAATAAAATAGCAGCAGAAACTGTAGCTGCACCCAATGATCCAGATATATTTAATTTGAATGGAAAAAGTGAGCAAAGGAGGGTTAATTTAAATACTAGAATAGAATTGTTATGTAAGAGATGTAGTTATAATAAAAGTTATAGTAGGAGGTAGTGAAAGTGTAAATGTACAGTGTGGAAGCAAGTTTGAGAGAGAGAGAGGTTGAGAGCTTTGCTAGCCATCTACCAACAGTCAACTCGTAGATTTGTGCCCCAGCTTGCATATTACAGATGCAAAGGCCATAGCCAGGTGAAGCAGTCACCTTGGACAAAGCTTTCAGCTTTTGGCAGGGCATACTGACCCTATATGCGGCAGAAATTCCCAACCCAAGAGTTTTAAACAATGACCGTAAGTTTAAAACTCACTTTTCCTTATGACATAAATGCAATGACTTTGTTTCATAAATTTGATTCAAAAGGAAAACGCTTTACAGAATAAGGTTGATATCCCTTGTGGATTATTTAATGTTAGAATAGAGTACCGAAATGTTGAGTGGATTTAAGAGAAGTATTGTTAATTGTTCCAATACACCAACTAGATTAATTTAAGTTCGGTTAAAGGAATACAAACAAGGAAATATTTTTCATTTAAATTGTTGCGATATAAAACCCATATTTTCGATAGTTTTGGTTGGTCTATTTCAATTATAGATGGCCTTTAATATGGAGTACGAGATTATCTAAACTTGAGAGAGGGAGAGAGGGACCACCCTGGGACGAGGCTACTACACTTGCGCCTTACGCTAGTACCTTTATGAATCAACAGATGATTCCAGCAGAGGGTACACCCCAGTAAAACCTGACGGTGTCAATCATCGAACAACTACCTACACTTCGCAAAACAAAGTAACATTTAATATAGCAGTTAAAAGAACTGAGAATTCCAGAAAACCAAAAGACAAATGCGGAATCATAACAATAATTATTGTAGAAACTAGAAACTAACAAAGATGTATCGCCTGTGTTTTTCGATATTTTAATTGCAATATTGTATTCATTTTGAAAATTGCTATTGAAGAAAGGAAAACTCAGTAGTTATAAAATAAGTATTCAAAAAAACAAAACTGTCAGAATTATGGTTTAACTGTTATTAGGCCTAAGTACCTACATTAATTGGTGAAGGGATTAATTGTAGGATTAAAAGACATGATTCTGCGAGAATTGAAAAAAATTCGTTATCGGAATATTCATCGTCTGATGAACTCATCCACCACATATTATATATATATATATATATATATATATATATATATATATATATATATATATATATATATATATATATATATATCAGCGGTTGCAACAGATCTTCATATGTCGTAGTAAGTCACTATTTACTGTTGTTGTATCGCTCCGTGGTGATCCCCTTGAGTTACCTGTTTTTGTTTATTTGTTTGACTCTTATCCATTTTATTCCCTAATTATTTACTCAACCCCTACTCTCCACAGCTATTTATATCAACATATAGTCTCTGTAGGTTTTTGTATCAACCTGTTCTCTTATCAGGTAATTTTTTCAACCTGTTTCCCTTTTCAGGTATTTGTCTTAACCTGTTCTCTTTTCAGGTATTTGTATCAATTTGTTCATTTTTATGATTTTGCTTTAACCTGTTCCTTTTTCAGGGATTTGCTTTAACCTCTTCTTTTTTTTCTTCATATATTTGCTTTAACCTGTTCTTTTTCATGTATTTGCTTTAACCTGTTCCTTTTTTCATATATTTGCTTTAACCTGTTCCTTTTTTCATATATTTGCTTTAACCTGTGCCTTCTTCAGGTATTTGCTTTAACCTGTTCCTTTTCAGGTATTTGCTTTAACCTGTTCCTTTTTCAGGTATTTGCTTTAACCTGTTCCTTTTCAGGTATTTGCTTTAACCTGTACCTTTTTCATGTATTTGCTTTAACCTGTTCCTTTTTCATGTAATTGCTTTAACCTGTTCCTTTTTCAGGTATTTGCTTTAACCTGTTCCTTTTTCAGGTATTTGCTTTAATCGGTTCCTTCTTCAGGTATTTGCTTTATCCTGTTCCTTTTTCAGGTATTTGCTTTAACCTGTTCCCTTTTCAGGTATTTGCTCTAACCTGTTCCTTTTTCAGGTATTTGCTCTAACCTGTTCCTTTTTCAGGCATTTGCTTGAACCTGTTCCTTTTTCATGTAATTTCTTTCACTTGTTCTTTTTCAAGTATTTGCTTTTACCTGTTCTTTTCTGAGGTATTTGCTTTAAACCTGTCTTTCTTCAGGTATTTGCTTTAACCTGTTCCTTTTTCAGGTATTTGCTTTAACCTGTTCCTTTTTCAGGTATGTGCTTTAACCTGTTCCTTTTTCAGGTATTTGCTTTAACCTGTTCCCTTTTCATATATATACTGTTCCCTTTTCATATATATATTTGCTTTAACCCGTTCTCTTTTCAGGTATTTGTTTTAACCCATTCTCTCCACAGCTCTTTGTATAAACCCGTTCTCTTTTCAAGTATTTGTATAAACCCGTTCTCTTCTCAGGTACTTGTTTTAACCCGTTCTCTCCACAGCTCTTTGTTTTAACCCGTTCTCTCCACAGCTCTTTGTATTAACCCGTTCTCTCCACAGGCATAATTGTATTAACCCGTTCTCTTTTCAGGTACTTGTATTAACCCGTTCTCTCCACACCTCTTTGTATTGAGCCGTTCTTTTTTCAGGTATTTGTATTAACCTGTTCTCTTTTCAGGTATTTCTATTAACCCGTTCTTTTTTCAGCCATTTGTTTTAACCCGTTCTCTTTTGAGGTATTTGTATTAACCCGTTCTTTTTTTTCAGGCATTTGTTTTAACCCGTTCTCTTTTCAGGTACTTGTATTAACCTGTTCTTTTCTCAGGTATTTGTATTAACCCGTTCTCTTTTCAGGTATTTGTATTAACCCGTTCTCCGTACAGGTATTTGTATTAACCCGTTCTCTTTACAGGTATTTGTTTTAACCCGTTCTCTCCACAGCTCTTTGTATTAACCCGTTCTTTTTTCAGGTATTTGTATTAACCCGTTCTCTTTTCAGGTATTTGTATTAACCCGTTCTCTTTTCAGGTATTTGTATTAACCCGTTCTCTTTTCAGGTATTTGTATTAACCCGTTCTCTTTTCAGGTATTTGTATTAACCCGTTCTTTTTTCAGGCATTTGTTTTAACCCGTTCTCTCCACAGCTCTTTGTATTAACCCGTTCCCTTTTCAGGTATTTTGTATTAACCCGCTCTCTCCACAGCTCTTTCCAACCTTTTCTATACATATAATGTACACATTGTATATTGCTTTTCTCTATGTCATCGCTTAATACTAAATGCCTTTTCCAAAAGTTGCGCAAACTTGAGGAAAAGAGAGTACGTTACCTATCTCACCTTGATAACTACCGTTTCTATCGTTTATCCCGTATTCTCCCCAAGGGTCTCAAAATCAAATGCAGCCCCTCCTTTGGGGACCTAGACCCCGCATTCAGTAAGAAATGGAATGACACACTAACCAAGACTTCCTTCCATTTACTTGAACTTCTCGAAGCCCAATGCCTAAAATGCATTGACAAGCAGTCACTTGATATTGAGAGTACAGAATCTCAATTGAAAGTGGCTTGCCCTAATGATCATGAATGGGACATTAACCACCTTCGTTCCTCCCTACAACGCCAACAGGACAAGAAACGCTGTAATGCCCAGGCTAACCATTAGAAATACATCTACAGGCGTTTCCATATGATCACCACTAAACCCTCTGGTGACAATACCCCTAACCCACCAACACATACTGTAATTAATCTGTCTGATACTGCACTCAGTGATCCCCACACTGTAAAATATTACCCGTAAAATTTACGGTCGAAAGTCGTGCAGCGAGTTGCCACCTTTCTACCGTATTTTTTACGTGTGGACCGTATTGTATTTTACGTTAAACCATTATTTTTTACGGTGAAAAGTATGTTAATACTACGGGTAACGTATTTGGTAACCGTAATTTTTTATGCTTTTTACCGTTTTTTACTGGCACCCTAGCTGCCAGGTAAAGCACCGTAATTTTTACGGTGGAAGTTTTACAAATTGTGCCGTACATTTAACGGGACTTTTCTATGGATGGAACGCTGCATCAGCTATGGGATGGATCTGCAGATACTGGAATTAATCAATGCAACTGTTTATTGTACACAATGTCTTTCACTTACCTACACGTACACGTAGTCTGGTTCTTTTTTCAACCACTCCTGATCCTCTCCGGTTACTAATGTACAGAACATGTATCCTTTATATATACTGTCTTTTCGAAACTCTTTTTAGTCATGGTGGCATGCAATTATAATCTATATTTCAATATTTTAAATTTTGAATGTACTTTTTTACTTAAACATAGAAAAGAACATCAAAATCTTACCTTTTTAATCATAAAATTAACAATAAATTATTTGAAAATGGCCTGAAATCACCCATTTTTAAATATTTAAACATTGGAAATGATTCGAGCGCAAAGCTATGTCAAAGTAAGGTCAGATCATTTACATATTGGATATATCCCAGAGTGCAATGGGAGTGGCCATAATACGGGTTTCGGCCGTAAAACATTGAGAAAGGGATGATTACGGTAATTTACCGTAGAATTTACAAACTTTTCGGCGTAAAATTACGGTAATTTTTTACAGTGCAGGTTAAATTGCTCTCAAGGGGTCTTAAGTTTTTCCCCACACCCAAGGAGCATAATCAACTCTCACTCCATGAGGACATAGCCCACTTCAACTGCAGACTATGACTCCGTGAATTCTTTCACGTCGAGCCTCCCACAGACGGCGAGCACCCAGATGACAGTCCCTCTGGGGCCCCCAGCAGCAACCACTTCAAAGAAAACAAGTGTATGGGTACCCCTTAAGAATAGGGATGCAGCCCTTGACAACTACATCAACTCAGTCAACTCTGAGGTTCACAGGGAACCTCCTGCTAGATGTGCCAGCAACCTCTCCCGTGCTGAACGGGACGCCATCGGTGAACTCCGACAAGTCACGAACCTAGTCATCAAACGGGCTGACAAAGGGTCTGCTGTTGTAGTCATGAACAGAGATGATTACACAGCCGAGGATCTTAGACAACTTAATAACACTGATCACTATACAGAATGTGATACTGACCCTACCCACTCCTTCGCAAAAGAAATTTCTGACACCCTCGTCAAAATTCATAAATGCAATGGTATTAACAAGGATACCTTTAACTATCTCATCCCACAGGATCCTCGTACGGCCCGTTTCTATCTACTGCCCAAAATACACAAGGCAGGTAACCCGGGTCGTCCCATTGTGTCGGGTAATGGTAGCCCAACAGAACGTATCTCTGAGTTCGTTGACAGCTACCTCAACCCTCTGGTCTCTCATATCCCTTCATTCATAGAGGACACTACGGACTTCCTCCGTAAACTAGAGGGTATTAAACAACAAATACCCAATTCTGCCCTCCTTGTCACCCTGGATGTTTCCTCCTTATATACTAACATCCCCATGGCGAAGGCATAAGTGCATGTGGCAATGCTCTCAGATCCAACAACCAAACCAAACCTTCTGTGAGACACCTCACAGATCTTATCCGACATATACTGACCAAAAACAATTTCACGTTCCTAGACAGAAACTTTCTCCAGGTACAAGGTACAGCAATGGGCACTAAGATGGCACCATCATACGCTAATCTGTTTATGTCTGACCTTGAAGACAGATTGCTATCTTCTGCCCCCCCCCCCCCCATCGTCGTCTAGTATATGGTGGAGATTTATTGACGATATCTTCTCCATCTGGCCAAGATAGCCTAGATGAATTCATCAACTACATTATTTCATTGGAGTGTCGTGGCCGAGCGGTCTAGCTTACCGGACTCAAGTTCTGGTGTTAGCAGCAGAATGTGGGTTCGAATCCCGGCCGTGACACTTGTGTCCTTGAGCAAGACACTTAGCCATAATTGCTTCTCTCCACCCAGGGCTTAAATGGGTACCTGTGAGGGCAGAGTTGGTTGATTAGCCCTATATGCGCTGTAATGGCAGCAATTGAGCTGTATACTCCCCAGGGAGCTGAGATGGGAATGATTTATAAGCCTTATGAGCCTTATGAGCAGGGGTAATAATATAATGCGGCTTGAGCACCACTTAGTTGGTGGATACGTGCGCTATATAAGTCCACACATTATTATTATTATTCCATGCCACCATCAAGTTCACTGCTAACTACTCTCCCAATAGCGTGAACTTCCTAGACGTCACCATCAACAAATCCCCCAGGGCATCTCGACTGATGTCTATTGTAAACCCACTGACACTCTACCTCCTTTCTGACAGCTGCCACCCCAAGCACTGCAAAGAAGCCATTGCCTACAGTGAAGCCCTCCGTATAAGACGTATCAAGGCAACACCTTGTATCTCGGGGTCATAGCAAATGCAGGTGTTGTGTCTGCATAATTGGTTAGCGCCCTTAAGCGGTAAAGGGGTGAGGACGCCATGTTTAGAAATATGTACATAAGACGTGAGAACATGCAAGCATTTTGAACGTTAACCTTTGATCGTGTACGTGTCATTTATTCCTGAATACTATATACAATTTTGGCGACGAGGATATGGCCCACTTGTCACCGCCCCCTTCGTTTCTTCATTCCCCGGGAACACCGTCCTTGCCATGGAAACAGTGGCGCAGTTTGTGTGAAACTTACATGATTGCTAGCGGGGCAGACAAGTACCCGGATGAGCGCAAACGGGCATTGTTGTTGCATTGTCTGGGGCCTGAAGGACAACGAATTTTCGGAACCTTGCCTACTACAACTACGAAAACCGAGTCGTTGTCGACGAGTACAGACAGAGCCAGTTCAACCTTACTTCCCTTTGATTCCTTGGACATGTCGTGTCGGCAGAGGGACTTCATCCTGATCCTTCTCACGTGGAGGCAATCCTACACGCTCCACGTCCCACAGATGTGTCTACTCTACGGTCGTTCCTTGGCTTAGCGTCGTACTACGCACGGTTCGTACCAAATTACTCTACGGTGATTGAACCCTTACGTGTACTTACTCGCAAAGAGGTGCCATACAATTGGACACCAGATGTACAACATCGTCTGGACACAGTCAAGAAACTAATTGCAAACTGTGTTACACTTTGCCTGTTTGATCCAGACTTACCAGTTATTGTGTCTACTGATGCTTCAGCTTACGGTTTATTAGGTGCCGTTCTTCTGCAGGTCAAAGATAAATTTGAAGTGCCTATCGCGTTCGCATCTAGAACGTTGACTGATGCGGAACGAAAGTACTCGGTTGGGTAAAAGGAGGCCCTAGTCTGTGTTTGGGCCTGTGAAAAGTGGTTTCAGTACTTATGGGGTCGCCACTTTACACTGCGCACTGATCACTAGTCACTTACAACTCTCTTATCTACGCGGGGAAACGGTCGTCATCAGTCCATGAAAATAGCTCGCTGGGCTGCTCGTTTGATGAGATTTAACTACTCTGTGGAATTCCAGGCGGGTATTCAAAACAAAGTAGCCGATGCACTTTCCCGTCTTCCCCTACACACAGATACACCGATTGAGGACGATGATGAGGAAGTCATCATACAATCAATAAATGTGCTGCTGCTGAACTCTACAGTTCACAAGTCAGATCTACAACAAGCTGTACTAGTGGATAGTACACTTCAACGTGTTACTTCATTATGTCATCAATGGATGGCCTATAACAAGAAAGACATTGATTAGTCTCTTCACCCATACTTCATGATTCGTGATGAGATTTCAGTCGTTGACAATTGCTTAATGCGGGGTGATCGTTTTGTGATACCAGAGGCCTTACAACACAACCTTATTTCACTTGCTCACGAAGCACACCAGGGTATCGTACGCTGCAAACAACGTCTACGTGATTGTTATTGGTGGCCTGGCATGGATCGCATGGTCGAGGAGGCCATTCACAACTGCTTCGCTTGCCAGACCAGTGACAAAACGGCACGAACTCGGAACACTCCGCTACAGCCGGTTCCATTGCCAGCGGGACCGTGGCAACAAGTCGCGATTGACATTACTGGACCTTTAGAACGGGGTCCACAGGATTGCAGATACGCTATAGTCCTGATTGATTACTACAGCAAATGGCCGGTTGTGTTTGCTGCGAACATTACTTCTCACACAGTAATTGCCATGCTTACTTCGATTTTTGCACGTGAAGGTCTATCTAACGAAATTGTAACTGACAACGGGGTTCAGTTCACCTCTGCTGAGTTTGAGAACTTTTTGCACAATAGTGGCATCAAGCACTACACATCTTCGCTATATTACCCCAGAGCTAACGGCGAAGTGGAACGCTGGAACCGAGTTCTCAAGCAGACAATTAAACTAGTTTCACAGGAGAAGAGATGATGGAAAAATGCGGTTTTGGAATTACTGACTGCATACCGTTCAACTCCACACCAGACAACCGGAAAATCACCGTCTGAGCTGCTACATAACCGGAAGTTGACCACGCGTCTGAATATTCGAACAGACAAACCTACGCGCTTGGATGATGCTGTAGTTCGCAATCGTGTAACGGATAAGCGGAATAAATCTCGTGTGTATACTGATGCCAAGCGTGGTGCGGTTAAGCCAAAGTTCAAACCAGGGGACTATGTGCGCGTGAAAAGACCTAACAAAGGACCAAACAAATTCACTACTCCTCAGAAAATCATCAATACCAAAGGACCATTCACTTATGTGTTAGAGGATGGACGCGTCTGGAATGCTCCCAAATTGAGTCTACGTCCAGTTGAGTTCATGGCACACGGTCAGACATCTAATGCTGACAATGGTCTCACAACCACAGCAAAAAATCAGTCTGTGGCAGGAGCTGCTCAAGCTCGTCACTCTGTGAGGTCCCGAAATCCCCCTGTGTGGTCGAAAGATTATGAAATGTAATTCCAGAGTTGTTCACTCACTTTGACTTATTCATTTCACTCCGGTTTATTATTCAAAACTCTTACCCATTAACACTTTTAATAACTTTCTGGAACAGTGAACTTTCGTATTATAACTGTTTGAAAATGTATGTAGAAAATACATGTAGTTATTATTGTTGTGTTTTGTTGCAGGTTTAATTACATGTGTTGATGCAATCCATGTATGCTTCTCATTGTTAAATTAAAGGTTTATTGCTTTAAGAAAGGGGGAGATGTTGTGTCTGCATAATTGGTTAGCGCCCTCAAGCGGTAAAGGGGTGAGGACGCCATGTTTAGAAATATGTACATATTATGCAAGACGTGAGAACATGCAAGCATTTTGAACGTTAACCTTTGATCGTGTACGTGCCATTTATTCCTGAATACTACAGCAGGGTCCAACTAGCTATCAACAGGGCCATCTGTACCCCCGTTGCACCCTCTTGGCTACCCAGGGTAACAAGAAAACCCTTCCTAACAGAGTTCCCCTGGTCACGACTTATCACCCCAGATTACCCAGACTTTCATCTATCGTAAATGATAACATGACTATTTTACACTCCTCCGATAGGTTACGCTCAGCCATCCCTGAGCCCCCTTTGATTGCTTTCCGTCGCCCCCGTAACCTCGGTGATATTTTGGTTCGGGCTAGCTAGGCTCCCTAGCACCAACAGTGACCTTAACGTCACTGATCATGAATCACCACAGGGGTGCTCTAATTGTACGCGCTCGAGATGCAAAACCTGTTTGTATCTCAAACCTGCACAGAATTAAAGGTGAAAAGCCACAGTACTGGTCTCACCTACACAATCAGAACTAAATCCCACTGTGACACACCCAATGTTATATATGTAATCTCATGTAAAAGATGTGGTAATATACAATATGTAGGGGAGACAAAGACCAAATTGTGTATCCGCTTTGCCAACCATGTTTCCTCTGTAAAAACTTAAAAAACCTACCCTGTGGCAATCCATTTTAACAGCCCTAATAATAGCATTAATGATGTTGAACTCATTGTAATTGAAGCCTGCACTAGCAATGATACACATCGCAAACTTAAGGAGTCACACTGGATACATCAACTCAAAACACTTTAACCATATGGCCTCAACATCAACACATGTATCAAATAACCCATATATCATTACTATTCACCTATATCACTGCTGGATTTTATCAACTGCCTTGATATATGTTTTACCTTTATGTTATCTTATATTGTATATTATTACATTTTTTTTCCAACTGTCTCTTATAGGACAATTTTAATTTAGCTATTACACCCACCCACCAACTCCTCAATTTGTATGGTATAAACCCCCCTTTTGTTGTCGTATCCCTTTGTGTATTGTCCTATTTTTACCCTAGCTTTACGACAAGCTGCCACCTCTACCTATTGTGTGGCTCAATAATCCCTCCTTTACCCTAGCTTTACCACAAGCTGCCACATCTACTTATTGTGTGGCTCAATAATCCCTCCTTTGTTCACTTCTGATACTCCTAATGGCTTTTCTAGACAGATGCTTATCTTTAATTGGCTACTATTTTCCCGCCTTTTTGGATCCCGCCTCATGATCCTTTGCTTTCCCTTTTCCTATAAACGGATGTTTTTTTTTAATGTTTGTACTTTGTCAAAGCCTCTGATGAAGGTCCGGAAATTTTGAAACGTTGAACATTTCAGCTATACAATACTACATTTACCATTCTCATTTCAGTTACCTGTAATTGTCACAGTTTGGTGTCTGTTTCTTTGTTTTTTGTTTTCAGTTTCAGGGCAACACGGACGGAAATACACCGGTAACTGTCTACTTTCCCACGGCACTGCAGACTAGATTCATACAAATAGAACCCGTCACATGGAATTTATACATATTATGTATGCGCTTTGAACTCCTTGGATGCAGAGGTGATTGTGCTGTCTGTGTTTTCTGTAAAAGTAAACTATTTGTGGTTGAGGCAATATTTACGGCAATGTCGTCCACTCCCAATATTTGTGCATTGTGCATATTTATTTTTGAAAGTAACTCTAAACATTCTATACTTCACAGCGATTCCCCCGACGTTGATATTTTCCCGCCCCTATTATAGCTAATATTTCCTTTCTATTCTGAGAAAGAATTATTCTTATTAACCCATAATTGGCGACCCTAATAAACATGGGCGGCGATGTCCAGGAGGAGAGCTGTCAACATACTCATGATTTCTTGATCTGATCTGTTTTGTTTGAAATTAATGGTGGTTATGTGATATGTTCCTATCTCCAATCAATCGTGTCAGTATATTCCTTTGCCTGAAACCTTAGGGTGGGTATCTTGAAGGGGCGAACTGAATTACCATGGTGATATTCTTTATCTTCCGCCTCGTCACCGCTTGTTTCATTGTCATTGTCCTTCAATTTCCACAGATTTAAGGTTTTCCTCACGTTATGTTTGTTCCGTACTGCTTCTTGATTGTGTTTGTTCTGTAGGACTGCGGCTTGATTGTCCAAGTCACATGGGTGACATCATATTGACGAATGTCTGGATCCTCATCAGCAAGCAACAGCAAGAAGTAGGTACTCTGGGTGAGCATGGAAAGCATTACGTTGGACGGCTGTTTTTGCAATGCGCTTCTGGAATATTTCAGAAGTGTTATCATGAAATGAATGTTGGATTGGATAACCTTCCTTTGATAACTTTCCTTTGGATCCCAGAGCATGAATTCAGATTTGTGTTTGTTGAATTTGAGGTTGTTCCGGGCATCCACTGTTGTATAGTAGAAACACAATCTTCAAGACACTTGATGGTAGCTGCTAGGTTGTCTGATGGATGGAAGGAGAGATACGGTTGTCCCCAGTGTCGTCAGCATACGAATGGTAGCTGACATTATGACTACCGATGTGATCACCTAGTGTTTGAGTATAAACTGAGAATAGAAGCGGAACACCGGGGTGGGTGACAGCTGTTTCCCGGGTCTTTGCGCCATCAGTCGACAGATATTGGAAGCGGTTACCAAGGTAAAATGTAAACCAGTCAAGTGCTTGTGATGTCATACCAAAAGACTGTAGGCGGTCGATTAAGTTGGATTGGTCGACCATTAAAAATGCAGACGATACATCAACGAGGATGAGAGTAGTTACTGCAAAATGTGATATGTCAAATTGTCTAGAAGAGTTTCTACAGTAGGCTGATTGGCGAGGATTGGCTAAGTAATCTAAGATTGGCTAAGGATCAAGTAAGTGATTGCCAAGACAATGTTCCGTTAGTCTGGAGAATTCCACACGTTCCATAATCTTAGAGAGAAACGGTACATTTAACACTGGTCGATAATTCTATACTGAGCTTCTTCAAAACAGGGCGTTAGCAATTTATAGGGCACTGGAAACCGACCCTAATTCAAATCTGCTATTAATGATCCTGATAATTGTAAGATCAATGACCAGTAGACATTTCTTCAAAAGATGTGTGGAGCAAAGGGTCCAACTTGTAAGACTTATTATGACATGTTTGAATGACCGATTTTATTTCCACGGTTGAGGCAGGTCGATAAGCGTCAATAGTGTTTATTCCATTTCTTAATGTTCTTAGCAACTGCATCGGGATTGGTTTGATACATGTATCTTGTGTTCAAAAACTCGTTATCCTTTGGTGTGTTTCCTAGTAAACTAAAAGCAGCCAAAGTGACGCCGATTTAAGTAATGATAATTCTGATTTAAGCAATCACAAACCAATCTCAGTACAGTCTTGTTCATCCAAATTTATTGAGAAAATTGTGTATGACAGAACGGTCAAATTTATAAATAAGTTAAATCTAATCTGTGACACCCAGTATGGTTTCCGAAGCAATCATTCTACTTCTTCAGCACTGATTGACCTAACAAACAAGATAATCGATGCTTTCGATGATAATAAATATGTCGTGGCGATTTTTCTGGACTTATCCATAGCCTTTGACCAAGGCGCGTCGGGACGGTTTGGTCGCATAAATTTGGCCCACTTAACTATCCGAACTCCAGCGCACTTTCACACATGGTACGGACTCATATACGTACTGTATACATGTACATGTACATTAGGCCGGTGTCACGGTCTCAGCTATCCGGCGTGCTCACCTATCCGGATGACCAAATATGGTAAAATTACGTCATGCTATGTCTGCGCACAGCGTACGAAAGTAGTCCATTTTAGTGCCGTGCTGAGTCGTGTATGTGTACGTGTATACGTACGTACACACACTTGCTGGAACTGTCATGGCGGCCTCCACGAGCATTGTACTACAGCGTGCTGAAATGCCCGGCTACGTCATCCGGATAGCTGAGCACGCCGGATAGCTGAGACCGTGACTACAGCGTGCTGAAATGCCCGGCTACGTCATCCGGATAGCTGAGCACGCCGGATAACTGAGACCGTGACACCGGTTCAGATTTCACCTTTTTACAATTGTTGTACCCTACTGCTTAGTTTCACATGGTTTTGCAAATGAGAACTTCAAAAATCATATCCGTTTTAGTCTAAGACAACGGGGTATGGTCCCTCAAGAGCCCTGAAGTCACGCGACTTCTTAATAATGAGGGAATTAGCTCTTTCCCTAAAATGAGCTGTAAGTTGGTATAATGACCTTGAAAAGCAAGTGATGAGTGATTTTATGCAAAGATCACTGTTGAAGAAAATATCAGCACTTTGAAAATCATAGAGGTCATACCATGGGTAAAAATTTTGTGTCAAAGGTCAAACATTTTACATTTTGACCAATAGGCTTAGTAGACTATTTAGCCTGTATTTAAGGCACCTGCTTGATTTTGGCTTATTTTATGAAAAGTAGCATCGCTGAAGAAAATTTGCCTGCTTTAGAAACTAAACGGGTCATACACATGGGTCAATATTTGGGGTCAAAGGTCAAGTGTTTTAGGCCATTAACTAAATAGTGACTTGATAGTGTTTGCAGTAAATTAGTATGGTTTTATATACCACCTATAAATCTTAGCAATATACAGATTGATTATCATGCAATAAGAAAATATTATTAATGCGATTCAAATCAACCTTTAAGTTACCACTTG
>CM055824.1:32344798-32390081 GCA_029582265.1 Zoroaster sp. YZ-2022 | reverse complement strand
CTTTTACCGATACCAATACCTCTTCAATCCTCTTCCCAATCTCTAGCTCTTCCTCCGTCAAGTCTTCTGTTCCCTTCACCCCTCCACTGACCCCATATCCGCATTCTGGGAACTTTGGATGTGCTCATCCAGCGACCGCTATGTCCAGTTCTCCCCCTGCACTTCCCTTTATCCCCAGCCTCTGTCCGTGATGCATATATATTATTCCTACTCTGTCTCTTCCACCTCAACTTTCGTTAGCCAACATTATGTTGATGATTTGTTTTAGCCATCTCGGTCGGCGTTTGCCCGTCTGGTCAAACATGCCTTTATCCCGCCTATATGTTAATCATTCTCCTTCTGTACCCTCTGTTCTCTGGCTTGCTCCTTATGTAAAAACATTCCATTGCAATTCTGTTGTCAGGTCCCATTACCCACTTTCTCCCGTTTGGCCAGCATGATTTCGCTGGTTGTTCTGAGCATGTGTGTACGATCTGGCAGTACCTGCCTTCGCGCATACCGACCAGAATGGGCGATGGACTCTCTTGAGAGTTCGTCGCCGATTCACCGTTTTTCGTGTTGATGCCAGTATAGCATTCATTATTATCATCACAAAATTGTGAGAAAAGTTGTATTGTTTCAGGGGAAATTACATGCAAAAGCGATGTGCATTTCACCCTGCAGTAGTTCACTCAGCGTTAGTTGATATCAATATGTTGTTTGTTTGTTTGTTTGTTTGTTTGTTTGTTTGTTTGTTTGTTTGTTTGTTTTGTTCATTTGCTTTGTTTTTGTCGCCTGCCTTTGTTTGTCATTTTGTTCTACCTTTGTTTGTTTGTTTGTTTGTTTGTTCAATGGTGTTTGTTTGTTTGTTTGTTTGTTTGTCTGTCTTGTTCGTTTGTTTGTTTGTTCTGTTCATGTTTGTTTGTTCTGTCTGTCTTGTGTTCAATTGTCTCCGTCTGTCTGGTTCGTTCGTCTGTCTGTTCTGTCTCGTCTGCTCCATCGGTCGTTCGTCTGTTCTGTTCGTCTGTCTGGTCTGGTTTCGTCTGTCTGTCTGTCTGCCCACCCAGTTTCGTCTGTCTGTCTGTCTGTTCGTCTGTCTGGTTCAGTTCCCCGTTCATTCGTCACGCCTGTCTGGTCTGTCTATTCATTCGTCTGTCTGTTCATTCGTCTGTCTGTCTGCCTGTTCCGTCTGTCTGTCTGTCTGTTCGTCTGTCTGTCTGTCTGTCTGTCTGGTCTGTCTGTCTGTCTGTCTCGTCTGTCTGGTCTGTTCCTGTCTGTTCGTGTCATTGTTGTCTGTCTGTCTGTCTGTCTATGTCTGTCTGTCTGGTTCTGTCTGTCTGTCTGGTCCTGGTCTGTCTGTCTGTCTGTCTGTCTGTCTGTCCGGTCTGGTCTGTCTGTCTGTCTGTCTGTTCTGTCCTGTCTGTCTGTTTGTCTGTCTGCCCGTCTGTCTGTTCTGTCTGCCTGCCTTGCCCTGTCTGTCTGCCCGTCTGTCTGTCTGCCCCATCCTGTCTGTCTGTCTGTCTGTTCCACGGCCTGTCTGTTTGCCCTGTTCTGTCTGTCTGTCTGCCCTGTCTGTTCATTCGTCTGTCTTGTTTGTCTATCTGTCTGTCTGTCTGTCTGTCTGTCTGCCTGTCTGGTCTGTCTGTCTGCCTGGTCTGTCTGTCTGTCTGTCTGTCCTGTCTGTCTGTCTGTCTACCTGTCGGTTCATGTCGTCCTGTCTGGTCAATGTCATTGGTCATTGGGTCATTTGTCAACACCAATCACTGGCTGTCATTGGTTGTCATTGGTCATTGGTCATTGGCCATCATTGGTCATTGGCCGGCCGTCAATGGTCAATTGGTCAATCATCATCAATACACCAATCACCGGTCAATGGTCACCGGGTCATCAATACCATCATCAATCATCATCAATAACAATCATCAATCATCAATAATCAATCATCGGTCAATCATCAAAGTCATCATCATCAATCATCAATCATCATCAATCAATCATCATCGGTCATCATCTATCATCATCATGGTCATCATCTGGTCATCATCATCATCAATCAATGGTCGGTCATCGGTCGGTCAGTCATCATCGGTCACCACTGGTCGGTCAATACTGTCATTATCAATAATACCGTCATCGTCAATTGGTCAATGGTCAATACTGGTCATCATCACCGGTCATCAATCACTGGTCATCATTTGACAATACTGGTCAATGGGTCAATGGTCATTGGTCATTGGTTGGCTGAATAATAACAATAATTGGCTATTCATTGGTCAGTTACGGTCATTAATTGGGTCATTGTCACGGTTGGTCATTGTCATTGGCTGGTATCAATGGCTTGGTCATCAATATTGGTCATTGGGTCATTTACCGGTCATTGGTCAATGGTCATTGGTCATCAATGGTTGGTCATTGGTCATTGGTCATCATCGGTTGGTCATCGGTCGTCATCGGTCACTGGTCAATACCATCAATATCAATCAATACCGGTCAGTCATCAATTGGTCAATACCGTCGGTCATCATCACCGTCAATACTACCGGTCATCACTGGTCATCAATAATACCGGGTCATCGGGTCAGGCATCGGCTCATCATCGGTCCCCATCACCGGTCACTGGTCATCGGTCATTGGCTCACGGTCACTGCCGTCGCTGTCAATGGTCAGCCGCTGCCGGTCAGTCTGTCACGCCGCTCACTGTCATCACTGGTTGCCGCCGCGTCTGCCGCTCGCCAATGTCGTCGTCTGTCGCTGCCTGCTGCTCCGCTGTCGTCTGTCGTCATTTGCCTGTCAGCTGCCGCTCAGCCGCTCGCTGTCGCCTGTCGCTGGTTCGCCTGGCTGCTGCTGCTGCTGGTCATTGTTGTTGTTGTTGTTGTTGTTGTTGTTGTTGTTGTTGTTCGTTGTTGTTGTTGTTGTTGTTGTTGTTGTTGTTGTTGTTGTTGTTGTTGTTGTTGTTGTTGTTGTTGTTGTTGTTGTATCGGTGCGTGCCTCAGGCGGAAACGTCTATGACACCACTGATGACATCATCGATGTTTATAGAACCTTTTTATTCCGACATTTTTGGGAGGATCCAGTCGAAAAGATTTACAGTCTTATTTTCTAGATAACTCAATGTGGAGTGTAGCTGAGGACCTCTGTCCTGCTTGTTTTTAACTTAGGCCCCTTTTAATACAGTTTGGACGCGTTCAGACCGCGGTTTTGCCGTGGTTGCATGCCAAGGGACGTACTGGCCGCGGCCTGGCTGCGGCCTGGCTGACCCAAGTGCGCTCACGCGAGGCCGAGTTAATGAAGCTGCAGCTCCTCAAGCTTCATTGATATGTAAATGAACTGTTGAATATTCATGATCCAGGTGATGACAGCGGTCACCGCGGTTGCTTTTGTTGGAGGTATCCTGCTGGCGATAATAACTGGTGCCCGGATATAAACTGGGCTAATTCATGATGAAAATTGTTGCTGCGGTTTGGACAAGTTCAGAACTGACAGTTTTGTCTTCCGATGCAAGATAATAAAATAGATATACATTCAAACAGATATACATTTTCATAATTCATGTTGAAAAAAAAAGAGTTTACTATTGCCGAACTTACTGGAAACTTGTTGAGATAAACGACGGTTAAAATAATCATAATATTTATCGTAATGATGCGTTTATTTTATTTTCAGCACAGAACAAATTAATGTCAACGTCAGGCGATGCACCAAAATAAGAAATATGCCTTGTGATAATTACGATCATTTTGTTCAAAAATTTGAATTACTGATGGAACAGCTTCAAAATAGTAGAGACTGTTTTGGTCTACAATAAAATGGGAGAATGTTACGATTAAAACCTATTAAATCTTTTGGCGGGATCTTTCCACTTCCCGCTGTACGTCTTCACGCGAGTTGTATTTTGTCATTGAAACGGAAAGGATTATAACGGCACTTTTTCGTAACAATTATACCAATGGGCATCAGATTGCAGGGATGTACCACCGATCAATTAAACGGTTATGAAAGCCTATTATGAAAACTACAAGAAATGTAGGCCTATAAACAAGAAACAAAAATTGTAGTAAATGTTGATAAAAATGATGTTACATTTAATTTTGTACCGTCAGTTTTGTGACTGTGTATGCACTCCGGCAGGCATAGGCCGTAATCCTTGTTATTAATCCTTAATCGTTCGCCTTTTTATTACCAATTTATGGCCAATAAGTCCCGACTGCCGTACCATTTTTCACCTTTTTAAACCCTTTTTTGTCACCCTCTGTGCCTATCTTATTCATGTAATCATGTTGTAACACATGGACTAAATCTTACAATATGAAGGTTATAGTGACTATAATATAACAGCCGTTTTTTTCCATGATTACACAAAATCACCCCCAATGGATTCGATTTCTAATCAGCATGCCTTCATCTTGGAGACAGTGAGCTATTTTTGGAGTTCATGTGGACCAATCAACTTGTTTCTATGTACGCACTGTTTATCGTTCCGTCATGTCCCGACAGCCTGTTTTGTGTCGTAAGGGTTAATGTGCTAGTTTTTGTATAGCCTATAGTTACATAATATAGGCATATACACCTAATTCAACAGCCGTATAACCTTTTTTCGACACCGCATGGCGGGGTCGCGTGCTGTGGCAGCTTGCAGAGCGCGCGGCCGCGGTCGGGCTGCTGTCTACATGTCGTTGGTATTGTACGGTGCATAGGGATCGTTAAACGCTAGGCCATGGAGCCATGCCAGCAGGTTATAATTGCGCTGGCACGGCAAATGTGTACGTACGTGTGTTGCATGCATGCCGAGAAATCAATGTACAGTTGTCTACTTGTTTAGCACTATTAAGACATTAAATAATATATTATTCCTATTTCTATTGTGTCCAGGTTTGCAGGCCCATTTAGGTATATCAGGGCCTGCAAACAAGGACCCAACGTGACCTTATCAATGACTGTCCTTTTATTCATGAAAGGGTAGGGTCCAATGATTCAATTGTTTGGCCCATGACAACTGTGACTAGCTTGCCTTTAGCGCGTTTATTATTGATAGTAATTAGTATCAATACTTCTTCCAGATGTTACCAACTTTCTGCGTTTTGTCGAAATAAAACGACAATATTCCGACAGACATGACAGAGCAGAGCCACCGTCTATCGTTGCCCCAGCAGTTGGAGTCGGTGCCATTCAACCCTGCCGTTCTATTCTTCGTGGTAAGTATCCCCACGTACATACATATGTCATGCATAATACACTAAAATGGAGGAAATGCGCTAATAATGAGTTTGTGTTAATATTAATATAATGTAATGCTTTTATACAAAATAATGTGCGGTTTCCGAGCGACTCAGATATGTTTGTGTAGGGGGCCTACATTCAACCCAAAATATCATAGAAATTGTACGTTGCGTTTGTAGTAGATAGACGGGTTAAGACAACTCGACCCTTGTGACACGACCCTCGACTAAAATATATCTACATCCCCGGAAGTACATAGTATCATACATGTATGTAATTCGTCGCACTCGTGAAATGACGCACTTAACTCCTTTAGCTTACCATTTCTCGTAAAACTTACAAAACTATGGCGTGTTAATGGTTGCATAAACTTATCTACATCATGCTTGTTACAAAAATAAAATTAAAAATATTGAGAAAATGAACATTAATATCATGGTTATGAAAAGAAATATTTTATTTGACAAAATGTTAACATAATTTTTACACATTTCATTATAAAAAAAATTAACCACCTTCCACTTTTACCTTCCATTTGATTGGTATTTCAAGAATATTGATTAAATGTTTTGAGAGCTTCTCCAAATTATACCATATGTTGAATTTAATTTACTATCAGTTAATGTCCAGTTGATTATATAACCTTAGGTACATGTACTCTTGACAACTCGTACATTTTAAAGGCATCAACGTCAACATAAAATCTAATACTTATTTTATCTTATCATATTTTTTTCATTTTCCAGGTAAAGAAAATTTGCTACTGCCTGCCCAGTCCTAGAAGAGGCAGCTAAATCCTTCAAAGTGCTACACAAGCAACAAGAAAAGACGACCCTCTGTTGACCAACTTTTTCCTGGAATTGTGGAGACAACTCAGAAATTCATTGAGCAGAATGGAGTTGAGGCCCATAGGAGACGCCAAGAAACAACAGCGAAATGCGGAACTACACTTGCCCATGTACGCAACCATTTACTACAAGTAGTACCTGATTTGAAAGAACACTGGGAGAATTTAGGTAATTTGAGTTTTATTTTAATTTCAGAAATTGATTCTACATGTAGAAGAAGAGCCATTTAAGTATTGTACATAATTTTTCTAAATGTCAGTTGTGATGTCAGAATGGAGATTCGCAAAATAATTTTCAGAAATTATTCACTGTATATTTGCTTGGCAATCCCATTCAGAGAACTATCATTAGAATGAATGAACAAATCTAAATACATTTAAAAAATTGTCTTATTTTGATTTGTATATCTTGATTCATTAACTATACCATTTGAAAATTAATTATAAATATAATCTAGTAATATTAGTAGTTAAACTGATATTTCCACTTTCATAAGCACTTATGTTTGCATGTAACAATATGGTGCATGTTTTATATTTATGCGAAAATGCAAAGTGCTATAAAGTATTTCAATTTATTTTTTCATTCTTAAATTTAAGGTCTCTCTACTATACGGCGATGGATGAAGGCACCCTCTGCAAGACATAATACCTCCAAGGACTATAAGGGATACATTGACGCCAAAGTGCCAAGAAAAACAAATACTCTCCGTGAAGCTAATGACAATGAACATTACCTGCACTTCTTTTCAGAACTAATTACTACACAATTGAGAATTTCACATTTCACATGGTGTCATCGCAATTAGTCTTACTTACTATTCTGCACGAGTGCAGTATGCTCTGCAAGCATGCAGCAAGTGCTCACCCTCTTCTGTCATGTATTCTGTGGATAACAAAAACAAGTTGAGAGTTAGTTCAGCCACTCCTGCAGTTGATCGTAGGTGTACAATCGGAAACATTTTCCCATCAGCTGACTTGCCTAACTACTGGGACCATGATTTTCCAACGCCTGTATATATCTAATCACTCCTGCTGGTTATCTAGAGATGACTCCACCTAACCCTCCAAAACTTACACTAGACAAGCATGGACGACAAAAATACAGACTTCCTGAACGATGTGGCATATATGTCATCAATAGAGGACCTCGCATGAAAACCAGTATTGCAAGTCATGCAAATGACGTTTTACCACTCATTACGGCCAGCGGCAAGTCCTGTGTGACTATTCTTGCAGACGGTGGTGCCGACTTCCATGTTAACCACATCACCAATGAATGGTATTACATGAAGATTTTCAAGAATTTAAACCTAGATGTACTGCTTGCCACCACCCACTGCCCTGGTTTTTCTGCAAGGAACCCCATAGAACATGTATGGTCAGTGTTGACTAGAGCTTCTGTTTCAATCTATCTGCCAGATCATTTACCCATTGAGCAGCCACCATCCCAGCAGCGGTTAAAGCCGAAGAAAAGTTGGTGAAAGAGAACCAGGTGTTTGACACTGCACTGAAAAAGCTGGACTTATATTGGGATGATTTACAGTATGATGGGCTGAAAATCAATGTAACGCATCGCAGCAGTTCACACAAGCCCACACCACACCATGGATGAGCAGAAACGAATGCACAGATTGCTGACAGGACCCCAAAAAGTCATCAAAGAGGCAGTGGATATTCATAGCGATATGGACTTTTTCAAGAAGCACATAGACAGACGTGTTGGAATGGTAATATTTAACAAGTGTTTACCACCCGACCAATGCGTGCATTGTTTGAGTCAACCTATCTTCAATGTGGATGCTGTTCATCTATACAAGAGATTCCCCTCACCTGTTCCTTCAAAAACCCTACCCGGTCACTTTGTTTCATTTGTTGAGGCCTTGGAATTGCCTCTTGAAGATACTAATGAATGCACGACTGCAGTGTCTACCAAGCAACTAGGAAGATGTTCTTCATGCAAGTACGTGTTCACATCCAAGGCTGACAGCAGAAACCACATCAGACTGTTTCACCCTAAGCATTAGCAGTATCCGTATGTTACCCCTAGATCCTACAGTATATTTAACCCTCGTACTATTGCTGCACTTTTGTGGGAAGTTGCTGTAGAAGTCAAAACCTGTCAACTGCAGGATGTCGACTGGACTTCTGTGACAGTGAAGCGTCCTTATGATGTTTTTCTCTCGACCAGAAGGCCGTCAAGCTCCCCGGCATCTTTGTCAGTGACCTCAATGAGGTTTTTAGAAGTATTCATAACTCCAATTTAGATCACCGACTTCGGGATTTGAATTGGAGAATAGTTTGGGGCGCTGTTAAAACAGCGCACCGCGTTTTTAAATAGGGTATTGGGAACGGGAAATGCCCGCGGGCCAATTGTGGCAATCGGGAGTGTGTTTCTCATGTTTTCTGGGGTTGTTCTTTCCTTTCCCAGCATTGGGTTTGGGTGGAGCATGGGGGGGGGGGGGGAATTTTGTATCTGGTCAGTGTGGCTTGTTTGGTCTTCGACAAGTCGCATGCTACCGTACTTTTACGTATTAAAGGTGCCCTGAGGGAACGCATTAGGGCAGATTTTACTAGACTAAATAGGATTGACTTCTGCACCACTTGGTGTGTACGCAGAGCATTATGTTATGTAGAAAACGACCGTTTTTTTCCGGCACTTGTAATTTTGTGTAAGTTTTTTTTGGTGCACTGATTCTTTAGGGCAGTTTTGCTCTATAATCGGGGTTCAAGTTTGATGTGTTTTTTAGATGACTTAGATTTATATTGTCCTTTAAGTGAATGGAATTTTAAAACACGTACCTGTTCTTTTCAGATACTCACTTTTGTTGTACATGTTCTTGTTCGAACATTGTTGTTAAGTAATTTTATTTAGTTTGGTGAGCAGGGGTGGGTCGTACCCACCTTATGTCGAGGCATGAGTAGCGGGTGCTACACTGCTAACCAAGCTGCTTAGATTGGTGTTTGTTTTTTAACGTGTACTTTTTGTGTTAATGGGGTAGGGAGGGTCATGCCCTCACTCACTAAGGTATAGCGTGGCTATCCTATCCCTGGAGTGTTATATTCACTTCCAAAGCCCCCCCCAAAAACATTTTTTTTTTTCAAGCTATCAGTCTAGCTTCCAAAACCCGGTGAATAACCTTTTTAAGGGAAATATATTGTATAATATTCCCTTTAAGCTTCGTTTCAAATTGTATTGCTTTTGGAGCAAGTGCTTCTCCTTTTCTTGTATAGTTTGTCACGGCTCACTGTTCTGTTGAGTTCAGTGAGCCGTTGACCTCCTGTTTTTCCTTTGTGTGTTCCTTTCTGAACAATAGTATACGGGCAAAGTTACCCTCTCTTTCCTCTTTGTGTGTTCCCTGTGTGACCACGGCCGAAGGGTTGGTGATTACACAGGGAACAATACTGTTCTTTGCCTGGGGAAACAAAGCGTAAAGTTTTGGATTTGTTCCCTAGGGGTTCTTTTTCCCTAAATTTATTTAGTTGCATAATATACGCAATACCAGACCGGCAAACAACCGTCTGGAATTGTGCTTTATTTTGTATAGCACTGCTACAAGTCGTGGTAGTGTTACTAGTAGGTAATATCTAAGTTACCCAAGCAGGGTAATTGTAATTATTATAGCACCACTACAGGTCGTAGTGGTGTGTGTGTATATATTTATTTAACAGATATTTGCCCGAGTTGGGCAATTACTATTTTTCTTAACAACACTACATGTTGTAGTGTTGTGAAGGTAACAATTAAGTTATCTGTAACTGTTTTTTTCTTTCTTTTGTCCTTTCCTTTTCTTAACACTACTACAGGTTGTAGTGGTGTAGGTCTTTCTTGTTTAAAGAAAATTATACAAAAGTAGGATAATCAAAAAGGCATTGTTCGATATGGAGGCGGGCAAAACGTCTGGTTTAGACGGTTTGCTGCGGTTCACTGTTCTGTTGAGTTCAGTGAGCCGTTGACCTCCTGTTTTCCTTTGTGTGTTGTTCCTTTCTGAACAATAGCATACGGGCAAAGTTACCCTCTCTTTCCTCTTTGTGTGTTCCTGTGTGACCACAGCCGAAGGGTTGGTGGTTACACAGGGTACAATACTGTTCTTTGCCTCGGGAAACAAAGTGTAAAGATTTAGCTTTGTTCCCTTGGGGTTCTTTTATCTAATTTTGTTTAGCTGTATATGCACAAGACCAGACCGGCAAACAACGGTCTGGAATTGTGCTTTATTTAGTATAGCACAGCTACAAGTCGTGGGGGTGTACTGGAAGGTAATATCTAAGTTACCCAAGTTTGGTAATTGTAATTATTATAGAACCACTACAGGACGTAGTGGTGTGTGTGTATATATTTATTACACCAGCTATTTACCCGAGTTGGGCAAGTACAGAAGATGTGCTTTTCTTTTCCAATAATGCCACCAAGATGGGTAGGCCTTAGGCGTGACTGTGCTGCCGAATTTAAGTTCGACAACAAGGTCACGCCAAGTCAGCTCTTTACGGAGCTTGAAAATAAATCGAAATTAACATCAGCGACCACATGGTCGCTGCTAAACCACTTCCGGGGGCGCGGTTTGATCTAACTTTCAAATCACACTCCATCAGAGATCACATTCTACCGGGGTTGGAGTCCATCCCGGTAGTAAGCTATTTACTTATGGTGGCTATACAATAGTCACCATATATTCAATTCGCATGGAACTGGACGACAACATCGTGAGGTCCAGACTTGCGAGATATGGCGAGGTTCTAGAGGGAGGGAATGCACCTTCGCTGTGAGACCCTCCCTATTTAATGGCACTCGTCAATACAAAATGAGGGTGAAAAAGAACATCCCCTCGGTGTTCCGCTTTGGGGACAGTAATTCCTGGGTATCCTATATTGGACAGACCAGGACTTCTGTCCAATGTGGAGCATCAGGCCATATGGCCGCTGATTGTAACTCACTTGCATCGAATTCTAACACGCGGTTAACCTTGCGGGTCCTTGAATTAACTTGAGGTTTGTGGGTTTCCAGAGCTTATGAATGGAAGGAGGTAGACCCATGAATAATAAATAATGCCAGAGGTCAAACTTGGGGCTGGGAGTGCTCATTAAAAATGGCTGCTGCCGCACAATGAAAATGGGTTTCAACGGGCCATGGGCCGCCAGCACAATGGCCAGGGAGGATAGGTTTTAATCCCATTTTTAAGAGATTATGGGATTAAAGGACATTGAAGTGTTATAAGAAATTACGTACATGTAATTTCAGCAAGAAAGAAGTGGCAAGAAATGGTCAATCCCTGCAAGTATGTTTTTTATTTATTTATTTTTTTAAAATATAAACAAGGGCCTTTCAAAGTGAAATATAACTGCCTAAATCAAGTAATTATTACTTTTCTTTTTGATTAGGTACGGCTTTTCATAATAAAAAGAAAAGGACAACCACATATTGGAGATACTGTATATATATATATATATATATATATATATATATATATATGATTAATTTCTTGGTCAAGTTATGGTTCATTATCCTGTTCATGGTAAGAGTGTTTTAAGCCTTGCTATGCGTATGGGCAAAGTTGCGCAATAGTGCGGTAAGTTTCATTTTTGTGCATAGGGCCGACGCGTGCATGCAGACTCCGGTGGATTGTGTCTATCCCTTTCGTGGTACAAATTTAATTTGTTTAATCGTTCTTTTGGTTGTTTGGCTAAGCTTCTGTCCTATATCAAGTCTGAGTACAATGGATAAGTGGATTGAAGTTGGAAAGGACTTGCGAAATTTTGTGTGCAACACGATATGGTTGAGTGAGTGAGGGAGAAATGTAGCGGGAATTTTGAAATAGGACAGAAGCTAAGACCGATGACCAAGACGCCGGGCAGCATTTGCTGCGCGTTTGTATAGGCGATGATGATGATGAACCGTAAGTTGAAGTTTTATATTATATTATCCCGTTCTTGATTGCTTAGATTTGCAATACATGTGTATTTTACAGGGCCTCGCCCTTATTGCTGGATTAAATAATTTAATTCACCAAAAGATTTTCTCTAGCCGTAGAGTCTATAGGTCATTATTTTACGTAGAAAGAGATTTTGAACATTCTCTTTACGGATCTTTAATCATGTTATTTAAATGCATCAAATTGCTTAATCTGTAAATGGGACATTTTCATTTTATAGACGGCTTTTATGGGGCGGATGTTTAATGAGTTGCCGGGAGGCGATACATTTAGCCACTACCGTTGAAGGGCGTTATTTGCCACACAGTAGTCGGGCGACACCCCCAAGGAATCGGCCTCGTGTATAGTAACGGGAGTTACTTAGGCGTTTTTTCTACAGTCAAGATTTCAGACGTTGTGGAGGTAAAGATTTCAGACAGCCAGATTATATATATATATATATATATATATATATATATATATATATATATATATATATATATATATATATATATAATGTGGGCAACGTAACGTTGGCGCATCATGGTTGTGCCGACGTAGGCAAATGTTGCCGAGTATATGAAGTCGATTTCCAGCGTTGGCATAACGGAAGTTTAAAATGGGCAACGTAACGTCGGCGCATCATGGTTGCGCCGACATTGGGAAAGGTTATGCAGTATACGAGGTCGATTTCCAACGTTGGCACCACGTACTTATAATGTGGGCAACGTAACGTCGGCGCATCATGGTTGTGCTGACGTTCGGAAAGGTTATGCAGTATACGAGGTCCATTTCCTACGTTGGCACCACGTACTTATAATGTGGGCAACGTAACGTCGGCGCATCTCATTGAAAATAAATTGAACTCGGATCTTCTTAATCTAACAAAATGGCTGCAGGCTAACAAACTTATTTTAAATCCTCAAAAAACAGAAGTTATGCTAGTTGGTACTGCTCAAAAACTTAAAAAGAGCAATCCCCTCGAAATTTTTATTTCTGGCCAAAAAATACAACAAGTTGATTCTCATAAACACCTAGGGGTACTAATGGAGAACAAACTAAATTTCTCTGAACATGTGAAAAAAGTCTGCAATAAATTAAGTTCTTCAATTTCTTTGCTCGCCAGAACAAGAAAATTTGTTGACCAGCCAACAGCTTTTTCATTATACAATGCCTTGGTTCTACCCCACATAGACTACCGGTACTGCTGTATGGTGCGGGGTGCCAAAACCCACTCTTGTCTCCAAAATTCAAAAACTCCAAAATAGAGCACTTCGCATTGTTCTTAAGCTTCCACCCATTTCACCCACTAACTTACCTTTTAGTAATCTCTACAATGACAGTTGTCCAGCGCATCCACTTCCAACTTGCCTGCCAGGCTTTTAAGGCCTCCATTGGTGTTGCTCCGGACTGTCTCTGCCAGAGACTTAACCTGATCCAGCCTGGCGATCGACCAACAACTCGGGCAATTACACATGGTAATTTTATTATTCCCAAACCTAAATGTGAAATCTTTAAAAACAGTTTTAGTTACAGAGCTCCTTTTTTAAATGGTGTCCCTTTCACCACTCGTTCAAACTCTTATTCTTCATTCCGGCGTTTGTTGAAGGAAAGCAAGGTTTGAAGTAATATTATTATTATTATGTCTTAGATTACCTTGTGTTTTGCCCGAGATGTTGGTATACAATTGATAAGTATTTTGATTTGATGGTTTTTATTGGGGGAGGATGGGGGCGCTCGTATTTCTAAATTTTGTTGTGTTCATTTTGTTATTGTTTTTTTAGTTTATTGCTCCATTTTTAATATTCCCTTTTAGTCCTATCTTTAATCAGTATAGTAGACTGGGAGGGGGTCTATTTGTGAAATTTAGTCCTTTACGTTTTATTTAGTATGTAATTGTCCGTGAAAACTGTTTTATCATCATTATTATTAATTCATCTGTTTCTGAAATATTTTATTCTTATAAATAAAATATACACTTGATACAGAAAATATATAAATTACAAATAAAAGGAGTGAATCTGTTTAAGCAAAAATGTAAAGATGAAGAAACCAAGAAATATCTAATTTTCTTTTAGCTTAATTTAAAACTACATGTAACAAATTTATAGAAAAGAGAAAAACATTTCTCTCTTAATTTAAGTAAATTTAAGCAAAAATGAAGAAGAACAAAACAAGAAAATCCACATTTAAGAAAAGGAGAAAAAGTTCTCCCTTAACTTAATTTAAAGCTAATTTAAAATTTGTCTAATTTAAAGGAAATAAAATCCTTTCTTTAGATTATGTTAGCTAATGAAAACGTGGTTTAAGAAATCAGGCCCTATAACCAATGAGGACACTAAATGATAGATTTTAAAGTATTTAAAAGTGCAGTCGGTGTGGTCGGCTTGTGATCGTATTTTGCTCTGTTTCTAGCCAACCACACCGACATGCGAAATTTGGACAGGGCCCGCACCATAGATATTTCAAGAGCTTTGGTGCGTGGGGCCCTGAACAAAGAAAAGATCAAAGTATCCTCATCGGCTACTGTTTTTGAGTGATTAAGACCACCCAGGTAACTACTGAGCCACGCCCCCACTGGTTTTACCACACTGCACTCAGTGAAGAGATGTTTTATTGTCTCCATCTGAGTGCAGTGTGGACAGATCCCCGGATCTATAGATTGTTTTCGTAATCTGTTACCAGTGTGTACAATCTTGAAATTTAAGGTAATCTGTTTGTTCGTAAATTTTGTACACAGTGTGCGTTTCCAAATAGTGGCCCAGTCTTTACCGGGGCGATCTCTTTCTACTTTGGGTTTGGTCTTTCGAGCCTCAAGAATGGTCGGATAGAGGTTTTTTTGTTTAATGTTTGTCCAATCAGGGACATCGTCTCGGTGTTTCCTAAAGGTTTGAATGATCAAATCGTAGAATTCTACGGGATGTCGTTTTTGAAAGGAACGATGTCCCGAAGAGCCATCCCGCACCAATACTCGGCCAGAATTCTCCATTTTACTGGTTTTCTAGAGACGATGTCCCCGATATGAACAACCTGTAGTGTGGCCATTTTGCTGTCTATATCAATGACTCCCAGTCCTCCTTGGGAGGGTGGGAGAAACATGGATACTCGGTTGACATATTCAATTTCTTGCCCCCAAAGGAAAATGAAAATCAAGCGATTGATTTTCCGGATTATTCCCTTCGGGGGCGGAATTACCTCGGCCGTATACCAGAGCCTGGATAGAATGAAATTGTTGACGACAGCGACTTTCCCTTTCATGGTCAAGCCGCTGCCGTCCCAGGCTCTGATGGACTCTTTTAGTTTTTCTATTTTATTGGACCATGTTTTTATTTTTGGATCGTTATAACCGAAAAAGAGTCGAAGTATTTTGACCGAGGTAACCCATGATATGTCAACCGGTCCTGGGCTTTTGTGTTTCCACTTGCCCAGGAAAACGCCATTCGTTTTCTGCTGATTTAATTTTGCCCCCGATGCGCGTTCGTACCTCTCGACCAATTGAAAACTGCGTTTTATGGATAGTTCATCCGACAGGATCAAGGTGGTATCGTCAGCGTACATGGAAACTTTGGCATCGGTCCCCACCCCCCGGTAATTTAACCCCGTGTATGTTGTGATCAGACCTAATCGCACACCCGAGTGGTTCCAAAGCTAGGATGTACAGCAGGGGTGACAATGGGCACCCCTGCCGTACACCCCGGGTGAGCGAAAAGGTCTGCGAAATGTTCCTATTACAGTTTACTGCACTGTTTATATCTGTATATAAAATTTTGACCCATTTTCTGAAATTTGGACCGAAACCAAAGTTTTCCAGTACTTGCATCAAATACCACCAATCGACCCTGTCGAAAGCTTTTTGTTGATCGAGAGATACAAAAGTTGCACCGAGGTTTTTCTAATCGACGTAACTCTGAACATTTCTTAGCAAGTGGGCATTGTCCGATATGGAACGTCCTGCCACCGAGCAAGTCTGGTCTGCATTAATAATCTTATGCAAGACCAGTCTCACTCGGTTCGCAAGGACTTTAGTCAATATTTTATAATCCACGTTCATCAGCGAAATGGGACGCCAATTTGCGAGGTCCTCCCTGCAGCCCTTTCCCTTGTAAATGAGTGAAATTAAGCCCGTCCTCTGTGTGTCAGTTAATTTGCCCAATTTAAAATTTTCATTTAGGACCTCGCAAATATCTTTTCCCATCTCGCTGAAGAACGTGCGATAAAATTCGGCGGGCAAACCGTTCAAACCAGGTGATTTGCCCGCCTCCATATCGAACAATGCCCCTTCCTTATTTCGGACAGGGTCACCGATCCTCGAGAAGTAATTGATCCTCAAGGGACAATGACCTGTCCATAGAGTCCAGAAAGAACTCAATCTCTTCTTGATCGACCGGGACAGCAGTGTAAAGATCTTCATAAAAGGAACGGCATATATGGGTCATTTCATCTGAGTCTTTTTATTTACACCGCCCCGGTCACGGAGACTTTGCATACGTTTACTATCGGGGCGTTTTGCGTTTGGACAATGGGTATTGTGTTCACCTCTAATCTGAGGGCATTGTGATTCTCGAAAATTTTTACCGACTTGTTTTTGGTCTATTTTGGGGAGGTTGGACTTTGCGGCGATTAGTTGGGGCACGCATGCAGTGTCTCCGTTATCGACTTTCTTTTGTAAGAGATTGAGCTCTTTCAGGAATTCTTTGCGTTCAGAATTACGTCGTCTAGATACATCAGCAGAATATGAGATTATCGCTTTCTTCAACTGAAATTTCCCCATGTCCCACCATGTTGAAATATTTTCAAATAAAATTTTGTTTTTCGACCAGTTATCCCAAACAGATTTGATAAGCCCCGTAAAAGATCCCTCCCCTAAAAAAGATGTATTACAATGCCAAAACCCCTCCCTGTGTTTTTGATTTGATTTGTTATTGATGATTTAACCATATCATGATCTGAAAATGGGAAAGCGATAATCTCATGTTGGGAACCCATCGACAATTCACGAGATAAATAGATTTTGTCTATACGGGTGGCTTTAGTGTTATCCCGGTTATGCCATGTGAAGCGCTGTTGGCGCGGATGTTTGCGCCAACAGTCTTCAAGATCGAAATTTTCTACGATCTTCCCCAATTCTGTGGCCCCCCGTGTCCCTTGATAATTTGTTTGCCCATGTTTGGTGTCAAAAACCAGGTCCGAAAAACAGTTAAAATCCCCGCCAAGAACTATGTGCCTGTGACCCCTGAGATGACTCGCCAGCTGTTCGGAGAACAGGCTTTGTCTATCTCTGGGGTCGTTAGGCGCATAGCAATTGGCGATACGCAAAGTCGTATTTGTATTTGGTAGGGTTGTTGTAACGGAAACTAAACGGCCTCTATTGTCTCGTAAATTGTCAGTGAGTTTCCACGAATATCGTTTATAAAATAAAATTGCTACTCCTGCACTGGAGGCAGTCCCGAAAGACCAAACCCCTTCGCTGCCAAATTCTCTACCCCACTCCCTGGCTTCTTTGTAGCCAGTGGCGTGGGTCTCCTGCAGCAGTAGGACATCAACATTCCCACTACTGCAGAAGTCGAAAATTTGGCGGCGTTTAACCTGATTCCTTAAACCATTTACATTTAAAGAAACTATGTTAAAATTAGCTAACATAATATTAAATAAATATAAATAGTATAAATATACATACATGTTTTGGTAAAATAAAGTTCAATATTGTCCAAAGAAATGAGAAATACATACATAAAATAAAAGTCCACTTGAAAGAAATGTTCAAAAACAAAATGTTCAAAGTTGAGGTTTCCTTGTTTTCTTCTTCTTTGGTCTCTGTACTCTAAAACCCTCATCCCGTTGGCCAGCGTGGCCAGCAGGTGACGATGAAGATTCTGAAAGTACACGTTTGCTGTTCACGCTGGCCAACGAGATTGTAGATCCGTTAGAAGATGTTTCGGATATATGATCTGCTTCAAGTTCATCTTCTAAAAGAAAGTATTTTCTGGATTTAGGGTCGGCTTTGCATAAGTCGCTCCATGAGAAAAACTTATCAGGAATTGCCGGGGTTTTCTGATCACTGGGGGGTGGGGGTGGGTATAGCGTGGTGTCACCTTCCTCATCACTACTGGAATCCGATAGATTTGGCCACCATTGCGCCGGTGTCTTATCAAGTTGTTGTTGTGGCGTGGTTTTTCTGGCTGTGGACGATGGTGGAGTTGACTGGGTAGTTTTGTTGTTGAGTAGGCTGTCGGTTGTAGTGGGTGTTGATGTCGGGACGGTTGTTGTTGATGAGGTTGTGTCGGTTTTTGGTGCTGGTCTTGAAGGTGTTTTGGAAGGTGCCGCTGACGGGGCGTTGGTGGTCGCTTCAGCCGGGTTGGGAGGCTGGTGGTCTGCCGAGGCGTGCCGCTTGGTGTTGTTTCGCCACGAGTCAGGGCAGTCCTTTGCCAAGTGCCCCGACTGATCGCAGATGCGGCATCGCCTCGGTTTCTGGCAACCGACACTTCGGTGCCCGGCCTCCCCGCAGTTGTAGCAAGTTGTATTTGGACATCCTACTGCGAGGTGGCCGGGTTCTCCGCAGGTTCTGCATGTTTGTTGTTGTCCTTCGTATTTGATCATTAGTTGGTGTGGTCCGATTCTTATGAAGGACGGTATGGCGGTCTTGAGCTCCATGCGTAAGTGTCGGATGCCGTTCTCCCATCCCGGCTGCGTCTGCCAGTGGCCACGTCTACACCCCAGGACTCGGCCGTACTGGCTCAGCTTGGTGATGATTGCTGCATCGGAGAGTTCATGGGGTGCGAAGAAAACGTTGACAAACGTGGTGATCCCGTCAGCGGCTGTTGCGGTTATCTGCTTCTGGTTTATCTTCAGCGTTGCCCCGTAAAGTTTGTCTCGGGCCAGGATTGATGCGCATGTGACGATCCACTTCGATTCGGAAAGGTGCTGTACACATGTCACATCGTCTTCCTTCATTACGGTCTTGATGATCTGGAACAAGTCCCCAGGAGCTGCCTTTTCGGGAATGTGAAGCGCCAGACTGTTCTTTCTCTGCAGACCCTGTGACGTCATCTTGAAGATGGTGCTAGATGTAGTATTGGGGTTCTCGGCTGGAAGTGTAGGAATAACACATGATCTTAGCCATCAGGCCAAGAAGCACCTCCTCATCCAAAGATGTACTGGATGCTTTCATCTGTACCTCCTGTAATAATTTTTGTATAATATTGATATATATTTTTTTATAATATGAGGGCCCCAAATGATCAGCTTTGCTGGATGGGTTACCCTCGTTAAAGATGGTTTTAAATAAATAAATAAAAACGGTTGTGCCGACGTAGGCAAATGTTGTCGAGTATAATAATGAAGTCGATTTCCAACGTTGGCACCACGTACTTATAATGTGGGCAACCTAACGTCGGCGCATCATGGTTTTGCCAACGTTGCTTAATGTTGTGCAGTAAAATAGGTCTATTTTCAACGTTGCCACAACGTAGTTACAATGTGTAGGCCTACAACCTAACCACGGCGCATCATACGTTGTGCCGATGTTGGTAGAATTGTGCATTATACGAACCCGTGTAACAGGAATTTTGAGTGGCTACAAAACAATAACCCATAGAACATGCAGCTTCTTTCAAAATGTTAATGAAGATAGGGATGGTGTCGTGGCCGAGCGGTCTAGCTTACCGGACTCAAGTTCTGGCGTTAGCAGCAGAATGTGGGTTCAAATCCCGGTCATGACACTTGTGTCCTTGTGCAAGACACTTAACCATAATTGCTCAGAGGGGCAGAGGCAGTTTAACAACGGTCTTGTTCTGACTAGTTACCCCTCCGTCCCTAAAATATGCTCACAATTGGACATCACGTCAAAAGCAACATCAACTACCCCAACGTACGATGAACACGTTATACAAACGTTTGGCATGCTGACGTTGGCCCAACATGTCCCGTCGTTGTGGGGACATTGGCCCAACGTTGGTCCAACGCCGTTGACGTTGGCCTGATGGAAAAACTAACGTTAAGGCGACGTCAACTATCCACTCTGCGCCGATCATAAAATATTACTTTGGCCCAACGTATGACCAATACGTTGTACAAACGTTGGGCATGCTAACGTTGGCCCAACATGTCCCGACGTTGTAGCGACGTTTTCCCAACGCCTTCGACGTTGTCCCGATGGAAACCTAACGTCAAGGCGTCGTCAAGTACAGACGCTGCGCCGTTCATAACATATTACTTTGTCCCAACGTGTAACCAAGACGGTGTACAAACGTTGGGCATGCTGACGTTGGCCCAACATGTCCCGATGTTGTGGGGACATTGGCCCAACATTTGCCCAACGTTGGCCCGATGGAAAAAACTAACGTCAAGACGACGTCCATTGCCAATGTTGGGCCAACCGTAAATTCTTATGTTGGCCAACGTTGGGCCGACGTATGCATGTTAGCTGGGAAGCTGATAGACAAACTGAATTTATATCAGAACAAAACGGAAACTACAAAGGGAGACAAATTCTACATCTATACTCTCAGAACAAATCTAGCAACATGAACATGTATATAATATAAAACTCAGATGCAGTTTTTGGATTGGGCCAGGATGAGTTTCATGGCCGACTGACTACCTAGTTATTTCATCATTGTTTACTTTCAAAGCGGAGGCAGTGTTTGATCAAATGAAAATGGCGTTTAAATGTGCGGGACTGGGAAGGGGATAATCCGCTCCAGTGAAGGGTGAAGGGATTTGCCAGGGACACTGCGTCACACGATCCGCTTTCAATGAAAAGGTACAGTGTGTGATCCCCCATGGAAACATAATGTGAACAACTGAGAAAAATGTTTGTAAACAAATAGCTCTGCTGGGACAGGGAGTGGGGTTTAATATAATAACATTTAAAAAAATGAATGGTGAATCGTCATGGTTTTGGAAAGAGTGTGAACAACTGAAGTCGATGTATAATGCAAATAGTGAGAACGTTCAAAAGAATGGAACAAGGGTTAAGAAGGGAATTCTACAGCAAATGGCCCGCTTGGCTATTGGACGAATGTGGTTTAGTTGTTCGTTCTTGAAACGCATAATTTTGAAATCTACTACAGCGACAAGACGTACACAGATATCTGCTTACGTCAATTTTAAAGTTAATTTTGAAAGGAATCGTCAAGGCTAGAATGGATGAAAGTGACAACTCCCTAGATTCATGGCTTGATCCATCTATGGCTTGATCCGTCTTTTGTCCCAATGGGTATTACGTTTTTCAATGTTAAATATAAAAGATGATTGCTGTCCCATAAACTTTGTATAATTTTTTTATTTTTTATTTTTTATTTTGTTGTCTGTATGGCAGGGCAAGGTGTGGAGAAGTAGGTTCTTACTCCCTGTGTACTGTTTATCGAGTAACGTTTTATCTGCTTTTTGTAATTTTTTTGTTTTTTTGTATAGTGCTTTTAACTTTTGCGGGCAATGTAATTTCTTCTTTTTGGAGATTAATAAAGTTTTCTTGTGTCTTATGTCTTATGTCTTCCGTATTATGTTAAAATCAACTGGCCACCAGAAGATAACATTTCAGGGCTTATCACAGCCGTATTCCCAGACGCAGTACTGTTTAGTGCACTAAAGTTGATAATAACCATGTTAAAAAGCAAAGTGCGCCCTCTTCCTTTTCAGAACAAAGTTACCTATTTTATTTATTTATTTTTTGCGGAAAAAAGTGAAAAATTATTTCTTTAATTTAATTTACTTTGATAAATGTTCTTTTTTAATTGTTGAATGTACATATAATCATTTGTATCACTGTGTTTATGTTAGGTCCCATCGCCGTTACGGAAAGAATTCTTGCCCGAAAAACGTTGCGGGCGTCAACCACTTCATAAGAAGTTTACGCAAGTCATAGATACAGCCACTGAATTCATCACACAACAAAGCTACGCAGCTGATCAAGTGTTGGACGTGCTTGTGGAACGTCGATCCCTTCGTTGAAGAGACATCTTGAGCAAGAGATACCTGACTTATCTATCAGTGCTACCACTTGCTCACGGTTGATGGTCCCCCAAACAAACACCGAAAATTCAGCAATCTCTACAAAGGGCTGATAGAGGCAAAAGTGGCAATCAAGAAGAACAATGAACGGTCTATCCACGAAGATTCTCACTACTGCAGTTGTAGGGTGAAGTACCGACTAGAGTTTGCAGCTCAATATCGGAATGAAGTGGCAAATTTGTCATGTGACTGCATGAACAAAATTCATATCGGTGGTATGGCCATAAGTCCACTTTCAACAAGGCGCCGGGTACTTGATCACCCCATGTGGATACATGGAATTGGAGAAAAAATCAAGTGCTCCAACTTACGTACATGATGAATGTAACGGACAACACTCGCAATGTCGTAAATTCAGTATTGCCGCTAGAGGTCACAGAAAAGAATCTTAGTCAAAATCAAGGGTCTCAAAAGCAGCTTCAGATGATAAGATACATGTAGGGTCATTGTTGTTCTTCCATCTTAAAGCTTCGTGAAAACTGTAATAAGATCCACAAAGAAAACAGTGCATGAGTAAACTTATCGAATACAAACATAGCAACTAACTTACAAAAGAGCAAATTACTTGAATTATCTAAACTTAAGTAAGAGTAATTGCGGTGACACCATGTGAAATGCTCAATTGAGTAGTAATTAGTTCTGAAAAGAACTGGAGGTACAACTCGACGTTTCGATCAGTATGCTCTGATCGTCCTGATCGTCTCTTACTTATCCTCCTCACCATGCATAGCTACAAGTTCTACCTATCTAAACTTAAGTAATATCTAATAATAACACAATTAATTAGTGTCTATACCTCCTTGCATCCATTGACTTTTCAGGGCTAGGTCGAACTAATACAATCAATACAGATCTACATTTATTTATTTTCATGTACCAAGATGGCAGCCTCCATGAGTTCAAAACAATGTGCTTATTGTGTGTGTGTTTGTGGGTGTACTCCACTCAGTGGGTAGAAAAACTATGTAGAAAAACTATGGGCTTATCAATACTGCATTAACAATGAATTTGGACGCCGTCGTTTTTACACCCCAAGAACTGAACCGATTCATATCGTAAACCGTTGTCAAATGTTCCATAAGATGACAATACAAGAACACATCAACGATCTTCTTCCCATTGTTGCGAAATTTGCCATAAAGGGGAAACGGGAGTTGTGCTAATCGTTGACGGGGGACCGGATTGGAATGATTCGTCTTGGACAGTACTTTTGTATCTTTCACGCCTCCTGTGTCAGCTTGTTCTAGATTGTTTGTGTTTGACCAAATACGCTCCCAAGAACTCGGCTCTCAATCCCATCGAACATGGTTGGGCACCGCTAAGCAGAATGCTCACCTCGGTCCGTTTGCAGAGCACATTGGATGGGGGAAACACAGCCGTCACCTATCCAATATGACCTGAACCCTACTGAGAGAGCTGCAAAGGAGGCCAAAGTGTTTGACAATGCCATGGATGAACTTGACGCTTTTTGGAACGACCGGAGGTTTGATGGACATACTATTTCCTCGAGTCACCATTGCATGTCAAGTCCACTCAGCTCCGTTCAATGACTATGAGACAGTACATCAAATCATCTCATCAGGGTCTAAAGCGAGGTTTGAGGACAATCGTGAACTTCATGATGAGATGATGTTTGTCATCAAGCGCGTCCATAAGAGACCAAGAACTATGTCTTGAGAGAAACATGCTCCCACTGTTCGACCCACCCTGTTCGTGCCATTGAACCTGTTCGAGCCATCCCTCAGAACAAGGGTCCCCTGCTAACGCCCACGGAATCAGCCATCCAGCCCGGACACTACAAAACATACATCGAATTGTCAGAGTCAACATATCTAGAGAGCAAAGTGACCATGCCATTATTCTTGGAGAAGGGTAGCTGTCCTTACTGTCGATGTTACATATTTTCTTCCAAGGAGGACGGGAGGAGGCATTTCAGTATTGTTCACCCAGGTCAATCTGTACAGAATGACTGAAAAGACTTTATAAATAATAGTCCATCACGGTTGCCAATAATGTACATCAAAAATCAGATGAATTTACAAAACGTGCATATAAACTTCGAACGCATGCTTGTCTGTCAATAGGTTAGGGAAAAAAAGCCTTGCTTCACACAAAACTGTTGTATTGCTTGACCTTAAACTTTCACCTGATTTATTCACCATAATTTCTTAATACAGTGACGTTTAATACGGTGACGTTTTGTAGTTTGTGAATTTTTTTGGACATTGTTTCATAGCAAAACAAATAATAAAAATTAAAAATGCCGACGTGTGGGTCTGAGGCGACCACAAACCGGAGATTATTTTGAAAAGTACATTTGTCTTTCAATAAGTTAGGTAAACAAAAGCCTTGCTTGACACAAAACTAAATAGTGTCTTGCTTGACCAAAAGCTGTCATATCTTTATTCAACATAATTTTTAAATATAATGTACAGTTTGTTATGTAATGTTAACTGATGTTGATATTAAGCGTTGTTCACCTAGGTCAATCTGTACAGAATAACTAAATAGACTTTATAAATAAGAATAATCAAACACAAATTCACATCGCTATTTTCCTTGCGAATATGAGTCATTAGGGGAGACTGCTTTAGGAGAAAAAAGTCTTTAGTTTCTGGTCATCGGTCGGCTTCAAAATTTGTGCGGTGACGCTTTTTTTTTTTCATGTGTTCAGGTATGTGCCCGAAACAACTATTGTTTTTGTTCGGGGTTTTTTCTTCTCCTTCTTCTACCCATCGATTGTCTACAAAAAAACACATACTTGCAAACTTCACATGAACTTGAAACTTGGCATGTACTTAGAACTTAACAAGTAGATGAAACACGAGTTGTGACGCCATGATTAGGTCATCAGATATCGAATTTCGATAAATCAAAATTTAATAGCTAAAACGTTTCAATTACGTTGCATGAATCGAGTAGATCGTTACAATAACAGTTCGTATAGCGCCGCAAGGCGCTATACGAGGCGCTACACGATCTTTGGTTACAATGGAGCTCCATGTACAATCGACGCTGTTAGTGTTAGGTCTTGGATTTCGTGTAAAAATGGATCGCCAACGAACTTTGGTTACAATGGAGCTCCATGTACAATTGAATCGACGCGCGCTGTTGTTACTGTTAGGTCCTGGATTTCGTGTAAAAATGGATCGCCGACACAGTCATAAAGGGTAGATATCTTTGTTACATGTGCATATTTTTCTTTTTTCTGAGCCAGCTGTAACTATTTGGGTTTATTTAAAAAGCACATGTTTAAGCACCTGTGGTTAAAGCAGCAGTGCTCTTTGTGTACACAAAATGGCTATTGTCCTGTTCAGTGCATTTGGCACAAACATTATGTAACTACCATGCATTGTATTTTTGTACACAAAATGGCTATTGTCCTGTTCAGTGCATTTGGCACAAACATTATGTAACTATGCATTGTATTTTTGTCCAAGTTGTATAAAACACTGGGTTTTGCATCATGATCTACACATTCATCTGAGCAACACAAACTGGTCAGCCGTAGGCTCTGCTCTGACACTACCAGATGCGTGTCACTTATTCAGCCTTTGCCACACCATGGGTTCAGTCAGTACCTTGGTGCTTCGGCCCTACAATGAGACAGTGAGTCTACACTGTTCTCGGTCTCCTTCTAGTTGATGGCATGAACCATCCGGTTCTTATTACTCGTCTTCCAGTCGATGGCTTTGAACCCACGCCCGGTTCATTGCTCTTCCTAGATGTCCTAGACCAGACCGGTCCAGTGAACAAGCGAGCCCTTATCTGCCAGCCATACGATGTGACAGTCCATCGATGGGAAGAACAGCCGTGCAAAACCCATTTTTTGTATCTTACCTGGTATTTAAATTGTATTAAATTAATTTTGTGATGAAATAAATTATTCAATTATTGTGTAAATATAATTGCTGGTTGTTTTCGTACGATTTATATTTTCTTTCTGCCGTGCTCTAGTTCTTTTAATTTACATGAATTAGGCGCACGTAACAGAATTGGGGGCTTGTCCGAGAAATGAACTAAACAAAATTTGGTGAATTCCCTAGCCACTCAAAAAAATATTTAAAAAACAATTTTTGTGATTTTATTTCACTGTAAAAATTCTCAAGTGAACAAAATTCGCTTTGTAGTTTTTACCAGCAATTATCAAGATGGCAAAGTTTTCAATACATGACTTTATTGCTAACTTTGAAGAAAGTCCCTCAGAGGACAAGGTGTTTGGTTTAAAAAGGTCCGAGTTATTTGAGGTTGCCAAATATTACAAAATTTCTGTAGCTGCCAGTATGAAAAACGCTGACGTTCGGGCAGTGATTTTAGAACATCTTATTGATGAAGAAATTTGGGAAGAATCAATTGTCAAAGAAATGCATGTCGATGGTTATTCAGATGAAACAGCTATTAAACTAAAACAGAGTTAGAAATTATTTTGGAACAGACTAAGACATTACAAATGGAGTCAGAATTGTTTCAGCTAAAACAGGCTAAAACAACCAAGCAACCAAGCTGTACTGTTTCCGCAAATAAATTTGATCCTACCAAATTCATTAAGTTGGTGCCCCCTTTTAAGGAGAAAGATGTGGATAAATATTTTGCTCATTTTGAGAAAGTAGCTGATAGATTAGACTGGCCAAAAGACATGTATACTTTGCTTTTACAGAGTATTTTAGTGGGTAAGGCACAGGAAATTTATTCTGCTTTACCTGTTGACAAATGTGCTGATTATGATTTAGTTAAGGCTGCCATTTTGAAAGCCTATGAACTTGTACCAGAGGCCTACAGACAAAAATTTCGAGACTTGAAAAAGAAAGAAACCGAAACTTATGTTGAATTTGCATTTGAGAAAAAGATTTTGTTTGATAAGTGGTGTAGATCACGTAAAATTGAGGAAGATTTTGAAAAGTTACGACAGCTGATCCTCTTTGAGGAATTTAAAAGTAGTATGCCTTATGCTGTCAAAACCCACTTAGAAGAACAGAATGTTACAGAGTTAGACAAAGCAGCTGTTTTGGCTGACGACTATGTTTTGACACACAAAACTAGTTTTTTGTATTCTCATGATCGAAAGAAATTCAATCAGAAGTCATTTGTTCCATCTAAGTCTAATTTTGATAATAGGTCCAAGACTGAGATAAAATCTCAGTCCACCTCTGACCCAAGTTCTAAAGAGTCAATTTCTAAAACCACAATTGACTCCACCAAATCGGTGCAATGTTCATACTGCAAGAAATTTGGGCATACAATTTCCAATTGTTATACTTTGCAGAGAAAAAATGCGGCTTTAGCCACTCAAAAACCTGTTGCCTTTACCACTAGTGTATCTGATGCAAACTTGGATTTTAACAGTCCACTAAAAGGGTCCTTGTCTGATATTCGAGAGGAATTTTTACCTTTTATTACAAAGGGATTTGTGTCGCTCAGTGAGCTTTCTGATTCGCCTAATTACCCAGTAACTATTTTGAGGGATAGGGGGTCCACTCAGTCTTTGTTGTTACTTGGGGAGGTTCCTCTAACTGAGGGATCTTCTCTTGACGCAAATGTGTCTATTACGGGTATTAGTATTGAATCTTTGGATGTGCCTCTCCATCGTTTGTATTTACAGTCGGACTTAGTTTCAGGTCCCATTACTGTGGGTATTACCCCCACTTTGCCTCCTTGGCTTGATGGTATTACACTACTGCTAGGTAATGAAGTAGCTGGTACTAGGGTAGTTGTTGAACCTTGTATGACTAGTGTGCCATGTTTTTATAATAATACTAGACTATTAGAAGAAGAATATCCTGGTATTTTCCCCGCTTGTGTTACAACTCGATCCATGAGTAGTAAACTTAAGGCACCAGATAATACTGATGTAGATGTAGACCTTTCTGAGACTTTTTTGTCTAATCTACTTGATGAAACCTCTGGGGTTTCTTGTGATAAGGATTTTTTAAATTCTTTAGATGTAGAAAATAACACTGTTCCTCTAGACACTAAGGGCTCAGCTTTATTGAGTGAATTAGGCGTTTATTCTGACAATTTTTTTATCCGAACAGAGTAAGGATCATAAATTGTTAACTCTATTTAACCAAGCAGTTACTGAAACTGAAGCAAGTAAGGTCCCAATTTGTTTCTTTCTAAAGTCAGGTGTGCTCATGCGCAAGTGGCGACCGCCAGATGTGCCATCTGACAATGAATGGAAATTTTGTATCAAATTGTAGTTCCGTCATGTTACCGTACACACATTTTGAGTTTGGCTCATGACATTCCTATGTCTGGACACCTGGGTGTCACTAAAACATGTGATAGAATTTTGCAGCATTTTTACTGGCCTGGTATCCGAAATTCAGTTGCCCAATATTGTCGCACATGTCATACTTGTCAGGTAGTTGGTAAGCCCAACCAAAACCCTCCTCATGCACCTTTACAGCCTATACCTGCATTTGAAGAGCCGTTTAGTAAAGTGATTGTAGACTGTAGGGCCATTGCCTAAGACAAGATCAGGACACGAGTATTTACTTACAATTATGTGTGCGTCAACTATAGATATGCTGAAGCAATGCCACTTAGATCCATTAAAGCAAAACCAGTACGCGAAGCTTTAAGAGGTTTTTTCACTCGTTTTGGACTGCCCAGGGTTGTTCAAAGTGATCAAGGGAGTAATTTCACTTCTAGATTGTTTCAAGAACAATTGTATGCATTAGGCATTGACCAGATTACTTCTAGTGCATATCATCCTGAAAGTCAAGGCGCCCTTGAGCGTTTTCACCAAACTTTAAAATCTATGATGAGAACATATTGTATGGATAATGAGAAAGATTGGGACGAAGGTATTCCTTTGTTATTATTTGCAGTACGGGAAGTAGTGCAAGAATCATTGGGGTTTAGCCCCTTTGAATTAGTTTTTGGCCGTTCTGTTAGAGGACCACTCAAATTAGTTAAAGAGAAGTGGTTGTCTGAAAAAACGGAGGACAATCTCCTCAATTACATTGTTAAGTTGAAAGATCGTTTGCATGGAGCATGTGAGTTAGCCCAATCTTGTATGAAAACCGCTCAACAAGGCATGAAAACATGGTATGACAAGAAGTCTGTAAACCGTAGTTTTAATCCTGGGGATAAGGTTTTAGTTTTATTGCCATTACAGGGTCAACCACTTAACGCTCGTTATAGTGGACTTTATGTCATTGATGCTAAGCTTAATGATTTAGATTATTTGATTAGAACTCCTGATAGACGTAAACAGAAACGAGTTTGCCATATTAATATGTTGAAACCATATCATGACAGAAATGAAAAATCGGTGAAAAAAGAATCTGTACCAGTTTGCAGTGTAAATACAAAAATTGTAAATCGTTCAGAGAACGAAGATGAGTCGGTATCTAATATTTTGGATACAGGTTTCAAATTGAAAAATTCACAAGTTTTGTCAAATTTGAGTGAGAAATTAAATCATTTGATTTCCCAACAGCAATCTGAAATGTCAAATTTAATACAAGAGTTTTCACATTTATTTCCCGATGTTCCAGGTAAAACTTATGCTGTATTTCATGATATTGATGTAAGGGGTGCGTCACCCATTAAACAACATCCGTACAGAGTAGGACCACATAAGCAGTCAAATATGAACGAGGATATTCAGTACATGTTGGATAACGATATTATTGAAGAAAGTGATAGTAACTGGAGTTCACCTTGTATTTTGGTTCCAAAACCTGATTCTTCGTTTAGATTTTGTACAGATTTTAGAAAAGTGAACTCGGTATCGAAATCTGATACGTATCCATTGCCCAGAGTAGATGATTGTATTGATTATGTTGGTAAATCCAAATTTGTGAGTACTTTTGATTTATTAAAGGGATATTGGCAGGTCCCTCTTACTCCTCGTGCAAAACAAGTCTCTGCTTTTGTAACTCCACATGGTTTATATCAGTACAATGTTCCTGCTTTTGGTTTAAAGAATGCTCCTGCATCATTTCAAAGATTAATGAGGTGATAAAGGGTTTACCAAACACTGAGGTTTATATTGATGACATTGTAGTATTTAATGATACTTGGGAAGAGCACATGGAAAGTGTTCGTGCTTTATTTGATAGGTTAACTAAAGCTAAGTTAACACTAAATCTTGTAAAAAGTCAGCTTGTTAAAGCTAAAGTTACGTTCTTGGGACATGTCATTGGCCAAGGTGAAGTTCAACCTGTCAAAGCCAAAGTTGAAACAATTTTAAGTTTTCCTCAACCAGCCAACAAAAAAGAGTTAATGCGGTTTCTGGGAATGGCTGGTTACTATCGTAAATTTTGCAAGAATTTTTCAGATGTTGTTGCTCCGCTGACCAACTTGCTCAGCAAGAAAAACAAATATATTTGGTCAGAAGAATGTAACCAAGCTTTCGAGCTAGTAAAAACAATGCTAGCAACTAAACCAGTTTTGATAGCTCCCGATTTCACAAAACCATTTAAGTTGTCAGTAGATGCAAGTGATATTGGCATTGGTTCTGTTTTAATACAAGAAGATGATCAGAAAATTAATCATCCGGTTTGTTATTTTTCTAAGAAACTGAACAAACACCAACAGAACTACTCTACTATTGAAAAGGAGTGTCTTGCTTTAGTTTTATCTCTGAAGCATTTTGAGGTATATTTAAATGCTCCTGCCAGTTCAATTGTGGTGTACACTGATCACAATCCGTTAGTTTTTCTTCATAAAATGAAGAATCAGAATCAGAGGTTACTGAGATGGAGTTTAATCCTACAAGAATTTGATATTGAGATTGTTCATGTTAAAGGAAAAGACAATCTTACTGCCGATGCGTTATCCAGACGCCTTTAGAAATGTGTAACTGTTGATCAGAAAACGTTTTTGTATTAAGTGCATTTCCACATGAAACATGAGACATGAGAAGTGAATGTAGTTAATGTTTTTCTTGTAAAATCATGTATTATATGATCAGCTTAAATTGTATGCTGAAATTTTAGAGTGATAAATGATTGCATTTTGTGTGCTTGAAAACAAGTTTTTCATGTAATTCAAAACTTTCTTTTAAGGAGGGGAATGTTACATGTGCATATTTTTCTTTTTTCTGAGCCAGCTGTAACTATTTGGGTTTATTTAAAAAGCACATGTTTAAGCACCTGGGTTAAAGCAGCAGTGCTCTTTGTGTACACAAAATGGCTATTGTCCTGTTCAGTGCATTTGGCACAAACATTATGTAACTACCATGCATTGTATTTTTGTACACAAAATGGCTATTGTCCTGTTCAGTGCATTTGGCACAAACATTATGTAACTACCATGCATTGTATTTTTGTGCAAGTTGTATAAAACACTGGGTTTTGCATCATGATCTACACATTCATCTGAGCAACACAAACTGGTCAGCCGTAGGCTCTGCTCTGACACTACCAGATGCGTGTCACTTATTCAGCCTTTGCCACACCATGGGTTCAGTCAGTACCTTGGTGCTTCGTTCTACAATGAGACAGTGAGTCTACACTGTTCTCGGTCTCCTTCTAGTTGATGGCCTGAACCATCCGGTTCTTATTACTCTTTTTCCAGTCGATGGCTTTGAACCCACGCCCGTGTTCATTGCGCTGTGTAGATAGCTCTGAACCCACGCCCGGTTCATTGCTCTTCCTAGATGTCCTAGACCAGACCGGTCCAGTGAACAAGCGAGCCCTTATCTGCCAGCCATACGATGTGACAGTCCATCGACGGGAAGAACAGCCGTGCAAAACCCATTTTTTTGTATCTTACCTGGTATTTAAATTGTATTAAATTAATTTTGTGATGAAATAAATTATTCAATTATTGTGTAAATATAATTGCTGGTTGTTTTCGTACGATTTTTATTTTCTTTCTGCCGTGCTCTAGTTCTTTTAATTTACATGAATTAGGCGCACGTAACATCTTGAATTAAATTTTTAAGAGGATTTCCTGTATTTACCTTCGTGTTTTTATACAAGAAAAGCCATTTTTAGAGGGACTACAGAGTTCGTCGTTGCATTGTGCCTGTTTAACTTAACGTTAGTTAGGCCTACGTCAGTACGTGAACATACTTTGGACAGTAAACAACTCGCCACTTTTCTAACAAACTATGAACAGATGTCACCAAAATGTATTTAGAATATAAATAAGGATAGGACAATTCAGTTAAGGTTATGGTAATTTTTTACTTAATTTTTTACCCTTCTCAGATACAAATCAACTTACATAGACAATTATTTCACAGGAAAAATGCACAATATTCGTGACACAATACATGTACTTCTTATTGTTGTACGTCGTGCTCCCTGGGGAGGCCTCTCTCGGACATCTCTCACAATCACATGAAACTATATGAGTATATGAGACTCGGCAATTTCTTTTAAATACCTTTCTCTTTTGATGTGAGTTTCGTGCGAGAATATTTCTTTAATTTATTACACATTGTCAAGAATAATTGTGTGCAATTTTGAAAACAAACCAATGCCCTTTTCAATTTCAATGGTCCAGCTACTCCAAAATTATACACTATTTTCCCCATTCACATAAATTAGAACTTCTTTGAATTTTCAAATACTTTATTCTTGGTCCATGTACTTATAAAACCTTCCTATTTTTTTACAGCATGTTCATTGTGACATATTATTTTTCCTCATTCACATAAATTAGAACTTCTCTGAAATTTCAAATACTTTATTTTTGGTCCATGTACTTATAAAACCTCTGAAATTTCACATACTTTATTCTTGGTCCATGTACTTATAAAACTTTCCTATTTTTTACAGCATGGTATGGTTTAACGGCTTACGTTAACAGATCGTTTGAGAAGGGGTCTTCATACCAATGATGAACATTTCATTTAGTTTTAATGGTTGTTTATTACAAAAAGTTAAGGTTTAGTATAATTTGTTATATTTGGCATTTCAGTCCAAGAGAAGGGGTGTATCTGATAACCACCTTTCCAATCCATGTCAGTTAAACAACATTTATTTAAATCTAAGCCCTTACTCCTATTTTCAATCTTAAATCTTTTTTAGAAAGAGGACAGAAACATCTTGCAACTTCAGCTATGCAGAATTGATGCTGGGTGTGATTTTTGACATAATGAAGCGTCAGTCAATGGAATTGGTAATTTGGGCCCCTTTTACCTATATTGCTTGTTTACCCCTCCCCTTCCCTAGTTCTTGGATTTTATAGTGTTGCAATGATAGACCAACAAATGTGTTGGTTCATCACCAGTGGCAGTACATGCCATCACCAAGAACTTGGGGGGAGGGGGCAGACATTTTATTCCAAAATTACCGATTCCAATGACAACCCGTGAATGTCACCCATTCTGAACTGTCACTAAATCGTACGTACAGAGCGTAAATTTATTATAAATGCAGATTGATTCTGTTTTCTTGTCCACAAAGAATCATGGTTGGGTTCATTTACACTGAAGTCATTTCACTTGTTACATGTGTAAGACCATGTACACTCATTTCTAGATTGGTTACAAGTAGGTTAAACAGGTCAACAAAGTGGTTTCAATTGATTGTGGGGGAGGGAAGTGTGTAACCACAAAAGTCAAGTCATGAAACCCAACAGACAGTTAAAATAAATATGTATTTCATTGTTTTATTAGCAATTTACAAGCACCCATACAACTCTTTGATTATTTCAATGTATAACAATTTATGTACAAAATGGCATCTGATCTTTAGGTTGTAATTCTGTAGTGTGGATGCAGCTACAGACATTTTGCCAATCATGTGTACAACCTTGAAAATGTAAAAATCAATGTAGAATTTGTTTTCAAATTTTATAAATTATTTTTTAATAATTTGCAGTATAGGTGAAAACAAAGACAGTTTATAAGCATGTCACAATAAGGAGATGCTTGATTACAGTGTCACTATCATTGTCAATTTATCATTATATTTTTGTTATAAACTTAAACTGAAAGTGAACTATACAGGGCGACTCAAAAAAAAGGTAATCCACAAATAATGGGTTAATATGACCAGGTTATGAGATTTATGATTATAAACATGATTGCATCATGAGGTAGGAGCTATTAGCTTTCCATTGATACCATCCTTGCATTCATGCGATCACACATCACTGAGCACCATTGTCTTGAAAATGGAACATCAAATTCCAAAATGTGCAGGTTGGTGAATAATGGGCCTAATGGGCAAACATCCAGAGGAATTGGGCTCATATCCAAACAGAGACAAGAAGGTTACAGGACACACATTTAAATAATTGAAAGAAAACATATTGATGAGTTACAGGATCGTATCACCCACGAAGTCAACATTCTGCGCAATGACCCAGCTATGGTGAGAAGAGCTGTGCAAGACATGCTTCGTCGCTGTGGACTTTGTGTGGAGAGAGGAGGTGGACATGTGGAAGGTGTTAGTGCCTAAAGGGTTAATGATCTTATCAAATAAAATCATTATCATGAATAAGATATGTTTTCTTTCAATCATTTAAATGTGTGTCCTGTAACCTACGTATCTTGTCTCTGTTTGGATATGAGCCCAATTCTTCTGGATTTGTGCCCATTATTCACCAACGTGCACATTCTTCTTCTTCTGAAACATGAGTTGTGACGTCATGATAAGGTCATCAGATATCGAATTACGATAAATCAATGTTTCATATTATTATTATTATTATTATTATTATTATTATTATTAATATTATTATTATTATTATTATTATTATTATTATAAATACAAATGGCCAATTTATCAAATGTAAATAATTATATATTTTGATATTTTTTATCAAACAGGGCCATGTGGACCTTCTGACATGAACCCATATATGGCCCCATTTGTTGATGAACCGACACAGTTGGAAATGGGAGTAGACACTTTTGATGCCTCAACGGGAAACGACTTCAAGTTAAAGGGCCGTGTCATCATGTTTTTTTTGGATAACCCTGGCTGTTCCAAAGTACTGAAGTTTGCTGGGCCAGGATCACTGTACTATCAAGGGTAGGTGTAAACTATTTTTACTTTTTCTTTTCAACATCAGCTTGCTGGTATTTAAAAGACAATTTTAGACAAAACCAGTGACCCAGGATCGCTAATTATAAACATTTTCTTCCTTTATTCAGGCGTGTACAGCAAAGAGTACAAGAAAGTATTGTACCTTGAAAACAGGCGATTTCTTCCCCAAGATGCAAATCTGCGCAGTGAGGGGACTTTGGAAAGGAGAGGCCCTCATCCTCCTCAGTCCAAACAACGTAATCTGGAGATGGGCAGACAGGTGGCAGACCTTCACAAAAGGTCCCGGACAGAAGGAACTGAAGGTCAGCGCAAAAAAGCCAAGACAGCTGCGTCAAAACTTGAGAAGGCAACCGGAAAGAAGGGGTTAGAAGAATTGGCACGACTGGCCTACTATACCGATGTAGACATTCCTGTAGAACTTATGCACACAGTTCAGGTAAGATATTTAGTGGAAGTTCATATCATTGAGACTGTAGTACTTCTTATCAGTACTCTACAGTATGTTTTTAGCCAGATTACACTCAGGGGAAAAATTGTGTAAATGTATCTGTACGAATCAATTATCTAATGTATTTAACTATTTTCATTGGTACAGGTTATCATGAAGAAATGACACCAAGCAGATGTGGGCCGCAGAGGCAACCCTTGGACGACATACTGGTTTCAAACAAGGCTCTTCTCCATGGAGCCTGACACCCAAACAGAAGGAAGAAGTAGATCAGAGACTTCTGCAAGTAAGAGTCCCTTGCGACTGACTGGCATCCCAAGAAGTTATTTTCAAAGCCATCATTGCCGTATATGAAGTGCAGTGACTGGAAAAAGGTACAGACATTTTCCTCATGTTTAAATGGAATAACATGTTTTTATTAGAGTGTTGAATGCATTTTGTCAAACTACTTTACTTCCGTTCCAAACAGGAAGTTCAAAATTTATAGGTCTTTTAAAGATGAAATTGATATTGTTATGATAAAAGACGTCAGAGGTTACTGGATTGAATCGAAGGTAACCTGAACACCTAGTTTTTGTTATTAAGACAAAATCTTATGTCAATTTTTTTTCAGCTTGCTTCAAATGGCACACTGAAATATGCCATGCGGGGAACATTGGGAGCTTGCCAGAGAGCTACATTCTTTCGATTTTGCGATGTAGTTAGAGATTTGACAGACCACACTGTGGACGTAACACAACTAGCAGCATTAGACACCGAAGTTCACCATGTTCTAAGTATGATTGAAAGGGACTTCCCCCTTGGCATGCAGGTACATATAGTCTTGAGATGTTGTTATGAGTGGTTCTTTTGAGTTTTGGTTTGTTTCATTACACGGCTTGTTTCAAAAGTGTTACAAATTATGTCGGATGGAATTTGAAAGAAAATTTTGCTATATTTAAAAAAAAAAAATATTTACACTTTGCTTCAACAGACCCTGTGCATGCACATCATGCACCATTCGACCCAGACACTAACTAAATACGGGCCAGTTACATCCCAGTGGATGTATGGCTTTGAGCGGTTTATGGCCTTCTTGAGTGGCCGCATCCTGAACCAAAAGCAACCAGAAGCAACAGCTATTGAGGCATACAGAGTAAGCCCTTGTCCCTCTAATCCTTCATTTGTATGGCTTTGAATTTGTGTTTTCTTTTGTTACTCTAAGCACTTATTTTCACTTGGCTCTATAGCTTCTGTCATCATGAAGAACATTTCTATTCACGTTTAAAAGCATAATTAATTGCAATGTCTGGCCATCTAGGCAGAGATCTGCTTAAAGTTGTTTTGCATGGTACTGTGCTATGTTTATGGACAGAACCACTTTCTATCATTGCACAATTCTACAAAAGCAAACCAAAAGCATAAGATATTATTCAGGACAAATAGCATTACAATAAGTAAACGGACATCTCTCATACAAACACCAGCGTTGAAATACGCACTGCATTACGCACACAGACAAGTATAGACCAAATGCATATCCTCTATTTTATGAAACCCATGCTCCCAAAAGAAACAGGTACTGGACATATTAACTGTACCCCATGCAAATTTAGTTTGTCTACTTGCTGTAGAAACCCAATATTTCTGCTTTTGGAAAATTTGTACATATGTACCAATCGAATTCAAAACGACAACTTTTGCACTTCAGCACTGACCTCGTCACGCACGACCATTAACAATACACGTAAAACTTGTAGCTTTACACGTGTTCGCGGTGGTAAGACGCTCCCTACGTGGCCTCCAGTGGGCGGTCTATTTGCTGTTCACTCATGTAGTTCATTCATAAAGTAACTGCACAGTTAGTTGCTGTCGACCCTAATGAATATTCAAACAAAGTTTGAATGAAATTTACAAAATTTTACTGTATGTACCTATGTAATATTCACAGACCACCGAAGTTGATCGACTGCATTCTAATGACACAGTTGTGCGCCGCGTGCAATCTTCACGGTACTGCATGCTGATTGGCTAATCGACGCGAGGTCACCGGTTCACTGCATGATCATTAAATGAATATTCATTACTTCCCAAACCACTGCGTGCTGTAATTAGCTTATGTAAATGAGTGATGATATCATATAGCTCATTAAAGTTTGTCACTGAGCCCGTGCTTACTTATTGTAATGAAATGCTTGAAGTTTTAACGTATAGTAATTTGGTTTTAATTTGCTGCTTTTTTGTTGTTGAAAGTTCGAAACTACTTTAGGAAGAAATAATTCTTTAAAAAATTATTTGTAATTGTTTCCATCTTTTTCTAAGAACATGTTCAAATTAATCTACATGAAGATGTAAAAGGTGTTTGAACGTTTTTCTGTCACCAATAGATGTACGAGTTTAGTCAATTCATGGCTATGACGGGTTATCTCCCGGAAGGAAGTATATGTACCAGCAGCACTACAGCTATACTTTCCACAAATGAGGAACCAATTGAAGGAACAGTTTCAGGTAAGTGAAGAATAGCAGACTATGCCAAGAACAAAAGAAGGAAAATTATCATTGAAGTTTTAGAAAGGAAGGCCTCTTAATCCATATTTTGTGAGTCCTAATCCTGTAATTTTGTTTAACAATTTTTGTTTATCATTATCAGAATATTGCTTATTTGCAATGCATCAATAATCACAGACTTCTGTATAGATTGATGAATGCAATTTGATTGTCTACAGTTGAAAAATTGGACTAACGTAATAGAAAAAAAATTATATACACTAAAAAAGATCCAAATAATATTTATGTAATTATTTGTTACTTTTATATTTGATTCAATTTGTGCTGTATAGATGAGCCTCATCTTCTCGGGGGAAAAAGGCCGGCTGTAAAGGTTACCTTGACCAAGGAGGATCAGGATGCTCTGCAGTTATTGGGTGTAAGAACAACGGTATGCACCAAGTTCTTCCTGGCACAGAGGGAACACCCAAGATGTCAAAAGTACACCTGTTGTGAAATCGACACAAACAAGTCGGTCGTTTCGTCCATAGTTGCAGGTCTTTTCACGACAGGTGGAACTTTAGCTAACAAATTGGGTGAAGGGTACTTGTTCTTTGGACAGGTACGCTATTTCCTTCTGTGCCAGATAGGTACTAGTCACCAAAAATTTGCTAAAGTTGAGTGGAAGTCTGAACCAGCCAGAGATCCTGAAGTACAAGGATTATGGAAAATAGAGCATCATGAAGTTCAACATAAAACATCAATTATACCAATTTCAAAACTATCTTGTCCATTAACTACAGCCATAGATATGAATAACAATTTGTGGATTTTAGATTTTAGCAAGAAATATGTTCAATTTGTAGAATAAAAAGCTTTATTTTCGGCAAATACATTTAAAAGTAATCCAAACAAAATCTAAATTTAATTAATATTAATGATATTCCTTGAAATATTTCTGCCTTGTTTTAGTAAACTAAGTTATATATGTTACGAAAAGTTTAAACTGGTGTCAACCCCTTGCGTACGGTTGCGTACGGCTGGTGAATTAATTGATTTTCCAGCTGCATTTGCTGAGAATGCACCTTGAATAGAAATCTTCAAGAAGGCTGATAGTTTGGTGAACCATATTGTTCTTGAATGGGAGTGTTATATAATAGATTGGGCTTTCGAGAGCATTCTGAATACAGCCTTTTCATGAGATTTCTGAACACCGGCCTTTCAATTACGCTATTTGGGGACTTCCTGCGCGATGAATAGGGTATGCCCGGTTTAGCTTGCCCGCTTATTGTTCGGTCTATACGCTTGGCTGAACAGCCCATGTTGTGCCCAGGCCATGTCCACAGCCGTGTTTGACCCGGCTGCGATTTTTTTTCTGCAAACAAGAATTGCCATCCCACAATTTTTCAGCCAATCACATGGCACGTTATTTAAGATGACGAATATGTATAAGACATCTGATTGGCTGAAATATCGCGGGATGGCAATTCTTGTTTGCAGAAAAAAATCGCGACCCGGCTCTCCCCAGCCCCACAGGTTGGCCGCAACCACCTTCACTCAGTAAAAATAATACCGTACTCAAGGGGTTTGATCTTGCTAGTGTTTGATCTTGCTGGCCCTCAACCCATTGTTCGGTAATGTGAACGGTGATCGCAAGCTAGACTGAAATAATACCCACATTACGTAGAATTATTTGCTGCCCATCCATCCTCTGTTCCATCCTCGTTTTTATTTAAATCCCATTTACATTAAAGGTTATTATAAAACAATCAAAATGTTATGACAAATCTAAACATGTTCATGTATGTAGTGCATGATTATGTAGGCTTATGTTTAGAATCTATAGTTAAAAAAAAATGTTTGAAGTATAATAATTCTTCGCCAACACATCGGGTTTAATTCTAACGAATTGGTAACCGCTCGTGCAGCCAGCCGCTAGCTCCACCTTTCAAATTGAATTTCCTCAGAATTCCATAAGCCATATTAAATGTGAAGTCAAGTTCTTTATACACGAGCCTGTGGCGGTCGCTTACCAGACATACATGTAGGCCAGCGTACCTCAAAGACTATTCAATCTCTTATATACATGTAGATATGCCCACGCCACGCTGTTCCTAACATACGGCAACAAAGTGGGCTGCCCGCGCCCATGCTAGCATGCACACCGATACTGCTTCTGCCGCGCTATATATATATTTTAAATTCTCACACAACATTATTTCGTTAGAGCGTCAAAGTTTCTTTTAAAGTGGAAGCACGTGCTCCGGCCACGCGTGGGCGCTTGTTCACGTTGGGCTACAATGTCCGGTATACCGGTACCCACTGACACAGAGGACGCATGTAATCCCCCAAAGTAAGCGGGAAATTAAATATGAAAAACGATGTCTGGTTGCCGACTACACACTGATGTGATTTGTGTAACGTTAACCGGCCAGCCCGCTCGCTTTGGAACTACGTTCCCGATGGTTAAAATCTTGCAGCACATTGTTGGCCCCGGCTCATTCCAACATCCTGTATAAGGAACAAGGGGCCCGATTTTCGCATGGGGACGAGGTTGAGTTATATCAAATAATGACAGTGATGTGTGTCCGCCGCGCATGTGCCGGACGGACGGAAACATCAACAAAAGGCAGGCAGGATCTATTCTTCCTTTCTGAAAATATCTATGTGCATAAATATACTCAGAATCCCCAATAAGGAAAAATGTGGAAGCCTCAGATTGCAACAGAGAGCATTTAAAATCCAAACAAAATCGGGGCCCACGCCATTAATAGCTTCGCGCTTGTTTTGGACGGGCAGTTTTTAAATCCTAGAAGAAACGCTGTCCTGAATATAACGTTAGATTTACCATTTCAAAAATGTATCTGGGTACATGTTGGCATCGCCATTTAGAAATACGAAATATGAAATATGAGGTAAATGGAATTTCATTATCACATTCAGCCTGCAGTCAAACTTATTCCACCATTCAAGGCCGAATACGAAGCGAATTCAAAAGCATGATATTTCGCGTTCGCTTTCAATGAACCGGCCTTAACGCTTTTTCTATATGGAGATAGCCATGGCGCCGTTCCTTGTATGACCATAGAGGTATGATCGTGCATTTATGCCGGCCAAATTATTTCGAGTGACAGTCGGTAATGAGATTAAACACTAACTTGTCCATAAACATTTGCAAGTGTTTCCGTTATGTCAACACACCGGAGACACTCGTTATCACCCTTTTGTCATTGGAAAGAATGGTTTACCGTTATGAATAACAATAGGAGTTTAGACACTATTTTTTGCCGTGAAATCGCCGTGTTATTGCCGTGAATAAAGTTTGTCATTTCTGGACCGTGAAAATACCGTGAATTTGCCCTTAGCAAAAATGTTCACGGCAAAATGACCTTTCATGTCGTTTTCACGGTAAAGATAGTCATAGTGACTGGTTGAAATAGCCTGTAATTTCTGGATCACTTCATTCCATCAAGATGGCTTCTACTAGCAAGTTCACTAGCGAGGATGTTCTCCGCGGTGTATTTCAAGACGAGTCCAGCGATGAAAGTGGAGATGAAAGTGGAGAAGAAAGTGATGTGGAGACTTCAGGTGATGAGGTTTCATCTGGAGATGACTCAATTTCAATGAGTTCTGTAAGCAGCAGTTCTGACAGTGAACCTGCCCCTCCACCCAAGAAACGACCGAAACATATTCCACCAAAAGGGCAACGAGGCCAGCAGCCTGCACAAGTCCAGCCACCCGCTCCGGCCCAACCAGCCCAACGAAGACGCCCAGCCCGACGGGGTCAACAACCTGCCCCCCACAGAAACCAGCCCCGGCACAACCAGCCCCGGCCCAACCCGCTCCGGCCCAACCCGCCCAACGAGGACGCCCAGCCCGACGGGGTCGACAACCTGCCCCCCACAGCTAGCGACCAGCCCCGGCCCAACGCCGTCAACAAGCACAGGCCCAACCGTATGATCCGAATACATCACCGGACGGCACAATCTGGAGCGACCAGCCGGCACCAGTGGCGAGAGCAGCCGCAGCCAACATCGTCACCCAGGCAATGGGCCCCAGAAATCTGGGTGGGGCATCAACGCCGTTGGAGCTGTTTCAGCTCTTCTTTCCAGCCGCCATGTTGCAGATCATCGCGCAATACACAAATGCGGAGGGCTTGGCAAGGAGAGGACGTAACTGGATCAACATGGCCATGGGATTGGTGTTCTTTCTTGGGCTGACAAAATCCGGTCACGAGAGGTCGAAGTCCTTTTGGCATTCGGGGCCATTTTGTCGCCCTTTGTGCCAGGCCACCATGTCCGGAAGACGCTTCCACGACTTCGCAACTTTGCTCCGCTTTGATGATAAGCAAACACGCACCCAAAGGAAAGTTACTGATAAGTTCGCAGCCGTCAGGGAAATCTTTGATATGTTTGCAACCGCCCTTCGCCATCACTTCAGTCCCGGGGATTGCCTCACAATCGATGAACAATTAGTTGCCTTCAAAGGTAGGTGTTCCTTCAGGCAATATATGCCAAACAAGCCCGCAAAATACGGATTGAAATTTTTGGCATCGGTGGACAGTGGAACTAAATATGTGCACAATATGCAGCCGTACATTGGAAAACAAGGAGACCAAAGGGAGCGAGAACTTGGTGCCCGTGTTGTGAAGGATCTTATCGAACCTGTCTATGGAACTGGCCGTAATGTCACAGCGGAAATTTTTTTCACAAGTACAGATTTGGCTGCTCACCTCCTCACCCACAAAACAACCCTAGCTGGCACCATGAAAGGAAATCGTAGAGAAATTCCACCAGTCTTGCGGAAGGAGAACGTCCGGAACAGGGCAGTAAAATCATCACTGTTCCGGTTTTCGGGGACAAATACTCTAGTGTCATTTGTACCCAAGCCTAACAAAAACGTAGTTGTTGTCGACAATGCACCATGACACATCAATCCACCCGACATCCCAGAAACCAGAAATGATCCATTACTATAATTCAACCAAGGCTGGCGTGGACACAGTGGATCAAATGTGCAGCGTGTACAATTGTGCACGTATCACCAACCGCTGGCCTATGGTGGTATTCTACCATATGATGAACTGTGCTGCCATCAATGCATACGTGTTGTACCGGCAAGTTCATCCGGACCTGAGAGGGGAGGCAAGAAGTCGCCATCACTTCTTGAGGAACTCATCTTCTCGCTAACCCGCCCGCAAATCGAGTTGTGGAAGGCACACCCAGAGCTTCTACGGCGACACACGGTAGATGCCATGAAAATAGTGGGTCTGCCACCCAATTTCCCCCCGGTAGAGAGAGTTCCCGGCGGCCGACTTCCCCAGCAGCGGTGCCAGCTTTGTCCCCGAGGGGATAGGTCCAAAACCACCAGAAGATGTACTGACTGTAATCGTGCGGCCTGCGGCCAACACAGTATAGCGACAACAGTGACAACTGTCACTTGTAACGAATGTATGATTGCAGAGTAGCCCCAGAGACACTAAGACCATGCTAAGACCAAGAGAGACAATTTTGTCATATTTGTTTGCATTTTTCATTTATTGCCATTTATTGTGATTTTTTTGTTGTCATATTTTGTTATATTTGTTTGCATTTTTCATTTATTGCCATTTATTGTTATTTTTTTGTTGTCATATTTTGTTGTCATATTTGTTTGCATTTTTCAAAAGCAAACAAATATAACAAAATTGACTCTCTTGGTCTTGAGGAAGGGATGGTCTTAGTCTAATACAAAGTGCCTTCCGGAGTCTCTCCTTATTCCGCTTGTCATTTTTCGGGCGGTGCGGCTCCGAGGGATAAAAGATCCTCGCACTCCACCTTCCAGAGAAAACTGGACCAGGAGAGCTCTTCTGCATCATCAAGACAGTGATGAAGAATGACGAAGTAAAATGTGTTCAACACCTGAACGAAGCACTTGTGCTACCAGCTTAGCTAGAGACAAACTATACGGTGCTACCCTAAAGATCAAGGAAAAAGACGTAACAGCAGCTGATGAGACCATGCTTTCGTGAACATTTTCTTCGCACCCAAAGAACTGGCTGACGCTGCAATCATCATCAAGCTTAGCCAGTTTGGCCGAGTCCTGGGGTACCAATTTATATATTATGACATCTTTATTAAATGTAGTTTCTTTAAATGTTAATGGTTTGAGAAATCAGGTCAAATGCTGCCAAATTTTCGACTCCTGTAGCAGTGCGAGTATCGATATCTTAGTGTTGCAGGAGACCCATGCCGCTGCCTACAATGAAGCCAGGGAGTTGGGCAATGGGGTTGTCCTTTAGGACAGCCCCAAGTGCAGGAATAGACATTTTGTTTTCAAAATGCCATTCGGGGAAAATCACTGACAATTTACGAGACAATAGAGGTCGTTTAGTTTCCGTAACAATAACCCTACCAAACACAAATATGCACATAATTCTTGGCGAGGATTTCAACTGCATTTTAGACCTGGTCTTAGATACAAAAAACGAGAAAACAATTATGTCCATTGTTGACGCGCGCAAATGAACCGCGCGGCAGTATAATACACACAGCCAGCTAGCCAGGCAACATGTAAACATGTAAACATACGTATGCATATGTACTGCAAACGTACATGTGTAGATATTCTATAATAAAACCACTGGTAGGTAGAATGTTTTCGATGGCAGAATTGCCCGCCTTATGATGGTTTGGAATGTCGCCACCTGCTGGTGTTTGTTTTGTCGAGTGGTATTTTTGCAATAGCGCCATCTTGAGGTATTTCTTGACCATGCCTGTTTCACACGAGCCATGCTGAACGGACGAGGGGGAAGTTTCTCATGGGATTTTGTGAGTATCGCTTCTCGGCCTTTTGGCTAAGGGACGTATTCAATATTGACTCTGCGTAAATCCAGCGGACTGTCAGTGGACTGTCCGTGTTGCTAAGGGTTGGACAGTCCGCGGACAGAACGTCCCGAGTGCACTCATGCCTAGCCGAGTTAATGAGGCTGACCCAGCTCATGCCCTTTGTTAGGTGATGAATATTCAACACTTCCAACGTCCAATTTATTCATCTGCGTACTCAGCGGACTCCGTTAATGCTTTTGTTGAGGTTTATTCGAGTGCGCTAGCCAAAAGTTCAACAAAATATTTATTAATCGGCAGACTACGCGGACTCTGTTGGAGCTTTTATTTTATACTGGAGTCAAAAGGTCGAGAAATATTGTGCCTTGAATTTTTGGCCATTCGGCAGACATATCATCCCGAAACTTTTCAATAAATCTGGCCCATTTTCCTTTTGGTTTGGAAAATTTTTGGTTGCAAATTTCTGTGCTTACATATATTTTAATTACCCGGCGACAATGTGCCGCCTAAGTAAATTACGGATACCCTATAAAATAAAACCAAATGGTTCGATCAGAGGATTTGATTTGTTATATGCAAATCTCCGGGGTTTGTTCTAAAATATATTATTTAGAAATTTTCCCAAA
>CM055824.1:32283194-32344298 GCA_029582265.1 Zoroaster sp. YZ-2022 | reverse complement strand
AAATATCTTCTCTCCCTTCATTTTAAAGAAAATGTATTAATGCCTTTAAATGACGGTTAAGACATTGGTTCGGGGCTGATCACGTGGGCATATTCATAATGATGAGGTTATTATTCACACAGTGCAACATCATATTATTTAAGTATGATAGACATAGTATATAGTTCTTCTGCAATACAACATGTCAAGTCTTCAATATATAAGTACAAGGTTATATATTTAAACAAATCATTAAACAATAATTATACACAATCTCACAATAAGAAACAAAGTAAATCAAGTTGAAATAATATGTGTGTTTTGATCCGCGTATTTTGATCCGCGAACGAACAAAGTTGTCAAATTGGGATCATGTCTTCGAACAGAATGTGACATAATGCAAGATCTTTAAGATGATACAAAGATTGTGAAAATATCTTATGTGGTTCATGAGATGGTTAACTTTGCATTAGTGTAATTCGATATGTGATGACGTCACCATGACGTCGCAACTTCTTTATTGACAACTGCAGGTTATGGTCTAAGTATATGTCAAGTTGGAAGGATCTGTGAACCTTGGAACTGTTTTTTTGTTCGATAAGTCTCATCCAGGAGAAGAAAAACTAGAGCTCGAGTGTTTGTTGGGACAAACGTACGGTGTCCGTGTAAACTTGCGCTTCAATCAAATTATCAATGATGACGTGACAACCATTATTTTATGAAATTTACCAAAATGTTGTATTATAACATATCAATTACTGCTTCAAAAGACACATCAATTTTGCAGGTTCGAATTATCCTTAATAAGTGAAATCTAAAATCAAACATTAATTTGGGAAATTGACTGGGCGATATCGGAAAGCTCACGGTTTCTTCTATGCATGAGCATCATCGTGATCAAAATCAGAAAGTGAAATCGCTCTCCATTTTTTCTGCATCTTTAACAATATAAACACCACTTTCAAAACTCATCTATAAGCGTGAAAACAGCTGTTAACTGTGCTGCGGATATTCTTCCAATGTAATCATAACTAACAACACGGTAAATATCCGACGTAGAGTAAGATGATCAGCACGGAACATTTGACAATAGTTTTGCACCACTGTGAGTTAAGACACAAGCGGACATTGTCTGACATAACAGAAAGGCAATGCCCTGTCTAGATAACCCGTCAAGACACGAGAGGGTGGTATTTAAGTTTCACAGTCAAACCAATTTTTTTTCCGTACATTGTATGCTAATGTGAAAGTGTTTTATGTAAGGCAACAGCGTGTGGCCGACGACCAGAAGTAGAGGTCAGACTGGGGTCATGTCTGTGAACGAAATGTGACATAATTCAAGGTCTGTAAGATGATGGAAATATTGTGAAAATATCTTTTCTGCTTCATGAGATTTGATTTTTTGAAATATTAAACTTTGTGCACTGTATTATGTACTGTACATGCACAGTGCAGTGTAGTGAACAAGATGGGTGCATACAATACACATGCATAACGTCCGTTCAGTCTGAGGCAAAAAAAACGAACACCTACACATTTGGCAAAACCAGACTGAACTGGACCGAACCAATATACATCATCCGTAGATGTCCGATCTTTGTATTTTTACAGATGCCTGGTGTGCCGTTAAACACAATCAGTACCAATGGATCCGTGTGGATCTACAAGAGTCAGTTACAGTCACTAGTCTCATCACACAAGGGCATGTCGGTGATAAGTGGTGGACGGAGTCATATAAAGTCAAGTACAGTGACAATGAGGCTGAGTGGATCTATGTCACTGGAGCTGATGGGTCACCACGGGAGGTAAGGGCCAATCAAGATGGCCTACTTGCACTGTTGCCCCCAATGAGGATACTGTCTAGAATACTATTTTAAACCATTTATAAATAAATCGTAAAAAACTACCTGCATGAAATGAAGAAATAAACCCTTTGATAACATCATATCATATACAGAAAAATCTTCGTGAAAACAATTTATCTACTGTTAACATGTATTTCGTATTACTCCCGAGTAAGGTCACGTAGATAATTTCTATAGTCTGGTTTTTAACACTTTTTCTTTAATAACGCTTAATTTGTTTTCTCCCTTGACTCACATATTTACCCTTTTGAAATCATTTCGAAGTGATATGTTCGTGTGCGATACTCCTATGAACGCGATTGAAAACATTTTTGTCCTTATTAAAGATGATGTGAACATTATGTCCCACGAAAAAAAAACTATGCAGTTCCCTTTATTTAGATTCATGATTTAACATTCAAAATAAATACAAATGTTTTAGTAATAAAACTTCAATGAGAATTTCTTAACACTCAACATATATTTTGAGTACGCATAGTTTTTGAATTCTATATTGTTGCTGATGTGATTGTCGGAACCTTCACGTTTTTCTTATATATAAGGTTTTGTTGATGTTTCTATTTACCTCTGCTGCTAATTTCTCGCATTGATATTTTGGAGTTGACTCTAATCAACTGCTAAGGAGGGTTAAAGATGTGTCCAAGGTGTTTTCCACTATTTTAATGGCAATTTCCTGAAAATTGTCTAAATAAATTTATGACGGAATCCACCATCCATTAATTTGGGGACGTAATTACTGTAAAAAATATCTTAAAATATTATCTCCTTTCAAGGTAATTGTTTCTTTAAAAAAAAGACATTATAACTGTTCAAATGAAAAAACAAAACAAAACAAAACAAAACTCCGGAAATTTCCTGGTAAAACACGGGCGATGTTGAACATTTTAGTACCTTACAATACAACATAAATTGACCATTCTCAGTATTTAATTTTACTGATTCAACTTATTTCAATTCAAGTGAAATTCATTAAAACGAATAAACAAATGATACGTTTAAAAACAAACAAATGTGTAAAAAATACCCCAAAAAAGTAATTTTACAGATTCGGATCCTTTTATATTTGCAGAAATCTGCACTGTAAAAAAATACCGTAATTTTACGGCGAAAAGTTTGTAAATTCTATGGTGAATTACCGTAATCATCCATTTCTCAGTGTTTTACGGCCGAAACCCGTATTATGGCCGCTCCCATTGCACTCTGGGATATATCCAATATGTAAATGACTGACCTTAAGTTGACCTAGCTTTGCGCTCGAATCATTTTCAAGGTTTAAATATGTGAAAATGGATGATTTTAGCCCATTTTCAAAATAATTTACTGTTAATTTTATGATTAAAAAGGTAATATTTTGATGTTCTCTTCTATGTTGATGTAAAAAAGTACATTCAAAATTTAAAATATTGAAATATAGATTATAATTGCATGCCACCATGACTAAAAAGAGTTTCGAAAAAACAGTATATATAAAGAATACATGTTCCGTTTATTAGTAACTGGAGAGGAGTGATTAAAAAAGGAACCAGACTACGCGTGCGTATAGGTAAGTGAAAGACATTGTGTACAATAAACAGTTGCATTGATTAACTCCAATATCTGCAGATCCATGCCATAGTAGATGCAGCGTTCCCTCATGGATGTTGACAGCTGCGTCATATACGGTACCCGTAAAATAACGGAAAGTGTCAGTAAAACTACGGTAACCGTCATTTCGCAGGCCGTAAAAAAACGAGATTTGTTTCACAGTGTGTAAAAGCAAAAAACAAAGTACAAAATTAAATAACTAACATTTCTGTAAATTTGAATAATTGTTGCAGGTTGTGAACACAAAACAACAGAAGTTCAGTTATTTTGCATTTAAAGGTTTGCCTGTATTTTGCCAAAACCATGTGGTCTGTTAAAAATGATTATAACTTTTTAATTTTTTTAATAATAACAACAGGTCTGTAATTATATTTTACAAAACGAAGGGTTAAATGAAATAACAGAAAGTGCTGGCAACTCTGTTGCCAGCACTTTTTCTGTAAATTTACAAAGAAATGTTTTACAGTGCACGACCTCCTGCTTACTAGTGCAGACGTCTTAACCTCTCGACCACCGAGCTTGCCCGATGACAATTGGCCGGCTAGAATCCTATATAGCAGCGGGTTCCGCGACATATATAGGTTGGTGAAATTCTTGCGTCGGGAAATAAACAATTGATTTAATTTAATCTCCCAACACAAGAATTTCACCAACCTATAAAAACAAGAATCAGTATTTATACTAAAGATCAGAATGCATAAAAAACTAAGTCACTTCCCAAATCTGAAAAAAGAAAGGATGTTTCCACAAACTACCGGTTAGTTTTGTTCTTACACTACCTTAAAGGGGCAGTATTGTGTCCTTGAGCAAGACACTTAACCATAATTGCTTCTCTCCACCCAGGGGTTAAATGGGTACCTGTGAAGGCAGAGATGGTTTGCTCTCTATGCGCTAGAAATGGCAGCAATTGAGCTGTATACTCCCCAGGGAGCTGAGATGGTTTCAGGAATGATTTATGAGCCTTATGAGCCTTATGAGCAGGGATAATAATATAATGCGCCTTGAGCGCCACTTAGTTGGTGGATACGTGCGCTATATAAATCTATACATTATTATTATTATTATTATTGTCACGATCAAAGAATACTTTCACAGGGCATGGAATCGATGCCCTAGTTTAAGATGTCTTTATTTAATCTGTTTAAGAAACTTGATAAATGAGACGTATAAAAAACAATTACCACATGGTTTATTTCTGGAAATTGTTGCAAATAACTGTTCCCCTAAGCGATGGGCATTTGTGGTGTCCACTCCTTGTGAGAGAAACCAGTAAGAAATTACTTTGCATCATTTCCCATAAATATCAAAGTATCAAGAAAAGTGCTGCTAGGGGCAATCAGCTATGGTCTACTTACCAAGGCACTTCTCCCTGATTTCTTTATCAAAACAGTCTTCAGAAAGCACAACCTGTCGCTTAGCTGGGGGTGTCAATTGGTTTGCTCCTGCGACGTTTCTTGCTGGATTGTGGAGTACTTGCTGGAATAAAAATTATAATAATATTCTTAATAAACAATTCATGAAGGAAATAGTGCAAAGTAATGAAATGATTTCGAGAGAACGAAATAATTATTCGAGGGAATGAAATTTTATTTCGAGGGAATGAAATGTTATTTCGAGGGAAATACATTTCTTTTTTTACCTGTCCTATTTGTTTCTTTACCTGTCGCTTTAGGGGCTCCGTACGCTAGCAATGTTCCAATGGAAAATAAATTTCCAGAAATTTCCAAATAAATCAACCGGGTATCCATGTTCCTCTCCCTCCCACGGATAATGGGGGTCATGGATATAGAAAGCGAAGTGACTGCATTACAGGGTACACACATCGGGGGCATTGTCTTGCGAAGACCGGGCGAGTTCTGGCCGAGTATTGGTCTAGTCCCTCTTAAAAACGACATCCCGCACTGTGACGCTCGGCCAGAATTCTACGCATCGGTTATCCAAACGTACAAAAAATACCAAGACGATGTCCCCGATTGGACAAAAACAAAACAAAAGACCCTGTACCCTAAGGCCTATCATGCTGGAGGCCCGAGAGACCAAGTCCAAACTAGAGAGGGACCACCCCGGTAAAGACTGGGCCACTATTTGGAAACGCACGCTGTATACAAAATTGACTAACAAACAGATTACAGTAAATTTTAAGATTGTACTCAGTGTGCTGCCCACTGGTAACAGATTACGGAAACAATCCAAAGATCCGGGGATCTGCCCACACTGCACTCAGATGGAAACAATAAAACATCTCTTCATTGAGTGCAGTGTGGTAAAACCAGTGGGCGCGTGGCTCAGCGATTATCTGCGTGGTTTCATTCATTCATTCATTCTGGTTTTATTATCAAAACTCATTGCAGTACATATTAAAAAACTGAATTGCGAGTCGATTTACAAGTTACAAGTAAAAAGTATATATACATAAATTTATTGATGATAAAAAAACTACTGTACGTACACCAACAATAGCCGATGTTCAGGACCGCACGCACCAAGACCACTAAAATAACAATGGTGCGGGCCCTGTGAAAATTTCGCATGTCGGTGTGGTTGACGAGAAACAGGGCAAAGTACAATTACATACCACCCACACCGACTGCACCGTTAAACAACCTAAAATCCATCATGTAGTGTCCTCATCGGTTACCCGGCCTGTTTTCTCAAACCCTATAGTTTCTTTAGTCAAACATAATTAAATAGGCTAAATGAGTCAAGGAGGAAATATTTTCCTTTTGTTTTAAATGCAAACACCTTTTGTGAACCACTTTCTGGTTTTCCTTTACTTCCACCTTGACTCACCACTTTTGTTTGTTAATTCATTTCTCTGTATCAATAATAGAACAAAAACATATTTCTGAAACTGTATAGCTTTTTCAAGGAAAATATATTTATATTCCCTTTAAGCTTCTGTTCAAGTTTTTTTGTTTTGCTTTTGGAGAATTACTTTAAGTTCTTCTCTTTTCCTGTCTAGTTTGTCACGGTTCACTGTTCAAATGAGTTCAGTGAGCCGTTGACCTCCATCTTTGTTCCTTTCTGAACAATAATGTACCGGCGAAGCTAGCCCCTCTTTCCTTTGTGTGTTTCCTGTGTGACCCCATCTACGTGTTTGGTGGTTACACAGGGTACAGTATTGTTTTTTGCCTCAGGAAACAAAGCGTAAAGATTTGGCTTTGTTCCCTAGAGGTTCATTTTTTCCTAAATTTGTTTGACACTGTTCTGGTGTTTAGTTGTATATACGCAATACCGGACCGGCAAACAACGGTCTGGAATTCTCTTTTTTCTTAGTGGTGTAGGCCTTTCTTGTTTAAAGAAATTTTTTTCTTTTCTTTAATTCTTCATTTAGAAGAAGTGCTTTTCTTTCCTACCATGCCACCTAGGTGGGTAGGACTCAGGCGTGACTGTAATGCCGAACTTAAGTTTGACAGTAAAGTCACGACAAGTAAGCTCTTTACGGAGCTTGAAAAGATAGGGGTTGATATCAGCGACCACATGGCCGCTGCTCAACCCTTACAGGGGGCGCGATTTGATTTGACATTCAAATCGCCCTCCATACGAGATCGCTTCCTAACACGTATCCACAGCCTCCATAGTGCGTGTACAACAATGGCCCTTCGTGCATGGGACCAGTCCGACCTCCGCGATACCAGTCAAGCTCCCTTGACAACGACGGAAATGACAATGTACACAATGAACTTTGATGACATTTCCCCCGCGAAATTCAAAAGTGAAACGAATTGAAATAACATTGGAAGGTAAAACTTGTAGCTTTGGTGGTCCTTGATGTGCGAGTGCTTGACGATGGCGGACTTCTCGAAATCTCCTCTGCGGCCGTGTGCTCGGCGTTCCTTCAATCTGATGGGGAGGTTGCGTTTTGTTTCGCCGATGTACACCTTACCGCACTCACAGGGGATCCGGTAGACTCCCGCTCTGTTGTTTGGGTCCGGTTTGTCCTTGTGGGTATGTAGAAGTCCTTGGAGTTTGCTGGGGGCTGAGTGGAACACATCGATGCCTGCTTGTCGGAGGATGCGTTGTAGTTTGTGAGACGTCGAACCTAGATAGGGGAGACAAGCAGAGAGGATTAGATCACTTACCTTGCTTTTGGAGTTTGGAACCGGCTTCGCTGTGCTGATCTTGTTGGGATTGTAACCGTTGCGTTTGAGGGTAGTTCGGATGTGCTGTAGTTCCTTTGGAAGGCTGTCCTTGTCACAAATGTTGTAGGCGCGTTGTACGAGCGTACGGTTGACCGATGACTTGATGCTTGGATGATGGTAGGAGCGCTGGTTCAGGTACCGATCTGTGTGCATGGGCCTTCTGTAGACGTTGTGGTTTAGGGAGCCGTCTGGGTTTCTGGAAATGCCAACATCAAGGAACGCGATCTTGTCATCTTCTTCAGTTTCCACGGTGAACTTGATGCTCGGGTGTTGCTGGTTGAGATGTTGTAGAAAATCCTGGAGTGTGTCTCTGCCGTGTGGCCAAACCACAAAGGTGTCATCCACGTATCGGAGCCACAGCTTGGGTTGGAGGTCGGCGGTGTTGAGGGAAGAGTTTTCAAACTCTTCCATGAAAATATCAGCAAGGACCGGGGATAAAGGAGATCCCATGGAGGTTCCAGCTGTCTGCTCGTAGAACTTGCCCTGAAATGAGCAGCGAAATGAGCAAATGAGCAGCAAAATGAGCAGCGAAATGAGCAAATGAGCAGCGAAATGAGCAAATGAGCAGCGAAATGAGCAAATGAGCAGTGAAATGAGCAAATGAGTAGCGAAATGAGCAAATGAGTAATCGAGCAGCGAAATGAGCAAATGAGCAGCGAAATGAGCAGCGAAATGAGCAAATGAGCAGCGAAATGAGCAAATGAGCAGCGAAATGAGCAAATGAGCAGCAAAATGAGCAAATGAGCAAATGAGGAGCGAAATGAGCAAATGAGCAACAAAATGAGCAAATGAGCAGCGAAATGAGCAAATGAGCAGCGAAATGAGCAAATGAGCAGCGAAATGAGCAAATGAGCAAATGAGCAGCAAAATGAGCAAATGAGCAGCGAAATGAGTAGTTATAGGCCTATATATAAACTATTTCTTCCGTTTCTTGTCAATCGGAGATTAAGCATCAGAGATCCAACATGAATGTTATTTCTGCTGTCAAACCCCATGCTTGTCACCAGTGCAGCAAAAGCTTTGGACGGAGATATAACCTACGGAGGCATGCAGAACATGTACATAATGAAGATAAATCTAAAATGGATGAAGTTGACGATGATTCTGAAATTAAAGCTATCCAATCTGACAATTCTGACATCGATAATTCTGAACCCGATGTTAAAAAGCGTAGATTTGAAGATTCGGAAATAGAAACTTGTGAAACTGAATCTACGCAGGATGAAGACGAAGATTTCGAGGAAGATGATTCAGAATCCGATACGGAGGTGGAATATGACGAATCATCGGAAGAGGATGAGTCTAGTTCTGAACTGGAAGACAATGCCACTTTTCGAGACTGGTTGGAAGAGGCTAAAGTGGCTACTGAAGAGATGTGGTGTGAAAAATATGAAAAGTACGTCAACGGGGGTATGAGTGAAGACCAAGCCAAGGAAAATGCCAATAGGAAAACCCTTTGGGCAGTCAAGCGAATCTTTTTCAACAAATACAAGGATTTTTTGTCAAGTTACCTACATCTGAAAGATAATGGGACTCATCAGGATATTGCGGAAGATCTCGAAGAAAAAGTAAATAAAGGCATGGAAGTAAACAAAGCTCTGAACAGAGTAATGCCTAAACACCATACCAAATTTGACGGACTACTACTTCAACTAAATGAGGATGAAGAGAACGAGGATGAAGAGAACGAGGATGAAGAGAACGAAGATGAAGAGAACGAAGATGAAGAGAACGAGGATGAAGAGAACGAGGAAGAGTGATAATGAAAGACCAGATGTTTCAGAAAGACTACTGTAATTAAAAAAAACATCTATAATAGTGTTTTTTGGTAGGAATACAAAAATCTATAAAATAACCACCTCTGTTAGTCTTACAGTAATCCTTTATGGTTATTTTACACTATTACGTTACATCAAGGGCAGTGACAACTTAATTTCGAAGAAATTGAGTGCCTCTGCATGGGTTCTAAACTTCTGGGTGACTTTCTATTCATCTTTAAATAGACAGTGTATTGTGAACTACAGGCCTGACATTCTAAAGCGGGCCGTTGTTTCATGTAAGTTAGACAACTGTATTATGAGCCCTAATATCCGACTTCATTTACGGTTTCGTTGACAGTACACGCAACGAAATTCCAAGTTCCTGAGCAGTTCATTGAAGCGGAAATATAATCCAAAACACTTCGTCCCATGTGCTCGGTATGAACGAGTGAGATGTGTAAATCTATCGTGTTACATTTATTGCAAGGAGTGTAGACTCTTAATCCCTGTAAAATTCAGTGTGAGTTGACTTTCTTTTAATTCTGTTATATTCCTTATAATTCACTTGACTATCTATTGATTTCCCTAGTCCTATACATCCCTCATCATTTCCTCTCCCCAAAATCACCATATAACGTGTACAAAATTGACAAGCTAAGTCCAATAGATATTTGATTTACATTGTTTTTATATAGGGATTCTTGTTTAATGTGCATTTTTCTTGGGAATTATTAATACTTTGAGTTATAATAATTTTTGAGTTTTCTTTTATATAGTGATTTGTATCGGTAATCCATTCATTGTTACGTGAATTTAAAAAAAAAGTGAATAAAAAAATAATAAAAAGAGTTGAATGTGTTCTTTTGTGTTTATATTTTTGTGTCATTATGTCTCAACGATGTCCATTCTATTTTAAGAAGTATTTTGTGTGCAGTTTGTGTGGAGGGAGTATTGTGTGCAGTTTGTGTGCAGTTTGTGTGGAGGGAGAAGTGTGCAGTATTTTGTGTGGAGGGAGTAAGTATTTTGTGTGCAGTTTGTGTGGAGGGAGTCACGCGCGCGCTCAGACGTGTCTCACGCGCGCGCGCCCACAGTGTGCAGTGTGTGCAGTTTGTGTGGAGGGAGTAGTGCGCAGTTGTGTGCAGTATTTTGTGTGCAGTTTGTGTGGAGGGAGTAAGTATTTTGTCTGCAGTTTGTGTGGAAGGAGTAGTGTGCAGCATCTTGACCTTCTTTGTGGTGGAGCAGTCTGCAGTTTGTCTGCAGTGATTTTGTGCAGTTTGTAATGGCAGTCCACCTCAATCACCACAGTGCAATGAGCAATGTGGTGGAGCAGTCTGCAGTTTGTCTGCAGTGTGTATTGTGGTGGTGGATCGATTGAGGAGGAGGAGGGAGTAAAATCTTCCGAATTCGGGTGTTCCCACCTCCACAATACACACTGCAGACAAACTGCAGACTGCTCCACCACATTGCTCATTGCACTGTGGTGATTGAGGTGGACTGCCATTACAAACTGCACAAAATCACTGCAGACAAACTGCAGACTGCTCCACCACAAAGAAGGTCAAGATGCGGCATACATACTACTGTTATCCAAGTAGGATAACTGTACTTTTTTCTCTTAACACTACTTCAGGTAGCAGTGGTGTAATTGTATTCTGTTAATTACCCGAGCAGGGTAGTTTCTTTTATTTAACACTGCTACAAGTAGTAGTAGTGTGTACGCATTTTATTTTATGATCCGACAAGGGTAATTTGTATTCTTTTTCGGATACTTGTCATTTTTAAGACCCCAGCGCTGTTGAGCAGGTTCCTGCTGGCCCTGTCCAGCATAGCGGGTTGTATTGTATCGTCCCGTGGGGGCGTTTCAGTGGTGACGGTCCTTTACGTCGTTATGTGGATCGACGAAAGGATCGTGACTACGGTGATATAATCACCAATAGATTCAGTACTTACGGGCTGGAACCCGAGACGTTCAGCAGGGCAAGGCAGTACAAAATGCGTATAAAGAAGAACATTCCGACGGTTCTCCGCATCGGGGACTGTGATGCCTGTTTTTTTTATACTATGGTCAAACCCGGATGCGGGGAGCCAGGTCACATGGCTAGTGACTGTGACAAAGTCACTTGGCACAAATGTTTAGAAGTGGGACACGTCAATTCGGCGTGTCCCAATCAAGCTGTCTGTACGTTTTGTGGAAGGGAAGGGGCGCAGCTACCGACTGTGTCCTAACTCCTACACAAATTCCATTACTCCTCAGCGAAGTTGGACGGATGTGGTGAGGGGGACCCCCTCTCCGCCAGAATCTCTGGTGGAACCACAGAAGTCAAATAACGATAGGCCATCGGCCGAGACCGATGGCACAATTACAGTCCATACAGTTCATGAGAACTCCCCTTCCACTCAGACCGATTCTTCGGACTCGAGTGGGTCGGGGAGTTTCCCATATTCATCGTCTGGGTCTTCGGACTCGGACACAGTTTCTGGGGTTGAAACCCCCATAGTTTCTGTCTATAGCCTGCCATCAGCATCCCGCTTAGGATGCAAAAAGGTGGTAGGCCCTTTCAAGGGTGACTTGCGGTGGGAATGTTTCCACTGCAAGCAAACTCGAGATTGTACGGGCGTTAACGCCCGCCCAACCCTGGCTTGTGATGAGCCAGGGTGTCACTCGGCAGCCTTCGACAAGGTACATCCCTTTAAGGTCTCGGGTGGTAAGGGGAGGAACAAGAAGAGGGGTCGTCCCTCTTCGGATTTCGACTCTTCCACCGGGCCAACAGCCCCGATGAAGCGGGTCACCCATGTAAATAAATAAATAAATAATAAAGATTTGTAGCCCCTCTTTCTATTGCGTGTTCCCTGTGTGACCCCGGCCTACGCGTTTGGTGGTTACACAGGGTACAGTACTGTTTTTTGCCTCAGGAAACAAAGCGTAAAGATTTGGCTTTGTTCCCTCGGGGTTCTTTTTTCCTAAATTTGTTTGACACCGTTCTGTATATTATGCAATATCAGACCGGCAAACAACGGTGTGGAATTGTGCTTTATTTGGTGTAGTCTCTGTTTTTCTTAGCGCCACTACAAGTCGTAGTGGTGTAGGTCTTTCTAGTTTTAAGAAAATTATCTGAGTAGGGTAATTTTCTTTAACTCTTCATTCAGAAGAAGTGCTTTTCTTCCCTACCATGCCACCTAGATGGGTAGGACTCAGGCGTGATTGTGCTGCCCATCGTAAGTTTGACAGCAAAGTCACACCAAGTAAGCTCTTTACGGAGCTTGAAAAAAAATCGTAATTAACACCTTGATACAATCATTGAACAAAAGTTATTCTGGAGCAGAAATACTCATAATATGATTGTGTGCCAGAGTTACACAAATAATAATTTTTCTTAGGAAGCTAAATAGCTGCAATCTTCGTCATGAAATCTTACAATATTTACCGGAATATAACTCAGTCCTTCAGAAGAAGCCAGTGAAATAATAGGTTTTGAAGTTAAACAGATTAAACAAACAGCGGAAAAGGTTTATCTGAATAAATTAGATGCAATAAACTAGAGATACACACCCTCTGCATCCATTCTTACACATTATGAGGTAGATATCCTGCCTTATGCACTCGAACAATCAGTTTACATTCTCATTTCTACCCACAACAGTTCATCTTTTCAACTCAAATTTCACAAGGTGATCACATGTGGGGTTGCTTTTGGGGCCTTTGCTTTTTGTTATTTTAACTGTACGAATTTATATGATTTTTTAAATTATTATTTGTTTCTATATGTTTGTGATTATATGAATTGTGTCTGGTTTGATCTCGATGTTTAGTATTTTTAATTGCAAATCTGAAAGAGAAATATCACTATTTTTAAATTGTGATTGATATTAAAATTAAATTTAACTGAGTTGTGATCTCGGTATATTTGAATTTATTTTCCCCATCTTTAAGATATGCCCGTGAAACTTTCATTTCAGCCACAGCACTTCGAGACCAAACTCGAGACAAGTCTTCAACGATGTTCGTGGAATTCTAACAAAGGAATTTTGGTGGCTAGAACCTTGGTGAACACTGCAACTGAAGTATTACTAGTACGAGTGATGAACGTTGGAGCTCAATATACCACAATAAAAGAAGGGACTGTAACTGGATTAATGTCACCCATTGATGAAGAATCCATAAACCCACAAGCAGGCATAGCAGGAGAAAATGCAAGTACGACTTTCGTTCGGACAATGACAGATGTAGAAACAGAAATGCCGGACCACCTACAAGATTTATGGAGAGACAGTTCTAAGAAACTAAGCCAATCAGAGCAGATTGCAGTTGCCGAGTTACTGTTAAATATCAAGATGTTTTCTCAAAAGGAGATTAGGATATAAGCAAACATGGTATTGACACAGGAACCTCAGTACCAATAAAACAAAGACCGAGACGAGCACCAGGAGCAAATAGAGACAACATTAATAAACAAGTAAAAGAAATGTTGGGGAAGAACCTTACTGAACCATCATCGAGTCCATGGGCCTCACCAGTAGTATTAGTGTCAAAGAAAGATGGCACTAAGAGATTCTGTATCGACTGTAGAAAATTAAATGATGTGACAAGGAAGGACTCATATCCAGTACCTAATATTGAGGATTCACTTAACGCGTTAGCGGGAGCAAAATAGTTTTCGAGTTTAGATCTTGCTTCAGGATACTGGCAGGTTGAACTTGATGATGCAGCCAAAGAGAAATCGGCATTCGTCGTACAGGGTGGATTATACTCGTGGACTGTAATGCCATTTGGTTTGTGCAATGCCCCTGCAACATTTGAGCGATTAATGGAACGAGTTATGGCAGGACTTCAATGGGAAATATTGTTGTTATATATTGATGACATTCTATGTTTTGGCAGGACAATAGACGAATCATTGTCACGACAGGAAGTTGTATTCCAGAGATTACGAGTAGCGAAGGTGAAGTTGAAACCGAAGAAGTGCCATCTTCTCAAACAAAGTATACAGTACTTAGGACACGTCGTTTCTGCAGAAGGAGTTATGACAGATCTGGATAAAATTGAAGCAGTAAAGAATTGGGAATGCCCCAGAACCGTGACAGAGATACGAAGTTTTCTAGGATTAGCGTCATACTATCGTCGTTTTATCCAGAGCTTTTCAAATATAGCCAGACCACTTCACCAACTGACTGAGAAAAACAGACATTTTGTGTGGACGGTGGAGTGTGAACAGTCATTTGTAGAGTTGAAGCAGAAGTTAATATCAGCACCAATCTTGTCGTATCCATTACCAGAAGGCGATTATATATTGGACACTGATGCTAGCGGATATGCGCTTGGAGCAGTACTTTCATAGATCCAAGATGAAACAGAGAAAGTAATTGGATATGCTAGCAGAAGCCTCAATAAAGCAGAGAAGAATTATTGTGTAACTCGGAGAGAATTACTAGCAGTTGTATTTGCTTTGAAGCATTTCAAACCTTATGTGTTTGGCAGGGCAGTAACAGTAAGGACTGATCATGGAGCACTCAGATGGTTGACGAACTTCAAGGATCCAGAAGGACAACTTGCAAGATGGCTTAAGATGGCTTGAGATAGAGGGCGCTCCTTGTCACGAGCTGCCATTTTTAACATTGTGTCTTGTACTGTTTTTAATCCGTTTTTATCTCCGTTTGGAATCGCCATCCATGCTCCTTATTTTAACTGTGTGTTTGTTATACATCCTAGAGTGTTATGGGTGAATTTTGTTGGGGATTTTAATGTGCATCGCCGGATTTTATGTACTTTGATGTGACTGCACCAGCCCCATTATGTTACTGCATGATACATGTATATGTGCATGGTAAGCCTACTTGGTATACATGGTAAGCCTACTTGTTGTACTACCACATAACAATTTATATGGATGTTTCTATTAATCCTGGGTCTACATCAATCCATGAGCATGATTTACACTACTACAGAGTTAATATGTGCCGAAAGATCTACATGCACTGGTGGTGAGCTCCACATGCTCCGTTTTAAACCATTCATGTATTCACGGAGGCAACTCCTGCAACTGCGTGTCTTCAGTCCAAAATCTCAACTTAAGCAGGACGTTCTACAAGTTCTTAAATCAAATGGAATCCTGAGATATAGAGGTACAACTGCAGGGAAATCCAGCCGCACTCGTCGTCATTTTACATGCAAATTGAAACAAGAGGATGTAGCATCGACTACCGACGTTGGAACTATTAAGGTGCATACTACATATAGAGAGGATACTCGTTTCGCGAGCAACCACAGATGCAGAAACTCTCAACTTTTACGCTCTCTGCCACATCATCACATTATTGTATCTGCTAATCATACAGATCAACCAGTAACGAGAAAATCTGGCTTACCTTCCATATTTTTGACCAATGCAAGATCACTTGTCAACAAGTTTGATGAAGCTCGATTGATTTTCGAGCTAAACAATGTAGACATTGGAGTGATTACAGAATCCTGGTTCACCCCTGACATTCCTGACAACATGTTAAACATCAATGGGTACAATGTTTTTTCAAGATGCCGTGATCTGAGACGGGGAGGTGGAGTTGCGGTTTATTCCAAAAATCATATTCCCGCTGTTATGTTCAACGATATCGTCGTCCCTGATGAACTGGAATGTATCTGGGTGAGACTCCGTCCTCCGAGATTACCAAGAGCAATTTCTGCTATAGCTGTATGTGCAGTTTACATAACTACAGACTCTCCTTATCAACGGACACTAGAAAATCATCTGATGACCAGTCTTGATTTGTTACGTACAAAATATCCTGATATTGGTGTGGTTATTTTGGGAGATTTTAACCGTATGAATATTAATTCAGTCATTGCTGGAAATGACTTAACTCAAATAGTTGATTTTCATACTAGAGCCGATGCAGTGCTTGACTTTATTCTCACTAGCCACAATTTGAAGACTTTTTTTGATAAACCATTTCCTCTGTCTCCTATTGGAAGCAGTGATCATGTTTGTATTTTATGGAACCCTAAGATCCACCAAAAAAGACAGAATTCCCTTAAGGTTAAAAGATTTCGCCCATTGTTTAACACTGGTATTCTTGCTTTTGGACGATGGATTCAAAGTCAGAATTGGAATGAAATTTTAAATTGTATGGATACTCAAGGCAAGGCTAATGTTTTTTACAATTTGCTTGATTCTGCCATGGATTTGTATTTTCCTTTTAAAAGTTATAGGAACCATGTTAATGACAAGCCTTGGCTTACTCCTCACATAAAGAAGTTGGTTTTTGACCGTCAAGTGGCTTTCAACACTCATAACATGGTGCTTTGGCGCAAATATAGAAATCTGATTAAAAGAGAAATTGAATTGGCTAAAATTTCTTATTATGCTAATCGCATTCGTAATTTGCAGAATACAGATCCTCGTCAATGGCATCAACAGGTTAAAAAGGTCACGAATAACAATAAAACCGGTCTTGACATAGACATCCCTGGTATTGATGGAAGTGATCTTGAGGCCAAAGCTAATGCGATCAATGACAAGTTTGTTGACGTTTCCGCTGATCTTGATCCTTTAGATACGTCGAAATTGCCTGCGTTCTTGCCAGCGGTAGACCCTACTCCCCATCTTTACCCTTGGGATGTCTATGCCAGGCTAAAAAAAAATTAAATCTAGCAAGTCGTCAGGACCTGATGAATTTCCACCGAAACTCGTAAAAGAATTTGCATATGAACTTAGTGTGCCTCTCACAGATATACTTAACAGTTCTTTTAATGAATGTGTTGTTCCTGTGCAATGGAAAGACGCTATTGTTGTGCCTATTCCCAAACAGTATCCCCCTAGTCTTGACAAACTTAGACCTGTGTCACTTACTTCTGTTTTTGCTAAGATTGCTGAAGGATTTGTTACTGATTGGATTCTTGACGATATTCATTTTAAAATTGACTTGCAGCAGTTTGGTAATGTTAAGGGGGTCTCAACCAACCATTACCTTATTAATTTAATTCATTATCTTTTTCATGGTGCAGAAGGAGGTCGCAATGTGGGAACGGTGGTACTCACGGACTTTTCAAAGGCATTTGATCTGGTGGACCACACTTTATTGATTAATAAGATCATCTCCATTGGGGTCCGTGGGTCCATCGTTCCCTGGATTTGCGACTTCCTTCGTAATAGACGCCAATGTGTTCGCTATAATAATGTTCTCTCAGATTATGTTGGTATTCATGGGGGAATTCCCCAAGGTACCAAGTTCGGTCCGATTGGTTTTCAAATACTCATTAATGATGCTGCTCAAAATTCACAATCAAAGTATTGGAAATATGTTGATGACCTGACATTTGCAGAGAATTCTAAAATTGGCAGTCGTGGCCACATGCAAGAAGATCTAGATAATTTCAAAGAGTGGTCTGACGCTAATCATTTACAGTTAAATCCCTCCAAATGCCAGGCCATCCAGGTGTGTTTCAATAAATCCTATCAACACCCCGGTAATTTAACAATTGGTGACGAACCTGTTTCTTTTGTTACGGAGGCCAAAGTTCTGGGCCTTTGGATTCAGAATAACCTCAGATGGGACAGTCACATTAATCACATGATATCAAAAGCCAACAGGAAACTATTCATGCTGCGTTCTCTTAAACGTTTTGGATTTAGCTTGGACGAATTAAAAATTGTTTTTAATGGGTATGTCCGACCAGTCTTGGAATATGGTGATGTCACCTGGCACTCAAGTATTACGGCTAAGCATACTCATATCATTGAATCTATCCAAAAACGTGCCTGTAAAATTATTTTGTGTAATAGTTATGATTCATATGATTCTGCTCTTTTATCTCTAGGCCTTGACTCTCTGGCTGGTAGGAGGGAGGAACACTTCCGGCGCTTCGCTGAAGGACTTGTTGACAACCCTCGCACTAAAGACCTCCTCCCCCCTACCAGGCTGGCGAGTCATGGTCGAAATCTCCGTAATTGTCATAATATTTCTACTATCCCCAATAGAACCAGTCGTTTTAAAAATAGCCCCGTTCCGTACTTCATTGGTTTATTAAATTCTAAATAAGTCCCCCTTTTCTTATATTAATTACTTTGGTGTTAATATTTGTGTATTTTTATATTTTTAATAACTCTTTTTATTGTTGTACTGGCGTTACAATTTGACCTTCGGGTCACGATAATTGCCATTTTTAATAAAATTCAATTCAAAATTCAATTCAATAAGTCAGTATCATGTGACGTCAGTACACCGACCGGGGAGACAGCATGGCAATGCAGATGGACTTTCCCGTAAATGTCAACGATGTGGCCGTGAGGAGTGTCGAGATGTAAATCAGATGACAGCTGAAGCAGAAAAACTTGGTGAAATGACAACAGAGATAGCAGGATCACAAGACATCACTGGTAATGAATCTGAAAATGAAGAATCAGAAACAAAAATATCAGAAATTGAAGAACTAACAGTGAATGACAAAAACAATGCTGACGATGGAAAGAAACTTGGTCAAATCCGAGTAATAGCTATTGAAGCTGAGATAACTTTGGAAGAACTAAGGGAAGCCCAACTTAAAGATTCAGGAATGGGACAAATACTAACTGCGTTGGAACAAAATAGTGAAAGGCCTGTATGTAAGAAGATTTCAGGCTTATCTCCTGAGTTCAAAATTTACGTGTCACAATGGAAACAATTGGAGGTTAGACAAGGAGTACTATGTCGGAAATGGGAATCAGACAATGGTAAACAAGTCGAATACAAGGTTGTATTGCCTAAGAAATTCCGTAAAATAGTACTGACTAAACTTCATGAATCAAAGACAGCTGGACACTTATGAGTATGAAAAACAAAGGAGAAAGTACAAAGTAGATATTACTGGGTAGGATTAAGTCAGGATGTACGTTCTTTTGTAAGATTATGTAGTCTATGTACAAGGCGCAAATCTTTAAAGAATAGGAGATCCCTACTTCAACAGTACATGGTTGGAGCACCATTGGAGAGAATTGCCATGGATATTTTAGGACCATTACCAATAACTGAGAGAGGGAATAAATACATTTTGGTAATTGGAGATTATTTTACGAAGTGGGTAGAAGCTTATCCGATACCGGATCAGACAGCAGAAACAGTAGCTAAGAAAGTAGTGGAGGAATTTATATGCCGTTTTGGTGTACCTAGAGAATTACACAGTGACCAGGGCAGGAACTTTGAGTCAAATATTATGGCTGAAGTATGTAAGTTGCTAGGAATTAGGAAAACTAGAACTACCCCGTATAACCCAAAGTCAGACGGTTTTTGTAGAACGATTTAACAGGACTTTAATGAATATTGTAGCGACATTAGTGGATCCTAAGAGAAATCAAAAGGATTGGTACGATCAGATACCGTATGCATTGTTTGCATACAGAAGTGCTGTATAGGAGTCAACACAGGAAACTCCTAATGTGATGATGCTAGGACGTAATGTTGAATTACCTGTAGATTTAACTATACAGGTACCCCAAGTAAAACTATAGAGGATGACAGTAGTGACTATGTAGAAGAATTAATAAGTAATTTGTATAAGGCTCATGATAGGGCAAGGAAATGCCTACATGATGCAGGTGTGAAACAGAAGAAGCAATACAATTGTACAGCGGATGACTGTAGAATTGTAGAGGGAATGTACGTATGGTTACATAACCTGATTAGGAGTAAAGGGAAATGTACTAAACTTTCCTTACCTTGGGAAGGACCTTATCGAGTAGTGAAGCAGCTCACGGATGTGGTCTTTCGCATTAAGAAGAAGAAACCGGGTAACTTTGTTGTGGTACATGTAGATAGGTTGAAAGTCTATGAAGGACCGCCTGCCTATAAAGGAATGTACTAATAGAAATATGCAGACGATGTAGCAATACTGAGAAACCCATAGAGACTAAGACGGAATCTAATGAGATATGGAAATCCTGTTTAAAATGAGATATATTTAATGAATCTGTTAATTAAATGATATGTTATTGTTTATTTCTTAGTACAGAAATACAATGGAGAAGTTTCCAGTAAGTGTGGAGCTGGCAGATTTCAGAGAGATCCTAGGGGAGCGACGGATATTTACATGTGCGGAGTGTGGGTTGAAGTTTGGTAAGAGGTTCAACTTTGACCGCCACCGGATGACTCACATGGACTACAGGGACTGGTTCTATTGCCGAAGGTGTCCCCAGAGCTATTTGAGGAGGTTCGCTTTAAAGCGACACTTCCAGACAGAACATCCCAGATGGATGGAAGAATCACAAAGAATTCGCCCCCAGATCGAACAGGTGACCTCAAAACCAAAAGAAAAAAAGAAAGAAAAAAAAAAACAATCAGCAAGAGGAGGAGAGACGGAGAAATGGAGAGGAACACATGACAGCAGAGACAGAGCAAGAGGAGGAGAGAGCAACGGAGGCAGCAATTTCGCCGATGGGTTCAGATATTGAACGAGAATTGGAGATGTTCGAGAAGGAGGAAGGACGTTGAAAAGGGAAAGGAAAAGGAAAAGGGAAGATGATACGTGTAGGCATGGAAGAGACGAGACAGCAGAGTAGCAGTAATAGTAGCAGTAGTAGTAGCAGTAGCGAAAGTGAAGACGACGAGGAAGAAATTGTACAGCAGAAGAAGAGGGTGAGAATGTCATGGAAACCCCTCGAAATAAAGGAAATTATCAGAGACAAACTGATAAGGATAACCGAAATCAATGAGGTGATCAAAGCGGTATGTAAGGTCATCCGACGAAGCAAAATGTCAAGGATCTATGAAGTGGGAGTGGAAGCAAGGAAGGAGGAGTAGGGACGTTCCCAGCAAGTTAATTAAATTTTTAAGAAGAATAAATGTTTTATTAAAGAAGAGTTAAATGGTTTATTACTTATTATTAATATTAGATTTACGAATTCAGCTAAACAAATAAATGTTATTGTATTTGACTTGAGTAAGATATGCTATGTAAATATAAAGGTGGTAATTTTACGACAGGTTGGTGTGATTTTCTGTATAAAGTGATATAAAACCTGTGTAAATATTGTAAAGTGTACATATTGCATTAACTCACTACTCAGCTTGTATATTTCTGTATTTAAATTTGCTGAGGACACCAAAGTCTTAGGGGGAGGCTGTATGACGAAAATGCCCTAGGTTTAAGTCATTTTCGTCAGTCTTACCTGATAATTAATACCTGGTAACTGTAATGATTTCCGGTGACATTTCCAGTAACTTTACAGTCTTTATTTCCACTTTTAATGATGTATAAATCCACTCATGTCTATAGCTGTTATTTTTATTCACGTGTGCATTCTGTCACATACACACACATGTCATGCATGTAAACACAATCGTACTAATCCAAGATGGCGTCTCATATAAAAAAGAAAGTACTGTGATTGGTGAAATGTTTGTAAATTATTATCTAGATTTTCGAGCAGGAAAACTTTAATCTTTAGCACTGGAAAATTCTATTATTTTATGCTCTATAAGGTTTTGTTCTTTTGATGTTTATTGGAATGAAACTTTTTGGATGGTAAAATTAAGTAGAAAAACGATGGAGATCAACGTCTGCTCAGTGTTGAGAAAGGCTCATAAATATTCATAAGATGATGTCATTTAATATTTGTCAATGAAAATGAGCTTTCTTTACGTTCATTCTGGAACTCGACTTATGGAATTATTTAGAGGATAGTATTACTTAATTCATTCATTCTTTCATTTAATGGAAAGGATAATTCACATAGGATATTTAAGCTCTTTTATTCGGAATCAAACTATAAATATATGATTCTGATCTGTTTTGTAGTAGTTATGTGTGAACTAATTTTGCTCTCGCCGAAATTTAGGGGCGTGGCTTAATTACTATGCGTGAGAACTTTCTGTGCGTATGGCGCGCAGTTCAAATGGTATAAATAAAAAATAAATAAAAAAGTGAGATCACCCTGACTTTATATTCGTATTGCTGATCTCTGAATATAAAGATAAATTTAATACAAACTAGAGATTGGTGTTTGTATTGACAAACACTAGGTGTTCAGGAGAAAGTAAAGGTCAACTTGAGGTCAACTTTGTTCAAATATTTTTTGACAATTAACGATCTGTACAATGGTGCAAAGATTGTGAATTTAGCTCTTGTGGATGATTTTTTTTAAATATTAAACTTTGACATCCGGTTTGGACAGGAAGTAAATGTCAAACTGAGTCACCTTTTTGTAAATATTTTTTGACAATTAAAGATCTGTACAATGGTGCAAAAATTGTGAAATTACCTCTTGTGGTTGTTGGTGCAAATGGTGCAAAAATGGTGCAAACAATTTAATATTTACCTGTTGTGGTTGTTGATATGATTTTTTTAAATATTAAACTTTGACTTCCGGTTTGGACAGGAAGTAAAGGTCAAATTGGGTCCCTTCTTTGTAACTATTTTTTGACAATTAACGATCTGTACAATGGTGCAAAAATTGTGAAATTACCTCTTGTGGTTGTTGAGATATGATTTTTTTTAAATATTAAACTTTGACTTCCGGTTTGGACAGGAAATAAAGGTCAAATTGGGGTCACCTTTTTGTAAATATTTTTTGATAATAAACGATCTGTACAATGGTGCAAAATATGTCAATTTACGTCTTGTGGTTGTTCAGATATGATTTTTTTAAATATTAAACTTTGACTTCCGGTGTGGACAGGAAGTAAGGTCAAATTGGGGTCACCTTTTGGGAAATATTTTTTGACAATTAACGATCTGTATAATGGTACAACAATTGTGAATTTACCTCTTGTGGTTGTTGAGATATGGTTTTTTGTTAAATATTAAACATTTATTTATCGTAATTCGATATCTGATGACCTCATCATGACGTCACAACTCATGTTTAAGAAGAAGAAGAAGAAGAAGAAGAAGAAGAAGAAGAAGAAGAAGAAGAAGAAGAAGAAGAAGAAGAAGAAGAAGAAGAAGAAGAAGAAGAAGAAGAAGAAGAAGAAGAAGAAGAAGAAGAAGAAGAAGAAGAAGAAGAAGAAGAAGAAGAAGAAGAAGAAGAAGAAGAAGAAGAAGAAGAAGAAGAAGAAGAAGAAGAAGAAGAAGAAGAAGAAGAAGAAGAAGAAGAAGAAGAAGAAGAAGAAGAAGAAGAAGAAGAAGAAGAAGAAGAAGAAGAAGAAGAAGAAGAAGAAGAAGAAGAAGAAGAAGAAGAAGAAGAAGAAGAAGAAGAAGAAGAAGAAGAAGAAGAAGAAGAAGAAGAAGAAGAAGAAGAAGAAGAAGAAGAAGAAGAAGAAGAAGAAGAAGAAGAAGAAGAAGAAGAAGAAGAAGAAGAAGAAGAAGAAGAAGAAGAAGAAGAAGAAGAAGAAGAAGAAGAAGAAGAAGAAGAAGAAGAAGAAGAAGAAGATTAACTTGGAGGAGCTGTGGAGCTAGATTAATATTTGCAGAGTTAAACTTTCTTGAGGAGCACTCTTGGAACTAGAGTTCGTGGAGCTGAACTCTGTGGAGCCATTACGATAAGGATATTGCTGTACGGAGAAGAGGATCCAAGTCGTAAAGTAGTTTCACACTAGTCTATTCAGGATAGAAAGATCTTGGAATAGATTTAATTAATATTCTCCAGTCATAACGTTAGAAGTGGATATTGTAGGACGATAGGAGCCTAACTTCACTTGTGGAATTTTGAGGAGTGAATATTGTTGTTAGCTTATGAAAGCGCAGTATCACTTCGGTATTTTAGAGTTAAGTGGATATTGTAGGACGATAGGAGCCTAATATCACCTGTGGATTTTTGAGGAGTGGATATTGTTGTTAGCTTACGAAAGCGCAGTATCACTTTGTTATTTTTAGAGGAAAAGTGGATATTGTAGGTTAAAGCCTAATATCACTTGTTTATTATTTTTAGAGTGGATTTGCAGGCGAAGGGCCTGGCATTATTAAGGTTTATTAAGGTTTATACGATACTGGATTATATTAGTAGGAGTGTAAATTATTTCTGTGGCAGCCTTGTAGATTTAAGAATGTAAATACATGTGCAGTTCTTTGAGGAAGAAGTGGTTTATTTGTAAATAAAACAATTGTTCTCTTTTTGCTGAATTCAAACCTACTGTGTCTATTCTAAGTCATTCCTCTTTCGAGTGATTTATTCTTAGTGTACGATTTGCTGTAAGTTGACAAAAGGTTGACTAGAGCCTTTGCGTTTTGATTTTGGGGAGGGTTGTGGCTTTGATACAAGTATGAAAACGGACAATCCCACTTTTGTACAATGTACTTGTACTGATAAGTGTAACAGTTCAGTATGTCAATGAAAACAATTATCTAATTATTGATAGTTTCTTTTTTCAGATTAGATTTGTCATGTCACCAACCCTGGAGTCTCTTTAATAATTTCGACAATTTACGCAATTATATTTGAGCCTTCATACTGTTTATTTTATTTCAGGAAAAGAAAATGATTATCTTTTAGTATTAAAATCACAAAAACAAACGATTACATCTTAATTGGTGTGTAAATTTCTTTTAATTGAATGCCTATTTAAAAAAAAAATTCATACGTTTATTTCAGTGCTGTCATTAAAATACAAAAACATCCGTTAACGTTACATAACTGTAAATTATATTAAGTAATTATGGTGAATAAAGATATGTTTAAGGTCAAGCGAGACAACATTTAGTTTAGGGTGAAGCAAGGCTTTTGTTCCCTAACCTATTGACGGACAAATGTACTTTTCAAAACAATCTCCGGTTTCTGGTCTCCGCGTGCGTCGAATCACACCCACACGTCGGCATTTAATTTTTTTCTATGAAACGATGTCAACAAAAACTAGAGCTTAAGTGTTTGTTAGAACAAACACACGGTGTTCGAGTCAACATCCGGTTCGATCAAATTATGAACGATGATGTCAATATCGTATTTTGCAAAGGTGTATCATCTTTTATTATATAACAAGATCAATTTCATATTCAAAAATATATCAATTTTGCATTAGAATGTGTTGACTTTGGACTTCCTGTTTGGACCGGAAGTAAAGGTCAGAACAGGTGATTTGAAGGTCATATATATGACACAATGAAACTTCCTCATGATCATGAAAAAATAACGTTAGTACTTGCTTTGGTTCAATTTCTGAGATTGGAAAATAATCCCTTTTTAAAAATGCCACTAGGGGGCGCTCTGAACTTTGATGATGTCATAACCTTTAAATTTTAGATTTAGATGAAGCCAACATTGGTATTTATCTCTTGGTATTAAGTCTTGTACAAACATAAATTTAATTGATGGACTGCATGTTTATATACTGAGAGTGATCTTTATTTATAATATAGTTCACTTTCAGGTTAAGTTTATAACAAAAATATAATGATAAATTGACAATGATAGTGACACTGTAATCAAGCATCTCCTTATTGTGACATGCTTATAAACTGTCTTTGTTTTTGACCTATACTGCAAATAATTAAAAAATAATTTATAAAATTTGAAAACAAATTCTACATTGATTTTTACATTTTCAAGGTTGTACACATGATTGGCAAAATGTCTGTAGCTGCATCCACACTACAGAATTACAACCTAAAGATCAGATGCCATTTTGTACATAAATTGTTAGACATTGAAATAATCAAAGAGTTGTATGGGTGCTTGTAAATTGCTAATAAAACAATGAAATACATATTTATTTTAACTGTCTGATGGGTTTCATGACTTGACTTTTGTGGTTACACACTTCCCTCCCCCACAATCAATTGAAACCACTTTGTTGACCTGTTTAACCTACTTGTAACCAATCTAGAAATGAGTGTACATGGTCTTACACATGTAACAAGTTAAATGACTTCAGTGTAAATGAACCCAACCATGATCCTTTGTTGACAAGAAAACTAAATCAATCTGCATTTATAATAAATGTACGCTCTGTACGTACGATTTAGTGACAGTTCAGAATGGGTGACAATCAGGGGTTGTCATTGGAATCGGTAATTTTGGAATAAAATGTCTGCCCCTCCCCCCAAGTTCTTGGTGATGGCATGTACTGCCACTGGTGATGAACCAACACATTTGTTGGTCTATCATTGCAACACTATAGAATCCAAGAACTAGGGAAGGGGAGGGGTAAACAAGCAATATAATTAAAAGGGGCCCAAATTACCAATTCCATTGACTGACGACTGGTGCTTCATTATGTCAAAAATCACACCCAGCATCAATTCTGCATAGCTGAAGTTGCAAGATGTTTCTGTCCTCTTTCTAAAAAAGATTTAAGATTGAAAATAGGAGTAAGGGCTTAGATTTAAATAAATGTTGTTTAACTGACATGGATTGGAAAGGTGGTTATCAGATACACCCCTTCTCTTGGAATGAAATGCCAGTACTGCTATAGCAAAAAAAAATACAAATTATACTAAACCTTAACTTTTTGTAATAAACAACCATTAAAACTAAATGAAATGTTCATCATTGGTATGAAGACCCCTTCTCAAACGATCTGTTAACGTAAGCCGTTATACCATACCATCGTGTAGCCTAGAAACTGAAGATTGTTGATGACTTGAACAGTTACGATACTGCATTTGTATGTGGTGTCAACGCTGTGTCGCGGTGCTGTAGGCTGGAACTCAGTCTGAGACATGATACATCGGAGTCAACATGCTGTAAAAAATAATAGTTAAGTTTTATACGTACATGGACCAAGAATAAAGTATTTGAAATTACAGAGAAGTTCTAATTTATGTGAATGAGGAAAATAATATGTCACAGTGAACATGCTGTAAAAAATAATAGGAAAGTTTTATAAGTACATGGACCAAAAATAAAGTATTTGAAATTTCAGAGAAGTTCTAATTTATGTGAATGAGGAAAATAATATGTCACAATGAACATGATGTACAAAAATAATAGAAAGGTTTTATAAGTACATGGACCAAGAATAAAGTATTTGAAAATTCAAAGAAGTTCTAATTTATGTGAATGGGGAAAATAGTGTATAATTTTGGAGTAGCTGGACCATTGAAATTGAAAAGGGCATTGTTTTGTTTTCAAAATTGCACACAATTATTCTTGACAATGTGTAATAAATTAAAGAAATATTCTCGCACAAAACTCACATCAAAAGAGAAAGGTATTTAAGGAAATTGCCGAGTCTCATATACTCATATAGTTTCATGTGCATTTTTCCTGTGAAATAATTGTCTATGTAAGTTGTTTTGTATCTGAGAAGGGTAAACAATTTAGGAAAAGTGCAGTAAACAATTACTACTTAATGTTAATTTGTGCACAAACTGAAGATTTTTGGAGAAAACAAAAATTACAAAATATGGCATACAATTTCTACTGAAAAATTGCCATAACCTTAACAACTGAATTGTCCTATCCTTATTTATATTCTAAATACATTTTGGTGACATCTGTTTATAGTTTGTTAGAAAAGTGGCGAGTTGTTTACTGTCCAAAGTATGTTCACGTACTGACGTAGGCCTAATTAACGTTAAGTTAAACAGGCACAATGCAACGACGAACTCTGTAGTCCCTCTAAAAATAGCTTTTCTTGTATAAAAACACGAAGGTAAATACAGGAAATCCTCTTAAAAATTAAATTCAAGATACCTACCCTTTATGACTGTGTCTGTGTTGGCGATCCATTTTTACACGAAATCCAAGACCTAACAGTAACAACAGCGCGCGTCGATTCGATTCTACATGGAGCTCCATTGTAACCAAAGATCGTTGGCGATCCATTTTTACACGAAATCCAAGACCTAACACTAAGAGCGTCCATTGTACATGGAGCTCCATTGTAACCAAAGATCGTGTAGCGCCTCGTATAACGCCTTGCGGCGCTATACGATCTTTGATTGTAACGATCTACTCGATTCATGCAACGTAATTGAAACGTTTTAGCTATTAAACTTTGATTTATCGAAATTCGATATATGATGACCTAATCATGACGTCGCAACTCGTGTTTCATCTACTTGTTAAGTTCTAAGTACATGCCAAGTTTCAAGTTCATGTGAAGTTTGAAAGTATGTGTTTTTTTGTAGACAATCGATGGGAGAAGAAGAAGGAGAAGAAAACAAACGAACAAAAACAATAGGTGTTTCGGGCACATACCCGAACACCTGAAAAAAAGCGTCACCGCACAAATTTTGAAGCCGACCGATGACCAGAAACTAAAGACTTTTTTCTCCTAAAGCAGTCTCTTATTTATAAAGTCTATTTAGTTATTCTGTACAGATTGACCTAGGTGAACAACGCTTAAATATCAACATCAGTTAACATTACATAACAAACTGTAAATTATATTTAAAAATTATGTTGAATAAAGATATGACAGCTTTTGGTCAAGCAAGACACTATTTAGTTTTGTGTCAAGCAAGGCTTTTGTTCCCTAACCTATTGAAAGACAAATGTACTTTTCAAAATAATTTCCGGTTTGTGGTCGCCTCAGACCCACACGTCGGCATTTTTCATTTTTAGGATTTTTTTTGCTATGAAACAATGTCCAAATAAATTCACAAAGTACAAAACGTCACCGTATTAAACGTCACTGTATTAAGAAATTATGGTGAATAAATTAGATGAAAGTTTAAGGTCAAGCAATACAACAGTTTTGGGTGAAGCAAGGCTTTTGTTCCCTAACCTATTGACAGACAAGCATGCGTTCGAAGTTTATATGCACGTTTTGTAAATTCATCTGATTTTTGATGTATATTATTGGCAACTGTGATGGACTATTATTTATAAAGTCTTTTCAGTCATTCTGTACAGATTGACCTGGGTGAACAATACTGAAATGCCTCCTCCCGTCCTCCTTGGAAGAAAACATGTAACATCGACAGTAAGGACAGCTACCTAATCCCTTCTCCAAGAATAATGGCATGGTCACTTTGCTCTCTAGATATGTTGACTCTGATAATTCGATGTATGTTTTGTAGTGTCCGGGCTGGCTGGCTGATTCCGTGGGCGTCAGCAGGGGACCCTTGTTCTGAGGGATGGCTCGAACAGGTTCAATGGCACGAACAGGGTGGGTCGAACAGTGGGAGCATGTTTCTCTCAAGACATAGTTCTCTTGGTCTCTTATGGACGCGCTTGATGACAAACATCATCTCATCATGAAGTTCACGATTGTCCTCAAGCCTCGCTTTAGACCCTGATGAGATGATTTGATATACTGTCTCATAGTCATTGAACGGAGCTGAGTGGACTTGACATGCAATGGTGACTCGAGGAAATAGTATGTCCATCAAACCTCCGGTCGTTCCAAAATGCGTCAAGTTCATCCATGGCATTGTCAAACACTTTGGCCTCCTTTGCAGCTCTCTCAGTAGGGTTCAGGTCATATTGGATAGGTGACGGCTGTGTTTCCCCCACCCAATGTGCTCTGCAAACGGACCGAGGTGAGCATTCTGCTTAGCGGTGCCCAACCGTGTTCGATGGGATTGAGAGCCGAGTTCTTGGGAGCGTATTTGGTCAAACACAAAAATCTAGAACAAGCTGACACAGGAGGCGTGAAAGATACAAAAGTACTGTCCAAGACGAATCATTCCAATCCGGTCCCCCGTCAACGATTAGCACAACTCCCGTTTTCCCCTTTCTGGCAAATTTCGCAAGAATGGGAAGAAGATCGTTGATGTGTTCTTGTATTGTCATCTTATGGAACTTTTGACAACGGTTTACGATATGAATCGGTTCAGTTCTTGGGGCTGTAAAAATGACGGCGTCCAAATTCATTGTTAATGCAGTATTGATAAGCCCATAGTTTTTCTACATAGTTTTTCTACCCACTGAGTGGAGTACACCCACAAACACACACACAATAAGCACATTGTTTTGAACTCATGGAGGCTGCTATCTTGGTACATGAAAATAAATACATCTGTTTTGATTGTATTAGTTCGACCTAGCCCTGAAAAGTCAATGGATGCAAGGAGGTATAGACACTAATTAATTGTGTTATTATTAGATATTACTTAAGTTTAGATAGGTAGAACTTGAAGCTATGCATTGGTGAGGAGGATACGTAAGAGACGATCAGGACGATCAGAGCATACTGATCGAAACGTCGAGTTGTACCTCCAGTTCTTTTCAGAACTAATTACTACTAAATTGAGCATTTCACATGGTGTCACCGCAATTACTCTTACTTAAGTTTAGATAATTCAAGTAATTTGCCCTTTTGCAAGTTAGTTGCTATGTTTGTATTCGATAAGTTTACTCATGCACTGTTTTCTTTGTGGATCTTATTACAGTTTTCACCAAGCTTTAAGATATATTGTGATAGAAGAACAACAATGACCCTACATGCATCTTATCATCTGAAGCTGCTTTTGAGACCCTTGATTTTGACGAAGATTCTTTTCTGTGACCTCTAGCGGCAATACTGAATTTACGACATTGCGAGTGTTGTCCGTTACATTCATCATGTACGTAAGTTGGAGCACTTTATTTTTTCCCCAATTCCAAGTATCCACATGGGGTGATCAAGTACCCAGCGCCTTGTGGAAAGTCATGATCTGGGTAATTCGGGGTGTCATTCAGCATGTGCTATCTCCCTATCTGATGGTAGCGACTTATGGCCATACCACCGATATGAATTTTGTTCATGCAGTCACATAACAAATTTGTCACTTCATTCCGATATTGAGCTACAAACTCTAGTCGGTACTTCACCCTACAACTGCAGTAGTGAGAATATTCGTGGATAGACCGTTCATTGTTCTTCTTGATTGCCAATTTTGCCTCTATCAGCCCTTTGTAAAGATTGCTGAATTTTCGGTATTTGTTTGGGGGACCATCAACCGTGAGCAAGTGGTAGCACTGATAGATAAGTCAGGTATCTCTTGCTCAAGATGTCTCTTCAACGAAGGGATCGACGTTCCACAAGCACGTCCCACACTTGATCAGCTGCGTAGCTTTGCTGTGTGATGAATTCAGTGGCTGTATCTATGACTTGCGTAAACTTCTCATGAAGTGGTTGACGCCCCGCATCGTTTCTCGGGCAAGAATTCTTTCGCCTGCAGTCTCGGCCTTTCCGTAACGGCGATGGGACCTAAAATAAACACAGTGATACAAATTATTATATGTACATTCAACAATTAAAAAAGAACATTTATCAAAGTAAATTCAATTAAAGAAATTATTTTTCACTTTTTTCCGCAAAAAATTAATAAATAAAATAGGTAACTTTGTTCTGAAAAGGGAGAGGGCGCACTTTGCTTTTTAACATGGTTATTATCAACTTTAGTGCACTAAACAGTACTGCGTCTGGGAATACGGCTGTGATAAGCCCTGAAATTTTATCTTCTGGTGGCCAGTTAATTTTAACATAACACGGAAGACATAAGACATGAGACACAAGAAAACTTTATTAATCTCCAAAAAGAAGAAATTACATTGCCCGCAAAAGTTAAAAACACTATACAAAAAAACAAAAAAATTTCAAAAAGCAGATAAAACGTTACTCGATAAACAGCACACAGGGAGTAAGAACCTACTTATCCACACCTTGCCCTGCCATACAGACAAAAAAAAAATATATATATACAAAGTTTATGGGACAGCAATCATCTTTTATATTTAACATTGAAAAACGTAATACCCATTGGGACAAAAGATGGATCAAGCCATAGATGGATCAAGCCATGAATCTAGGGAGTTGTCACTTTCATCCATTCTAGCCTTGACGATTCCTTTCAAAATTAACTTTAACATTGATGTAAGCAGATATCTGTGTACGTCTTGTCGCTGTAGTAGATTTCAAAATTATGCGTTTCAAGAACGAACAACTAAACCACATTCGTCCAATAGCCAAGCGGGCCATTTGATGTAGAATTCCCTTGTTAACCCTTGTTCCATTCTTTTGAACGGTCTCACTATTTGCATTATACATCGACTTCAGTTGTTCACACTCTTTCCAAAACCATGACGATTCACCATTCATTTTTTTAAATGTATTATATTAAACCCCACTCCCTGTCCCAGCAGAGCTATTTGTTTACAAACATTTTTCTCAGTTGTTCACATTCTGTTTCCATGGGGGATCACACACTGTACCTTTTCATTGAAAGCGGATCGTGTGACGCAGTGTCCCTGGCAAATCCCTTCACCCTTCACTGGAGCGAATTATCCCCTTCCCAGTCCCGCACATTTAAACGCCATTTTCATTTGATCAAACACTGCCTCCGCTTTGAAAGTAAACAATGATGAAATAACTAGGTAGTCAGTCGGCCATGAAACTCATCCCGGCCCAATCCAAAAACTGCATCTGATGAGTTTTATATTATATACATGTTCATGTTGCTAGATTTGTTCTGAGAGTATAGATCTAGAATTTGTCTCCCTTTGTAGTTTCCGTTTTGTTCTGATATCAATTCAGTTTGTCTATCAGCTTCCCAGCTAACATGCATACGTCGGCCCAACGTTGGCCAACATATGAATTTACGGTTGGCCCAACATTGGCAATGGACGTCGTCTTGACGTTAGTTTTTCCATCGGGCCAACGTTGGGCAAATGTTGGGCCAATGTCCCCACAACATCGGGACATGTTGGGCCAACGTCAGCATGCCCAACGTTTGTACACCGCCTTGGTTACACGTTGGGACAAAGTAATATGTTATGAACGGCGCAGCGTCTGTACTTGACGTCGCCTTGACGTTAGGTTTCCATCGGGACAACGTCGAAGACGTTGGGCAAACGTCGCTACAACGTCGGGACATGTTGGGCCAACGTTAGCATGCCCAACGTTTGTACAACGTATTGGTCATACGTTGGGCCAAAGTAATATTTTATGATCGGCGCAGAGTGGCTAGTTGACGTCGCCTTAACGTTAGTTTTTCCATCGGGCCAACGTCAAAGGCGTTGGACCAACGTTGGTCCAATGTCCCCACAACGTCGGGACATGTTGGGCCAACGCCAGCATGCCAAACGTTTGTATAACGTGTTCATCGTACGTTGGGGTAGTTGATGTTGCTTTTGACGTGATGTCCAATTGTGAGCATATTTTAGGGACGGAGGGGTAACTAGTCAGAACAAGACAGTTGTTAAACTGCCTCTGCCATTCTGAGCAATTATGGTTAAGTGTTTTGCACAAGGACACAAGTGTCATGACCGGGATTTGAACCCACATTCTGCTGCTAACGCCAGAACTTGAGTCCGGTAAGCTAGACCGCTCGGCCACGACACCATCCCTATCTTCATTAACATTTTGAAAGAAGCTGCATGTTCTATGGGTTATTGTTTTGTAGCCACTCAAAATTCCTGTTACACGGGTTCGTATAATGCACAATTCTAGCAACATCGGCACAACGTATGATGCGCCGTGGTTAGGTTGTAGGCCTACACATTGTAACTACGTTGTGGCAACGCTGAAAATAGACCTATTTTACTGCACAACATTAAGCAACGTTGGCAAAACCATGATGCGCCGACGTTAGGTTGCCCACATTATAAGTACGTGGTGCCAACGTTGGAAATCGACTTCATTATTATACTCGACAACATTTGCCTACGTCGGCACAACCATTTTTATTTATTTATTTAAAACCATCACAGCTGATCATTTGGGGCCCTCATATTATAAAAAAAATATGTATCAATATTATACAAAAATTATTACAGGAGGTACAGATGAAAACATCCAGTACATCTTTGGATGAGGAGGTGCTTCTCGGCCTGATGGCTAAGATCATGTGAAAGCATGTCTTACCTCAGGTTGAGGGGCGATCAACCCCCGCTAACCACGGAGGTCACTGGCCGGCCGTGGGAAGCATTGCTTGTTTGGACTTCGGTCCTAGTGTGATCCGCAAGGGTCATTGTTGTCTGACGGGCTTTGTTTTCTGTCTCTACTCGCTTCGGCTTGAGCTATGAGCAGAGGCAGTCCTGATGGTGAGTGTGGCTTCGGCCAAGTGTGTGGACTTCGGTCCTAGTGTGATCCGCAAGGGTCATTGTTGTCTGACGGTCTTTTGCTTCTGTCTCTACTCGCTTCGGCTTGAGCTATGAGCAGAGGCAGTCCTGATGGTGAGTGTGGCTTCGGCCAAGTGTGTGGACTTCGGTCCTACTGTGATCCGCAAGGGTCATTGTTGGCTTCGGCCAAGTGTGTGGACTTCGGTCCTAGTGTGATCCGCAAGGGTCATTGTTGTCTGACGGGCTTTGCTTCTGTCTCTACTCACTTCGGCTTGAGCTATGAGCAGAGGCAGTCCTGATGGTAAGTGTGGCTTCGGCCAAGTGTGTGGACTTCGGTCCTAGTGTGATCCGCAAGGGTCATTGTTGGCTTCGGCCAAGTGTGTGGACTTCGGTCCTAGTGTGATCCGCAAGGGTCATTGTTGTCTGACGGGCTTTGCGTCTGTCTCTACTCGCTTCGGCTTGAGCTATGAGCAGAGGCAGTCCTGATGGTGAGTGTGGCTTCGGCCAAGTGTGTGGACTTCGGTCCTAGTGTGATCCGCAAGGGTCTTTGTTGGCTTCGGCCAAGTGTGTGGACTTCGGATCTAGTGTGGTCCGCAAGGGTCATGGGTGGTGAGTATATTGGTCTTTGTGTGGCTTGGGCCTTGTTTAATAGCTATGATTTTAAGTGTATATTTTATTTATAAGAATAAAATATTTCTAAAAAAGAACAAGAGAGTTGTTAAACTGCCTCTGCCCCTCTGTGCAATTATGGTTAAGTGTTTTGCACAAGGACACAAGTGTCATGACCGGGATTTGAACCCACATTCTGCTGCTAACGCCAGAACTTGAGTCCGGTAAGCTAGACCGCTCGGCCACGACACCATCCCTATTTTATTAACATTTTGAAAGAAGCTACATGTTCTATGGGTTATTGTTTTGTAGCCACTCAAAATTCCTGTTACACGGGTTCGTATAATGCACAATTCTACCAACATCGGCACAACGTATAATGCGCCGTGGTTAGGTTGTAGGCCTACACATTGTAACTACGTTGTGGCAACGTTGAAAATAGACCTATTTTACTGCACAACATTAAGCAACGTTGGCAAAACCATGATGCGCCGACGTTACCCTTACAAAAATGTCCTGTGGTATTACCACAAAAAATACCACAGGACATTACCACAGGAATTGTCCTGTGGTTTTTTGGGACATTACCACAGGCACGTTACCACAGGAACATTACCACAGGAACATTACCACAGGAACGTTACCACAGGAACATTACCACAGGAACATTACCACAGGAACATTACCACAGGTACCACAGGAACATTACCACAGGAACATTACCACAGGAACATTACCACAGGAACATTACCACAGGTACCACAGGAACATTACCACAGGAACATTACCACAGGTACCACAGGAACATTACCACAAGTTACATGCCTGTGGTAATGTTCCTGTGGTAACAAGCCTGTGGTAACATGCCTATGGTACCTGTGGTAATGTTCCTGTGGTAACGAGCCTGTGGTAACATGGTACCTGTGGTAATGTTCCTGTGGTAACGTGTCTGTGGTAACATTCCTGTGGTACCACAGACACGTTACCACAGGAACATTACCACAGGTACCATAGGCACGTTACCACAGGCTCGTTACCACAGGCATGTAACTTGTGGTAATGTTTATGTGATGCCCAGGAGAAAATTCAGAATACAACACATGTAATAAATATGTATAAATAACAAAATATCCTGTGAAGATACCGTCTGAAGTATTGTGCTTTTTTTTTTAGAAAATAGGCAAAGAACTGTGATTTCAAAAATTATCATGCGTTTGATAATTTTTAACCATTACAATGTGTACACAAAAAGGCTGAATGCAATTTACACTATTTTTTTCTCGTAAACGGCCCAACAAAACTAGCTGAAATTCTCACAAGTTATTTGTTATTATACACACATTTCTACTCTTATAAATTATGGATGCATTAACCAAACACATACCAAAGATGTAGCATCTCTTTAATATATGTTTTAATAGTCACTGAAGAGTTTTAACCATTTAAAAATGTTTTACAATGGCATCATTCAACAACTGGACTTCAATCCATATGCATGTAAATTAAAAGCTTTGTTGGTGAAAACCATCTCATTAGGAAGTTGAGCAATGGCAATAACTGGATGGATCTAAATTCCATAATACTGTGAATATTGCAGTTTATATTGCGGTTTTGTTATAACATTTCTTTTCAACTTAATAAATTAAATTCAAGTTAATTAATGATATGACCTTTGCAAAAACTAAATAAAGTCACCAAATAACATATTTATTGTATTTTCTATCAGACAATAGGTTTTAAAAGGATTGAAATGTTGTTAATCACAAACTCACCAAGCTTCTTTAAAGGAAGCAAAAATTGTCTTTCAGACACCTTAACCATCTTAAGTAAAAATGTAAAGTCATTACTCATAAATTGTAGAATAGGTAAGCACTAATTAAAGTCACCAAAGAACCTATTTAATTGAAATTTTGTTAATCACATAAGCACCAGGCTTTTATAAAGGAAGCAAAAATTGTCTTTCAGACACTTTCATCATCTTAGTAACAATGTAAAGTTTTTAATCATAAATGTTGAAAAAGCAAGCACCTAAATGGATAGATAACATTTCTGCCAAATATAATCAGCGAAGTCACTGGGCACTGGCAATTTAAAGTCATTAATCACAAACATGTGGAAATGGCAAGCACTAATTAAAGTAATTAATTCATGGGATGATCCTCCAGCAGTCTACTTAAGCAGCAACATTTTCCAGAGTCCGGCATTCTCCTGAGGACGATCAGAGCATACTGATCGAAACATCGAGTTGTACCTCCAGTTCTTTTCAGAACTAATTACTACTCAAATGAGATTCCACATGGTGTCACCGCAATTAGTCTTACTTACTAATTAAAGTCACCAAAGAACCTATTTTTTGTATTTTCTATCACACAATAGCATTTGAAGTGATTGAAATTTTGTAAATCACAAACACACCAAGCTCCTAGAATCTTCTTAATTAACAGCGATGTCACTGGCACAGTAGCACATTTACATGTAGGTGTTTGCCTTTTCCACATGTTTATAATTAACATTTTTATCCCTTCAAAATTACCTCTATTGTAGTATGATAGACAATACAAGAAATAGGTTTTTGGTCTGTAGAGAGAAAATAGCGGACATTATTAATAGACTGGTCAATCAAATATTTTCATTTTTAGAGAAAGTTTCATCCGAATCACCAATGACAAACTCAATTTTACTAATTTATCTGTTTCCTTATTAGTCTATTAATGTCCTGTATTTTTTCTGAAATATACATGTACTTCTTAAACTTCACAGCCTCAACGGAGTTTTCACTTCCTCATTAGCTCTCATCTGGATGAGACGATCCATGAAGCACTCTAAAGTAAACAAAGATAGATATTTTGTTATGTTACTATTGCCATATTCTCATATCAAACATATCCAACAATGTAGGAGACACAGTTCTAACCAACGTAATGTAGGTGTTTCAAGACTTGAAATTTGGCAGAAAGAAAGGTATCAGTAAGTACCTTCTAAACTTTGATAATTAAAAAAAGTAAAATTAATTTTAAAATCAATTTAATTTTTGAGCAGTCGCATCAATTCGTGAAAACTGCGACAAAATGTGCACATCAGGTTCTCAGGCTTGAGTATATATGGAATTCTTACCTTTCTTCCTGTTCATGTCTTGTCCATCATGGTTCTAACGTTATGCGGCCTTCCATCATGAATGTAAACTGTGTGTATTGTACACTACATACATGTACATGTACAATACCTATACAATAGTACCATCATCAGGTAACGTATATAGTCACTTAATTTAGTGCAGTTATGTCAGACTACAGAGCAAATTCATGGCAGCATAACTCCATCTGATTCTATTCTATTAATCTACAGTAACTATAATCACTAGTGGGCTATATTTCAATACTTAAATTGACAAAATTGTTACAAATACAAGCCAATATAACATTTCAAACATGTGCACTGAATAAACAGTTATTTAGCTGGTAACATGCATCATACAAGCCTTATCCTGTACTGCTGTACAGGCTTGGTGCAAATCATTGGTACTCTGCGTCACATGGCCACGCATTAAAAAAAACAAGTTCCCTTGCATAGATGATGTGTACAAAGTCAATGGAGGGCAAGTTTTTTGTAATAAGTACTAACAATATCTTTTAAAAAGTCAAAACATTTCAAGAAAAATTCTGAGTACCCAAAAAGAGTAAAACAATATCATGCATAGTGAAAAACATAAATAAAGTTACAAAGAATAAAATATGCAATATTTTGTTGCCTATGAAAATTATTTTGCACTTACAATTAGGTCCAGTTACAATTCTTACAAAATACGATTCTAGTACACTGGCCTGTTGAAATGAATGGGTACATGCAATAACCCATTAGGTACCTGCGGTAATGTTCCTGTGGTGTCTGGTACCTGCGGTACGCTCCTGTGGTAAACCTGTATACATTGATTTTTCCCTTTAAATGAATCTTACTGATGACAGAAATCACAGAACAAATTCGAATTTGTCCATCAACATTGGTTTAGTGCACTTCAAATGTTTATTTCATCTTTTGTCAGACAATATCAACAGTTAGCTTCAACAAATAAATTGGCTGTTAATTTCATCAAGTAAATTCAAACACTGTTTTTGTCCCGGAGTATTAAATTTTGTCTAGTCTACGCCAATTGTGAAATCAAATTCTTCTAATTTATGTAAGACGAATTTGAATGCTGCCATTCAGCAACAGCTTTGTGTTCTTGACCTGGTGACTAAATGAGGGTGACAAAAATTTAAAATTGAATGGCAAATGAATTGGTTTTGTTAAAAAAAATTGGTTTTGTGAAATTTTTGTGGATGAAATTGAATGCATGATAGCTGGTAAATTTGAATGAAAAATCTTTTAAAATAGCCGGGAAATCCTACTAAATCTAAAGTGAATAATAATAACTTTCTTATGAAATCTATACCCCCATGCAAATACCCAACCACAAGAATACCACAGGACTGGTATACCCAGCGTTGCTATTACCACATAAATATGTGTGGTACTCTGATGATATTTGCTTTTCCTGTGGTAATTTCTGTGGTATCTACATGTACATGTACCACAAGAATACCACAGGACTGGGATACCCAGCGTTGGCATTACCACATAAATGTGTGTGGTACTCTGATGATATTTGCTTTTCCTGTGGTAATTTCTGTGGTATCTACATGTACGTACCACAAGAATACCACAGGACTGGGATACCCAGCGTTGGCATTACCACATAAATGTGTGTGGTACTCTGATGATATTTGCTTTTCCTGTGGTAATTTCTGTGGTATCTACATGTACCACTGAAGTACCACAGAAATACCACAGGACCGGGATATCCAGCGTTGGCATTACCACATAAATTTGTGTGGTACTCCGGTGATAATGCTTTTCCTGTGGTAATTTCTGTGGTATCTACATGTACCACTGAAGTACCACAGGAATACCACAGGACCTGGATATCCAGCATTGGCATTACCACATAAATTTGTGTGGTACTCCGGTGATAATGCTTTTCCTGTGGTAATTTCTGTGGTATCTACATGTACCACTGAAGTACCACAGGAATACCACAGGACCTGGATATCCAGCATTGGCATTACCACATAAATTTGTGTGGTACTCCGGTGATAATGCTTTTCCTGTGGTAATTTATGTGGTATCTACATGTACCACAAGAATACCACAGGACTGGGATACCCAGCGTTGGCATTACCACATAAATGTGTGTGGTACTCTGATGATATTTGCTTTTCCTGTGGTAATTTCTGTGGTATCTACATGTACCACAGAAGTACCACAGGAATACCACAGGACATTTTCGTAAGGGTAGGTTGCCCACATTATAAGTATGTGGTGCCAACGTTGGAAATCGACTTCATTATTATACTCGACAACATTTGCCTACGTCGGCACAACCATTTTTTTTAATTTATTTAAAACCATCTTTAACGAGGGTAACCCATCCAGCACAGCTGATCATTTGGAACCCTCATATAATAAAAAAAAAAAATCAATATTATACAAAAATTATTACAGGAGGTACAGATGAAAGCATCAAGTACATCTTTGGATGAGGAGGTGCTTCTTGGCCTGATGGCTAAGATCATGTGTTATTCCTACACTTCCAGCCGAGAACCCCAATAATACATCTAGCACCATCTTCAAGATGACGTCACAGGGTCTGCAGAGAAAGAACAGTCTGGCGCTTCACCTTCCCGAAAAGGCAGCTCCTGGGGACTTGTTCCAGATCATCAAGACCGTAATGAAGGAAGACGATGTGACATGTGTACAGCACCTTTCCGAATCGAAGTGGATCGTCACATGCGCATCAACCCTGGCCCGAGAAAAACTTTACGCGGCAACGCTGAAAATAAACCAGAAGCATATAACCGCAACAGCCGCTGACGGGAGCACCGCGTTTGTCAACGTTTTCTTCGCACCCCAGGAACTCTCCGATGCAGCAATCATCACCAAGCTGAGCCAGTACGGTCGAGTCCTGGGGTGTAGACGTGGCCACTGGCAGACGCAGCCGGGATGGGAGAACGGCATCCGACACTTACGCATGGAGCTCAAGACCGCCATACCGTCCTTCGTAAGAATCGGACCACACCAACTAATGATCAAATACAAAGGACAACAACAAACATGCAGAACCTGCGGAGAACCCGGCCACCTCGCAGTAGGATGTCCAAATACAACTTGCTACAACTGCGGGGAGGCCGGGCACGGAAGTGTCGGATGCCAGAAACCGAGGCGATGCCGCATCTGCGATCAGTCGGGGAACTTGGCAAAGGACTGCCCCGACTCGTGGCGAAACAACACCAAGCGGCACGCCTCGGCAGACCACCAGCCTCCCAACCCGGCTGAAGCGACCACCAACGCCCCGTCAACGGCACCTTCCAAAACACCTTCAAGACCAGCACCAAAAACCGACACAACCTCATCAACAACAACCGGCCCGACATCAACACCCACTACAACCGACAGCCTACCCAACAACAAAACTACCCGGTCAACTCCACCATCGTCCACAGCCAGAAAAACCACCCCACAACAACAACTTGATAAGACATCGGCGCAATGGTGGCCAAATCTATCGGATTCCAGCAGTGATGAGGAAGGTGACACCACGCCATACCCACCCCCATCCCCCAGTGAGCAGAAAACCCCGGCAATTCCAGATAAGTTTTTCTCATGGAGCGATTTATGCAAAGCCGACCCTAAATCCAGAAAATACTTTCTTTTAGAAGATGAACTTGAAGCAGATCATGTATCCGAAACATATTCTAACGGATCTACAATCTCGTTGGCCAGCGGGAGCAGCAAACGTGTACTTTCAGAATCTTCATCGTCACCTGCTGGCCACGCTGGCCAACGGGATGAGGGTTTAGAGTACAGAGACCAAATAAGAAGAAAACAAGGAAACCTCAACTTTGAACATTTTTTTTTTGAACATTTCTTTCAAGTGGACTTTTATTTTATGTATGTGTTTCTCATTTCTTTGGACAATATTGAACTTTATTTTACCAAAACATGTATGTATATTTATACTATTTATATGTATTTATTATTATGTTAGCTAATTTTAACATAGTTTCTTTAAATGTAAACGGTTTAAGGAATCAGGCTAAACGCCGCCAAATTTTCGACTTCTGTAGTAGTGGGAATGTTGATGTCCTACTGCTGCAGGAGACCCACGCCACTGGCTACAAAGAAGCCAAGGGAGTGGGGTAGAGAATTTGGCGGCGAAGGGATTTGGTCTTTCGGGACTGCCTCTAGTGCAGGAGTAGCCATTTTGTTTTCTAAACGCTATTCGTGGAAACTCACTGACAATTTACGAGACAATAGAGGCCGTTTAGTTTCCGTTACAACAACCCTACCAAATACAAATACGACTTTGCGTATCGCCAATTGCTATGCGCCTAACGACCCCAGTCATCTCAGGGGTCACAGGCACATAGTTCTTGGCGGTGATTTTAACTGTTTTTCGGACCTGGTTTTTGACACCAAACATGGGCAAACAAATTATCAAGGGACACGGGGGGCCACAGAATTGGGGAAGATCGTAGGAAATTTCGATCTTGAAGACTGTTGGCGCAAACAACATCCGCGCCAACAGCGCTTCACATGGCATAACCGGGATAACACTAAAGCCACCCGTACAGACAAAATCTATTTATCTCGTGAATTGTCGATGGGTTCCCAACATGAGATTATCGCTTTCCCATTTTCAGATCATGATATGGTTAAATCATCAATAACTAATCAAATCAAAAACACAGGGAGGGGTTTTGGCATTGTAATACATCTTTTTTAGGGGAGGGATCTTTTACGGGGAGGGATCTTTTACGGGGCTTATCAAATCTGTTTGGGATAACTGGTCGAAAAACAAAATTTTATTTGAAAATATTTCAACATGGTGGGACATGGGGAAATTTCAGTTGAAGAAAGCGATAATCTCATATTCTGCTGATGTATCTAGACGACGTAATTCTGAACGCAAAGAATTCCTGAAAGAGCTCAATCTCTTACAAAAGAAAGTCGATAACGGAGACACTGCATGCGTGCCCCAACTAATCGCCGCAAAGTCCAACCTCCCCAAAATAGACCAAAAACAAGTCGGTAAAAATTTTCGAGAATCACAATTAGAGGTGAACACAATACCCATTGTCCAAACGCAAAACGCCCCGATAGTAAGCGTATGCAAAGTCTCCGTGACCGGGGCGGTGGTGTAACAAAAGACTCGGATGAAATGACCCATATATGCCTTTCCTTTTACGAAGATCTTTACACCGCTGTCCCGGTCGATCAAGAAGAGATTGAGTTCTTTCTGGACTCTATGGACAGGTCATTGTCCCTCGAGGATCAATTACTTCTCGAGGGACCGGTGACCCTGTCCGAAGTAAGGAGGGCATTGTTCGATATGGAGGCGGGCAAATCACCTGGTTTAGACAGTTTGCCCGCCGAATTTTATCGCACGTTCTTCAGCGAGATGGGAAAAGATATTTGCGAGGTCCTAAATGAAAATTTTAAATTGGGCAAATTAACTGACACACAGAGGACGGGCTTAATTTCACTCATTTACAAGGGAAAGGGCTGCAGGGAGGACCTCGCAAATTGGCGTCCCATTTCGCTGATGAACGTGGATTATAAAATATTGACTAAAGTCCTTGAGAACCGAGTGAGACTGGTCTTGCATAAGATTATTAATGCAGACCAGACTTGCTCGGTGGCAGGACGTTCCATATCGGACAATGCCCACTTGCTAAGAAATGTTCAGAGTTACGTCGATTAGAAAAACCTCGGTGCAACTTTTGTATCTCTCGATCAACAAAAAGCTTTCGACAGGGTCGATTGGTGGTATTTGATGCAAGTACTGGAAAACTTTGGTTTCGGTCCAAATTTCAGAAAATGGGTCAAAATTTTATATACAGATATAAACAGTGCAGTAAACTGTAATGGGAACATTTCGCATACCTTTTCGCTCACCCGGGGTGTACGGCAGGGGTGCCCATTGTCACCCCTGCTGTACATCCTAGCTTTGGAACCATTCGGGTGTGCGATTAGGTCTGATCACAACATACACGGGGTTAAATTACCGGGGCAGGGGGACCGATGCCAAAGTTTCCATGTACGCTGACGATACCACCTTGATCCTGTCGGATGAACTATCCATAAAACGCAGTTTTCAATTGGTCGAGAGGTACAAACGCGCATCGGGGGCAAAATTAAATCAGCAGAAAACGAATGGCGTTTTCCTGGGCAAGTGGAAACACAAAAGCCCAGGACCGGTTGACATATCATGGGTTACCTCGGTCAAAATACTTCGACTCTTTTTCGGTTATAACGATCCAAAAATAAAAACATGGTCCAATAAAATAGAACAACTAAAAGAGTCCATCAGAGCCTGGGACGGCAGCGGCTTGACCATGAAAGGGAAAGTCGCTGTCGTCAACAATTTCATTCTATCCAGGCTCTGGCATACGGCCGAGGTAATTCCGCCCCCGAAGGGAATAATCCGGAAAATCAATCGCTTGATTTTCATTTTCCTTTGGGGGCAAGAAATTGAATATGTCAACCGAGTATCCATGTTTCTCCCACCCTCCCAAGGAGGACTGGGAGTCATGGATATAGAAAGCAAAATGGCTACACTACAGGGTGTTCATATCGGGGACATCGTCTCTAGAAAACCAGTAAAATGGAGAATTCTGGCCGAGTATTGGTGCGGGATGGCTCTTCGGGACATCGTTCCTTTCAAAAACGACATCCCGCACTGTGATGCTCGGCCAGAATTCTACGATTTGATCATTCAAACCTTTAGGAAACACCGAGACGATGTCCCCGATTGGACAAACATTAAACAAAAAACCCTGTATCCGACCATTCTTGAGGCTCGAAAGACCAAACCCAAAGTAGAAAGAGATCGCCCCGGTAAAGACTGGGCCACTATTTGGAAACGCACACTGTGTACAAAATTGACGAACAAACAGATTACCTTAAATTTCAAGATTGTACACAGTGTGCTCCCCACTGGTAACAGATTACGAAAACAATCTAGAGATCCAGGGATCTGCCCACACTGCACTCAGATGGAGACAATAAAACATCTCTTCACTGAGTGCAGTGTGGTAAAACCAGTGGGGGCGTGGCTCAGTAGTTACCTGGGTGGTCTTAATCACTCAAAAACAGTAGCCAATGAGGATACTTTGATCTTTTCTTTGTTCAGGGACCCACGCACCAAAGCTCTTGAAATATCTATGGTGCGGGCCCTGTCCAAATTTCGCATGTCGCTGTGGTTGGCTAGAAACAGAGCAAAATACGATCACAAGCCGACCACACCGACTGCACTTTTAAATACTTTAAAATCTATCATTTAGTGTCCCCATTGGTTACAGAGCCTGATTTCTTAAACCACGTTTTCATTAGCTAACATAATCTAAAGAAAGGATTTTATTTCCTTTAAATTAGACAAATTTTAAATTAGCTTTAAATTAAGTTAATTACTTTTTCTCCTTTTCTTAAATGTGGATTTTCTTGTTTTGTTCTTCTTCATCTTTGCTTAAATTTACTTAAATTAAGAGAGAAATGTTTTTCTCTTTCCTATAAATTTGCTTCATGTAGTTTTAAATTAAGCTAAAAGAAAATTAGATATTTCTTGGTTTCTTCATCTTTACATTTTTGCTTAAACAGATTCACTCCTTTTATTTGTAATTTATATATTTTCTGTATCAAGTGTATATTTTATTTATAAGAATAAAATATATAGATTGGTGAAATTCTTGCGTCGGGAGATAAACAATTGATTTAGTTTTGCCCTACACCGACGTGTGTATAGCACTGTATGCTCAGTGCTTTCCGAGTGTCTGTGAAAAAACTACACAGGCGACTCGGGCGGGATTCGAACCCACGACCTCCTGCTTACTAGTGCAGACGTCTTGACCTCTCGACCACCGAGCTTGCCCAATGACGATTGGCCGGCTAGAATCATATATAGCAGCGGGTTCCGCGATATATATATATAGATTGGTGAAATTCTTGCGTCGGGAGATAAACAATTTATTTAGTTTTGCCCTACACCGACGTGTGTATAGCACTGTATGCTCAGTGCTTTCCGAGTGTCTGTGAAAAAACTACACAGGCGACTCGGGCGGGATTCGAACCCACGACCTCCTGCTTACTAGTGCAGACGTCTTGACCTATCGACCACCGAGCTTGCCCAATGACGATTGGCCGGCTAGAATCATATATAGCAGAAACAGATGAATTATTTCAGAAAACAGATGAATTAATAATAATGATGATAAAACAGTTTTCACAGACAATTACATACTAAATAAAACGTAAAGGACTAAATTGCACAAATAGACCCCCCTGCCAGTCTACCATACTAATTAAAGATAGGACGAGTGGTGAAAGTGACATCATTTAAAAAAGAAGGAGCTCTGTAACTAAAACTGTTTTTAAAGATTTCACATTTAGGTTTGGGAATAATAAAATTACCATGTGTAATTGCCCGAGTTGTTGGTCGATCGCCAGGCTGGATCGGGTTAAGTCTCTGACAGAGACAGTCCGGAGCAACACCAATGGAGGCCTTAAAAGCATGGCAGGCAAGTTGGAAGTGGATGCGCTGGACAACTGTCATTGTATTGAGATTACTAAAAAGTAAGTATAGTGGGTGAAATGGGTGGAAGGTTAAGAACAATGCGAAGTGCTCTATTTTGGAGTTTTTGAATTTTGGAGACAATAGTGGGTTTTGGCACCCCACACAATACAGCAGTAGTCTATGTGGGGTAGAACCAAGGCATTGTATAATGAAAAAGCTGTTGGCTGGTCAACAAATTTTCTTGTTCAGGCGAGCAAAGAAATTGAAGAACTTAATTTATTGCAGACTTTTTTCACATGTTCAGAGAAATTTAGTTTGTTGTCTATTAGTACCCCTAGGTGTTTATGAGAATCAACTTGTTGTATTTTTTGGCCAGAAATAAACATTTCGAGGGGATTGCTCTTTTTAAGTTTTTGAGCAGTACCAACTAGCATAACTTCTGTTTTTTGAGGATTTAAAATAAGTTTGTTAGTCTGCAGCCATTTTGTTAGATTAAGAAGATCCGAGTTCAATTTATTTTCAATGAGATGCGCCGACGTTACGTTGCCCACATTATAAGTACGTGGTGCCAACGTAGGAAATCGACCTCGTATACTGCATAACCTTTCCGAACGTCAGCACAACCATGATGCGCCGACGTTACGTTGCCCACATTATAAGTACGTGGTGCCAACGTTGGAAATCGACCTCGTATACTGCATAACCTTTCCCAATGTCGGCGCAACCATGATGCGCCGACGTTACGTTGCCCATTTTAAACTTCCGTTATGCCAACGCTGGAAATCGACTTCATATACTCGACAACATTTGCCTACGTCGGCACAACCATGATGCGCCAACGTTACGTTGCCCACATTATAATTACGTGGTGCCAACGTTGGAAATGGACCTCGTATACTGCATAACCTTTCCGAACGTCGGCACAACCATGATGCACCAACGTTACATTGCCCGGTGCCAACGTTGGAAATGGACCTCGTATACTGCATAACATTTCCGAACGTCGGCACAACCATGATGCACCAACGTTATATTGCCCACATTATAATTACGTGGTGCCAACGTTGGAAATGAACCTCGTATACCGCATAACCTTTCCGAACGTCAGCCCAACCATGATGCGCCGACGTTACGTTGCCCACATTATAAGTACTTGGTGCCAATGCTGGAAATCGACTTCATATACTCAACAACATTTGCCAACGTCAGCACAACCATGATGCGCCAACGTTAGGTTGTCCAATTATAACTACGTTGTGCCAACATTGAAAATAAACTTATTATACTGCACAACATTTTCCAACGTTAGTGCAACGTTTGTAAATTTACCCCGACCTTCACGACGTTCATCTAACTTCCGTACAACGTCCATATTTTGACGCCGACTTATCCGACGTTCACCAACGTCGGCCCAACGTATGCATGTTAGCTGGGTTGAAATTGAAATTCATCAATAATACGAATCCAGGTGAGTAAATCCAAAACATTTTTTTTCTAAATATAATACATTTACCTGTACTCGATCATTGTGTGGCTGCGTGATTAATATTAAAACTATCACACTTTTGTTATCATAAAATCTTATTTTATATCATTGTGCGGCTCTCACTCGACAAACTTGCTCGTTCAAGGCCTCCACCACGTTGATATTACTGCTCCCCAATAATGTTATAATATGTCCAACGTTGTGATAAAGTGAAATAAAAATTGAATTGAATGAAACTGAATTGATCTTTTGTAATGACCGATACTATGGTGGAAATGTGTAACCGATTTATTTTTATTTCTACAGCAAAGCGACAAATGACACACCACTCATCTGACAGTGAGGACGATGACGCCCCACTTGCTGTCATCGCTAAAAGGTCGCCATATCGGGCAAGATGTTGGCATCCAGAAAACCATACAGCTGCTTCACTGGACGAGCAGATGAGGCAGACTGCCATACAGGAGAGACAAGCGGACGAGATAGAGCGCATCTCGCACAGACTTGAGATTCAGGCGGAAGAAACCAATGATATCAAGCAGGAACTAAAACAAATTATGTCGATTGTTGTTTCTAACACTTACGGCCTTGTTAAAACCCTGGACGCAGCTGGGATACTGTTTTGTAGTCGTTTTTTTTAATTAAAGGTTTTTTTCATTCTCCATAAGTGCCCCATCCAGACATAGCCAGAAACGATGGTAGAGTCCCTTTAGCCCCAGTTGGCAACAGAGCCAATATTTTCGCTGTCAAACCCAGACATCTGGCTATTGCCACATTGTTCCTATACAAAGGGGCTTAGCAGGCAATCACTTATCACTTTGTTCAATGTAAACAAAAACAAACCTTCAGGGCATGTGGGCGGCACCTTTTGATCTAGTTATTGGATAGTTATTGTTGGCTGGGGGTGGGGGTTGTAGAGTTGGATATTGGGAGTTGCGGGATTGTAGCCGGCGGCTGTTGCATGTAATAGGAGATATAGGGGGCCTGATGAAAGCCCATCTGTAATTAGTAAGATGTTGCCTCATTGTCTGTGGGAAAATAAATTAGTTTTTTGCTAAAAACTGTTGGGTTGGGCCCAGACTATTTCTATTCTTATAATTACCATTTTCGATAAAGGATTGTGCTCACCCCACATGATTATTATGCCCAAACTCCATGTACTGTTTCAAAAAGTACCTCGGTGTAACCGCGTTTTTATTTTGGGTCTTCTGCGCGCAGGGTTTTAAAAAGGACGTTAAAAAGGGATCGTTGTGCCCAACCAAAACCTGTGGAGAAGGAACCACAACTTTCAGGCTGAGATGCATCGGCCCAACACTCCCGATCCCAAGCATCTGGCGAATTTCGTGGACGGATAATTATGTCTCCATCCCCATTCGCTTCGAAGATATTCGCCCTGGCGTTGTCTACGATCCAGTTACCATTAAAGTGGTGGACTATATGCTGGGCTTCGCAAGCGATGTACCACGGCTTCATCGTTCGTGCGGGGGCTGTTGATATATATATATATATATTTTAAGTCTGACGTCCTGAGGAATTCTAACTTTGACGGAACCACTGTCCTCACCAAGAACGGAACGCACAATAAGGACAGGCTCGACCGACGATTAGTCATGTCATTGCTGGATCAAGTTGAACTCGAATTCCCCGGTCAAGTTTTTGATAAAAAATCGTTCACTAAAATTAGAGCAGTCATTAATGAAAAATTTCGTCGCAGCTAAAGCACATTCAGAACATTAAGTAAACATATCCATGATTCAATAATGAACCACATATTTAAGTTGGTAGGGTATTTCCGGCCCCGAAATGGATTATTTATTTATATTTATATATATATATATATATATATATATATATATATATATATATATATATATATATATATATATATATATATATATATATATATATATATATATATATATATATATATATATATATATATGAAGCTTCCGAATAAGATTTTGCTTGCCAAAAATCATCAACCTATTGAGTAGTTATAACTGTCCAACAGCGTGATATTATTTAGAAATCGGTCCTCCAAAATTCCTACTGATATTTTAAAGAAAACGTAAAATGGTTTTAATTATAGGAATTTTTAATGTATAATAGAAGGTTTCGAGCACAATAAAATACAATTAGTTAAAAATGAAACACAGTGCATGTTTATATCTGAATAATATATATAAATATATATACAGTGCGTATCAAAAAAAAGGTAATCCGAATTCAGGGCGTTAATATGCCAAGGTTATTTAGTTTGACAATTTACATGTAGTATACCAAAGAAGAGGAACTCCTCAGCTTTCCATTGATACCTGTATCGATCCATTGCTGTCACACATGGCCGAGTACATTGTTATTGAAAATGACAAATTCAAATCGCATTTTTGCAAGTTTGGGTAATCAGTTCAAGGCAGTCTGAAATGGACGCATCACTTGACTGCCTAGATGATTATGTAAGATGTTTAAGCTGGTGCGGTAATCGTCTGTTACGACATCCTTTTCTTCAAGTTGGGTATTTAAGAAGGGCCTGGGTTTAGGGACAGGTAGTTGGAAAGATGGTACAACTAACGACTGAACAGCGAGTTTTCGTGATTACAACATTTCACCAAACTCACGGTTTGCAGCAAACTCGCGATGCTTTCAGGAACGTTTCAGAACGGGAACCCCAGCAGCCAAAACCATCTGGGCGAATGTTAGAAAATATCAAGAGTATGGCACTAGCCTCAACCGCAACAAGGGGAATTCTGGCAGGAGGCGCACCGGGCGATCAGAAGGAACATTGCAGCAGTAAGGCAGCAACTTTTGGAGCATCCTAGGGACACCAGCGCAAGGCGAAATGGGCTGAGATTGCCTTCGGCGACATTCAACAGAATCACGAGATTGGACCTCCACCAGCATCCATATCAGATTCACATCCGACATCAACTTACGCCAGGAGATTTTGCTAGAAGGCTGGCGTTTGCCAGATGGTTGATAGCCCGTACCGAGAGAGATGTCAATTTTCTGCGGAATCTCGTAATCGGCGACGAAGCTGCTTTCTCCATGAACGGCAAGGCCAATACGCATAATGTTCTTGAATATGCACCAGCAAGACACCCCAGAATTCAATTTTGAGGTTAACATGAGTCGACAAAAAGCGGACTGTTTGGTTAGGGACTTTGTGGAAGTGGTCAGCTGATCAGACCGTTTTCTTTCAAAGGAATGTCAATGGTAACATGTATCTGCAGATGCTCAATGATAACGTTTTACCGCAGCTGCAGGAACACTTGAGCGACAGGTTCGTGGGGTCTTCAGACAACTCTGGTGGGCCCAAGATGGCGCCCCAGCACATCGCCTTATCGCTGTCCGAGATCGTCTGAGGGTACTCTTTGGCGAACGAGTCATCGCCGTCAACCATGAGGTGGAATGGCCACCAAGATCACCTGACCTCACACCATGTGACTATTTCCTTTGGGGACATTTGAAGAACAAGGTGTTTGCATCTCCTCCCCGTGATCTTGATGAATTGCAGGGCCGTATTCGAAATGAAGTGGATGCTTTACGCAATAATCCGGCTATGGTGAGACGAGCAGTGCAGGACATGCTCCGTCGCTGTCAGCTTTGTGTCGAAAGGGGAGGTGGACATGTTGAAGGTGTGGGTGCATAAAAGGGCAATGTTAGAAGAGATTCTTCTTGAATAATGTCCAGTCATTCCTAAAGAAAATCTGGTTTATCATACTGACTTTCACTAATTATCCTGCCTTGCACTGATTACCCAAACTTGCAAAAATGCGATTTGAATTTGTCATTTTCAATAACAATGTACTCGGTCATGTGTGACAGCAATGGGTCAATAAAGGTATCAATGGAAAGCTGAGGAGTTCCTCTTCTTTGGTACACTACATGTAAATTGTCAAACTAAATAACCTTGGCATATTAACCCCCTGAATTCGGATTACCTTTTTTTTGATACGCACTGTATATATGTATATATATATATATATATATATATATATATAATCTGGCTGTCTGAAATCTGATTATGTTACCTCCACAACGTCTGAAATCTTGACTGTAGAAAAAACGCCTAAGTAACTCCCGTTACTATACACGAGGCCGATTCCTTGGGAGTGTCGCCCAACTACTGTGTGGCAAATAACGCCCTTCAACGGTAGTGGCTAAATGTGTCGCCTCCCGGCAACTCATTAAACATCCGCCCCATAAAAGCCGTCTATAAAATGAAAATGTCCCATTTACATGATTAAAGATTAAAGATCCGTAAAGAGAATGTTCAAAATCTCTTTCTATGTAAAATAATGACCTAGACTCTACGGCTAGAGAAAATCTTTTGGTGAATTAAATTATATATCCAGCAATAAGGGCGAGGCCCTGTAAAATACACATGTATTGCAAATCTAAGCAATCAAGAACGGGATAATATAATATAAAACTTCAACTTACGGTTCATCATCAGCTAGATGATCGCAGAAGCAACCGGAAAATGTATGGGCAAAATTGCCTATACAAACGCGCAGCAAATGCTGCCCGGCGTCTTGGTCATCGGTCTTCAAGCTTCTGTCCTATTTCAAAATTCCCGCTACATTTCTCCCTCACTCACTCAACCATATCGTGTTGCACACAAAATTTCGCAAGTCCTTATTAATGTATATAAAAAGAACTGCTGAACCACGGCTATAGATATAAAGGATATGCAAATTAGATATGGACAAAGCCGAACTACTGGACGAACAGACAAATAGACTTGACAGAACACTTCTCTGAAAGGCACAACAACTTTTGTTATAAAACGCGAAAATCCACAGCGATTCTGACAACCATTCTAACAACAATTTTCCCACTTCCAACCCTGGCTGGTAGCATACCTCTCATAACGCTGTAAATAGGCATCGAGGTCATCCCGGTTCTCATCATAGAAGGGTAACTTTGGTGCTCTAGCTCTGGAACCTGTGGTTCCGGAACTAAAAGTACTTTCATTGTTAGTGTCAACCTCTGGTGTTTTCAGCTTTAATAACTTCAAGCTTTAACTCCAGAGTCCTTTCCTCCTGTCTCCGTAGCTCTAGTTGTTGCAACCGATCTTCTCGTGCCCTATTTTCACGTTCTCTAACAAACTCCATCAACGAACTACCACTCAATCCCATATCCTTTCCAACTTCAATCCACTTATCCATTGTACCATAGAGCTATAGCTCAATGATTGTACTCAGACTTGATATAGGACAGAAGCTTAGCCAAACAACCAAAAGAACGATTAAACAAATTAAATTTGTACCACGAAAGGGATAGACACAATCCACCCGAGTCTGCATGCACGCGTCGGCCCTATGCACAAAAATGAAACTTACCGCACTATTGCGCAACTTTGCCCATACGCATAGCAAGGCTTAAAACACTCTTACCATCAACAGGATAATGAACCATAACTTGACCAAGAAATTAATCATACTGTGTATATATATATATATATATATATATATATATATATATATATATACACAGTATGTACAGTATCTCCAATCTGTGGTTGTCCTTTTCTTGTTATTATGAAAAGCCGTACCTAATCAACAATAAAAGTAATAATTACTTGATTTAGGCAGTTATATTTCACTTTGAAAGGCCCTTGTTTATATTTTAAAAAAATAAAAAAATAAAAAACATACTTGCAGGGATTGACCATTTCTTGCCACTTCTTTCTTGCTGAAATTACATGTACGTAATTTCTTATAACACTTCAATGTCCTTTAATCAGTGGAAAGATCCCGCCAAAAGATTTAATAGGTTTTAATCGTAACATTCTCCCATTTTATTGTAGACCAAAACAGTCTCTACTATTTTGAAGCTGTTCCACCAATAATTCAATTTTTTTAACAAAATTATCGTAATTATCACAAGGCATATTTCTTATTTTGGTGCATCGCCTGACGTTGACATTAATTTGTTCTGTGCTGAAAATATAATAAACGCATCATTACGATTAAATATTATGATAATTTTAACCGTCGTTTGTCTCAACAAGTTTCCAGTAAGTTCAGCAATAGTAAACTCTTTTGTTTTCAACATGAATGTTGAAAATGTATATCTGTTTGAATGTATATCAATTTTATTATCTTGCATCGGAAGACAAAACTGCTGTCTGAACGCGTCCAAACCGCGGCAACAATTTTCATCATGAATTAGCCCAGTTTATATCCGGGCACCAGTTATTATCTCCAGCAGGATACCTCTGACAAAAGCAACCGCGGTGACCGCTGTCAACATCTGGATCATGAATATTCAACAATTGTATTTACATATCAATGAAGCATGAGGAGCTGCAGCTTCATTAACTCGGCCTCGCGTGAGCGCACTTGGGTCAGCCAGGCCGCAGCCACTCAGGCCGCGGCCAGTACGTCCCTTGGCATGCAACCACGGCAAAACCGCGGTCTGAACGCGTCCAAACTGTATTAAAAGGGGCCTAAGTTAAAAACAAGCAGGACAGAGGTCCTCAGCTACACTTACATTGAGGTTATCTAGAAAATAAGACTGTAAATCTTTTTCGACTGGATCCTCGCAAAAAAGGTCGGAATAAAAGGTTCTATAAACATCGATGATGTCATCAGTGGTGTCATAGACGTTTCCGCCTGAGGCACGCACCGATGAAATCAATCGAGTCTTAGATTGAGCTGATTCGAGCCAGAAGAAGCCCTTACAAAAATGTCCTGTGGTATTACCACAAAAATACCACAGGACATTACCACAGGAAGTGTCCTGTGGTTGTTTGGGACATTACCACAGGAACATTACCACAGGTACCACAGGCATGTTACCACAGGAACGTTACCACAGGAACGTTACCACAGGAACGTTACCACAGGAACGTTACCACAGGAACGTTACCACAGGAACGTTACCACAGGAACGTTACCACAGGAACGTTACCACAGGAACGTTACCACAGGAACGTTACCACAGGAACAATTACCACAGGATTGTTACCACAGAAAAATTACCACAGGTACCACAGGCACATTACCACAGGAACATTACCACAGGTACCACAGGAACATTACCACAGGTACCACAGGCACATTACCACAGGAACATTACCACAAGTTACATGCCTGTGGTACTGTTCCTGTGGTAACGAGCCTGTGGTACCTGTGGTAGCGTCTCTGTGGTACCTTTGGTAACATTCCTGTGGTACCACAGACACGTTACCACAGGAACATTACCACAGACATGTAACTTGTGGTAATGTTCCTGTGGTGCCTGTGGTAATGTTCCTGAGGTGTCTGGTACCTGCGATACGCTCCTATGGTAAACCTGTATACATTGATTTTTTTCCCCTATTAAATGAACCTTAATTACTGATGACAGAAATCACAAAATGTACATCATTTAAAGAACAAATTCGAATACATCCATCAACATTGGGTCTATAACTTTTTATTTATTACAGAAATGAGTCTCAGATAATGAGCGAAAATAATATTCTCCCCACCCCAAAAACAGTCTTACAGACAAAATGAGCTGAAACTTTCACAGGTTGGTTTTATTACAAATCTCTTGATTCTTACAAATTATGGAAGCATTTACAGACACTTTACCAATATAGTGTGTAATGGCTTTAAGGGGTGGATACAATTAGTAACGACCCAAAATTTAATTAGTTATTAGTTTAAAAAAAATTACACATAAATCACACACAGATCCTTGTCTGCAATAGGTTCTTGAAAAAAATTCAATGTGTAGTTCAGGTTTCGTCCGATAGCTTTTGTGTACTCTTAAATATTCTATAGATGTCTTTAATGGTAAATTTATGCATAGAGAAATGACTTAGGGGTCTGTATAATCTCTGAAGAACTGTAACTGTTGCTCATTATGAATAGTAATGTGTTGTCTACTGGAGTATTATTGTTCATGAAGTATGTAACGTGGACACGCGGTGTCCAATGTTGTCAGTGTTACATCCGCAGGACAGAATAAACTCAATTGAAGGTCAATGTAATTCACCAGAAACCCTAATATACCACAGCAATAAACCTCATTGTACTTTCCAAGTCACATTTAAATAGATTTTATTGAAAAATTATTGAATATGGTACAAACAAACAAATAAAGACCATTTTGTCAAGTCTTTTTATTGCTTAGAGGTAAGACAGACATTAAAAATATTAATTTGTAAATGCATGAAACCAGACTAATTTGAAGTGAAAAGAGATGAGGGATTCAAAAGCTATGACTAACATCTGCTGCATTGAAATATGTTTTGGTGTCCATGTTACATCCGTACTGTGATTTGTTTCCTTCATGTTGACAACAATGGATCATTTTAGTTTTGAAAAACTTTTAAATTATGAAAATATAATATATTTCCATAATAAAAAAAACTGTAAAAAAGTTACAATTAAGCACTTTTGAAAATTTCACCTTCATGTCACACCTTGTATCCCAACCTAATGAAATGAGCCTACTCCTTTTTTGACAACGCCCTTCTTTGGAGTTTTCGCTCATTGGATAGTTTGTTCCGGGCGGCCTCCTTTAGATATTTCATTTCGGCCGATGGACATCTATTCCTGACCTTGGCTGTGAAATGACAAAAGCAGAAATGATTTTGAAATTAAATACAAAGCAAAGTAAAACTGCAAGAAAATAAAATAAAGCAACCATGTACAAGCAGTGGTGAGATTAGCCAAAAATTTAAAATCCACAAAATCTGCAGTGTTTGGTTTATGGTTTGCATTTGTCTAAAGGTACCTCTTAAAATCCCATTTTCTATTGATCGATATCCACTTTTACGCATAAAACAACCCTTAGGGCAACACCACAGGAATTCCAGATTTTATTAGTCTTTAAAAATCATGGCAAAAAAATCCTGAAATCGGGAAAAGTCCTGACAAATCTCGGCCCTGCACAAGGTTGGAAAGGAATGACATTTGACAAACATCAAAATAGAGCACAGAAAACTGATTGTTGCCATCACTATCACAACATTATTCCCAGAAAAAAAATGATGGCATGACCCACACTAGGTGGTGTATAAGGACAACTACACATACGTGCAGCTGAATCATATGGTCATGTTGTACTTTAAGTAGCAATGCAATGGAACACTTGCAGCACAGTTCTACTTTGCCTAGATTTAAATGCAACAGTTTTGCCAAAACTATTGAGAGAGGCTATTTTGCAGTTAACAATTTTATTCACTACCATTTACCTATAGCCTCAATCACTGTAGGACCAAGTGTTATTGTCATTAATGAATGTCAATTCCGTAAAAACTTTACATTTTATGTGGTCCCTTTCAGGAAGTGAAGCACAACATGTTTAACTTCAAGAACAATTGATGTGTAGGTCTGCGGTAAAATAACAATCTGCAGATGTTTTTTTCCAGTGGAAAAGAAGAGTTAATTTTGTTTCCAAGGCTTACCAAAGATCTCCTCCATCTTTTCCGGGTTTAATTTTGGCCTAGCCTCTGCTGCTCCATTTGCGTTTGAGCAGGTCCCAGTGAGAGAGTGGGAGGCCATCTCTTCCCTGCTAAATGTTTTCATCATTATGTCTTGAAGATATTTCTGTGCACTGCAATTTGTAGTGGTGTCGGTGACTGCCGAATACTTTGGCGAGATGACAACGTTCTGGTAAGAATTCATTCATCATCTGTAATGCTTGGTGAAAGTGAATAAAATCACATGCTATACATCTCCCAAAAATATTACTTGGTCCATGGTTCCAATTTTCAGCAAAGGATTTGAAAAAGGCAATTTTTATGAAAGAATGTTGCAACCTGATGCCACTTGTTTCTTCATATATTATCTCAAAAAAGGTCAGTCATTGCAAAAATGTTGAAAAGACATGAATCTAGGTTTGAGAAACATTTTTTATTTTGTCAGGAAATTTTTTATTGACTCTCCATAGACTTTGTATACAACCGCTGAAGTAGCGTCAGGATGCTACATTTTTTCCAATCTTTATTCATCTTGTTCATCCTTTGATAGTTGAAGGGAAATATTTTTGGTACAGCTTCCATGTAAATGTATGGTAGTAAAGGTAATACTTAAATTTAATGGTTGCATTTTTGGTGGGGGTTGTATTCCAGTAAACAAACCAATTTCAGGTGTGCATCCAAAGTTGTAAATTCAATTTAGTATGAATGTAGTCAAAGTTGCAGGTTTTGAGATGTTTCATCTCATCTTGTATGTACAGGCATACATTTAGCTGTTGAACATGTACAGAAAAAAAGTTGTTTTACCCACATCAAAACAATTGTGACGCATAATTAAAGTGTATTCCCTTGGGTATTTTTTGTTCATACAACTTGTGTATATGGACGATCCAAATTAGTTTTTTTGCATTTGGATTTTTTTCGGCAGCACTTGGACCCAGGTGGAGAAGACCCAGATGGTGAAGACCCAGGTGATGAAGACCCAGATGATGAAGACCTTGCAATTCTGGGAGCTAATGTCACCCAGGAACAAGCTGTACTTATGATACTGACCTATGTTCTGCGACATAACTTAACTGGTGAGGCATTGCAAGACCTACTTATACTGGTCAATCAGTTTGTTCCTGGATTATCACCAGCCACAAAGTTTGTGTTTAACAAATGCTTTTGTGGTACTAAAGGGCAAATAGAAATTCACTATTACTGCAAATCTTGTTTGACATATATAGGCCAAGATGAGAACCGAGACACTTGCCCTAATGCAGTTTGTTAGGTTGAATTTAATGCCTCTGAAAAGTGGAAAATTCCTTCTGTACATTCCACTAGAATCTCAGTTGAAAGACCTCTTTGAGAACAAAGACATTGCAGTCTCCCGCATTGAAAAAACTAGAAGAAGGAATGATGTACTAGGAGATATTTTTGATGGCTGTGCCATACAAAAACTTATGCAAGAGGGGAAGCTTGGTCCAAATGACTTCACACTTATCTGGAACTGTGATGGTGTACCAGTATTCAAATCGTCTGGGTTTTCCATTTGGCCAATACAAGTAATTGTAAATGAACTTCCTCCCAAGATCAGACGTAAACATGTGCTCTTCTGTGGGCTGTGGTTTGGGCCAAGCAAACCTGAAATGAAGACACTATTCACACCAGTACTAAAAGAGGCAGAAAAATTGGCAGAAGGATTTGACTGGATACATCCTGTAACCACAGAGACAGTCCACTCAAATGTATTTTTCCTCACAGCTGCATGTGATTCAGTTGCTAGGCCATCCATGAGAAACTGCATGCAGTTCAATGGACGTTTTGGATGTGATTGGTGTTTACACCCAGGGGAAGTTGTTGAAAAGGGTGGAGGAAATGTTCGTTGTTATCCTTATAATGACCCTGAGCCCGAAACTCGCTCTCAAGAGCAGTGGGAAGATGACGCAATCCAAGCCACTCTTGCAAATCCAGTAAATGGAGTGAAAGGACCTTCTTTGCTACTTTTCCTGCCCCTTTTCAACATCATCACTGGATTTGTACCTGATTACACGCACTGTGTTTTGTTGGGTGTGGTAAGGCAGTTTGTAAAACTTTGGTTTGATTCAAGTAACCATGATAAGCAATGGTACTTAGGCACTAGTGTTCAACACTTTGATCACAGATTACTTAATATGAAGCCACCTAGAGAGTTAAGCCGTGCCCCAAGATCAATTACCACCAAGAGTTATTGGAAAGCTACAGAGTGGAAGTCTTTTCTACTATATTATTCACCATTCATTCTTTGTGGATTGCTGCCAAACCAGTACTTTAAGCATTGCTGTTTACTGGTGTTTGGAATTCATGCCCTGTTGCAAACAAAGGTTTCTAGGGGAATGATCGACCAAGCTGAAATAGCTCTCAAAAAATGTGTAATTGGTGTTGAAACACTTTATGGCAAGGAGTATATCAGTTTCAATGTTCACCTCCTCACTCACCTTGCTGCTTCTGTAAATGAGTGGGGACCACTCTGGGCAGCTTCAGCCTTTTCTTTTGAGGCTAATAATGGAAAGCTTTTAAAGTTTTTGTCATGGTACTCAGTTTGTTCCACAACAAATTTCAGCTTCTTTCCTTCTTTGGAGAAGTGTTCCAAAATTTCTCCAAGCACTCCATGATGCACCGCTACCAGTGAAACATTATGTTGAACGATTGTGGATGTGTAGTAGTGTTTTGCCCAAAAGTGCTGTTAAATTAGGACGATCAATGTTGTTTGGTAGATTTGTAGAGCAGCAAATTCCTCTGCATATCATAGCATCCATTAGGCAACTGCTCGGTCATGACATTTACAACAGAAGAGGTATGTTTTATAAGCGGGTACTAATTGATCGCTGCATGTACTGCTGTAAATCTTACACACGTTCTAATCGCAGGATTGATTATGGTGTGCAGTTTAAAGATGGCTCATTTGGCATACTTCAACACATAATAAATAATAATAATAATAAAGATTTATAGCGCGCACATATCCACCCTGCTGGGCGCTCAAGGCGCGGAAACAAAGATAAAAACATGAATACAAACAATATACAATGATAACATAGGGAAAAATTATGTACTGAGATACACGTACCTACAATGGAATTACAAATATACATCATCTTTGAAGAATTGTGACATAAGATGAGTTTTAAGCATCGACTTAAATCTAGTTATACTATGACAAGATTTGAGTTTAGTTGGAAGATGATTCCAGAGTCTCGAGCCGCGACAGAAAAGACCTATCACCCCAGTTCCGTTTTGATGTTGGTTCCTTTAGGAGTGACATGTTGCTGGAGCGCAAATTGCGTGATGGAGTGTAGACTTTAAGCAGTTCAGAAATATAAATTGAGCAATGTTATTAAAAGATTTGTGAACAATTAGCATAAGTTTAAAACAATTCTCTGTGAAACAGGAAGCCAGTGCAGTTCTTTCAAGATTGGCGTGATGTGGCATGACTTTTTGACAAAGTCACAACACGAGCTGCTGTGTTTTGTATGTTCTGAAGACGAGATATTTGATTCTGCGGGAGACCGTAGAGTAGAGCATTCCGTTATCGAGACGTGATGTGACAAACGCATGAATAATTTGTTCAGTAGCACTTTTATTCAAGTATTTCCTTATTCGGCTGATATTTCTGATATGAAATGATGATATGCGAAACAATGTTGGAGATATGAGGTTTTAAAGTCATTGTCGAGTCAAATATAACACCCAAATTACATGCTTGTGATGAGGGGTTATCTGCGAGTCACCAATTGCAATAGATGGAAGAGAAACTTTAGACAATTGCTGACGTGATCCAAATAAACTTGGGCGGTTTGAA
>CM055824.1:32228454-32282694 GCA_029582265.1 Zoroaster sp. YZ-2022 | reverse complement strand
TTTTGGGTTTTTAACTATAAGAGAGCGAGTCTGAATATAAGGGTGCGAGATTTACAATGATTTTATTCTCGCTATGATAAGACTGATTTTAGTTTAAGTATAAGAGAGCGAGTCTGAATATAAGGGTGCACACGCAACCGAAAGGAGGAAAAAGTTGCAGTCGATTCGTTTTGTTTGTTAATAAAAATGTTAAAATAAAATTGTTAGAATAGAAAAAGGAAAATGTTTTCATCACTTTTTGTGTTTTTGATATTAAAAATCGTGATTCTCGTGATTGCACGGTTTAGTTTTGTGATTCAGAGAATTTAAATTAATATACGTTATCAAACGCCAATGTTGTTCCTTCATTTAACAGAAACTTAACCACTCCTTTGAGAATTTGAAAATGAATATAAACCATAAAAATCATGCCAAACAAATAACACTGCATCATTAACGGCAATAAGTGCAAAATTTTTATTTTGGTTTGAACTTTTTTTAGTCGGATATATTGCTTGTCTCTGCCCCACAGAAAAATACGAACTATTCTATGCCACTGACTGTTCTAGTTCTTCACTACACTGGTGGAGAGCCAATTATCACCTTTCCTTAGCCAGCAGAGTGTTAATTGTCTTCACAACGGGGGTCTACCAGCTTCTGCAGTACCACTCATACATATTCATGATATCCTGGTATAGCCTTCCGACTAATGGACTGTCATTAAGCAGCCTATACTGGTTTAGTGACGTGCCGTCAATTAGTAATATGATTGTGATGATATCGGTTGCTTGGTGATGAAATTACAACTTGATTTGCTTAACCGTTTCTGGCCCAGGAAAAGACAGCAGAGGTTGTCCAACCTCTTTGTTCGTATGAAGGTCGACGGAGTAATTGCTCAGTGCCGAATTGAGACTAGTTTTGTTTACACAACAAATCCCGCAGTTTTAACAGATGAGACTCGAAGTTGCAATTTGACGGTACCGGTGATGGATGCAATGTGTATTATTGTGATTGTTTAATCAACTCAATCTATTGTGGTCCTTCGTAAGGACCTTCAGTGGCCATATTGCTCATCATAAGTCAACCGCCTGTTGATTTGACTGGGCAAGCCGACCCGAGTTGTTGCATACAGGTCGATCTGGGTCAGGTTGTCTATGACTGGATGTTAAAGACAATGTGGGTTGCCTTAATTAAGTGAAATTATTATCTGCAAGGCGGGCGAAATATCTGAAGAGAAAATAGCGACGACTGTATAGATGTTTGAGAAAATTTCGTGAAGACATACAAACGTGAGGAGATTTGGATTTCAGCAAACCTCATTGATTGTTCCTCGTCGAAGAAAACTCTTCGTGATGTTACCAGTTAATAACGACACTTTCCCAGTTCTACCGTCTTCGCCAGATGGTACCGACCGACTAAGCCCGGCTTTGATTGCTCTACGGACTGTGTACATAGCCATAGCAAGTCTCGCTATTATCTGCGTGAACGTTCTGACCCTCACTGTTATGTTGAGGGTACGCGGGGAGTTCCCACCCGGCTCGACCAAGATTGTTATGTCCTCCCTTGCCCTGTCGGACCTTGCACTAGGGATAATGACTATTTTTTCTATCCCAATGTCAGCTATGGACACATGGCTGTTCGGCAGCATGTGGCCATGCACACTGATGTGCTCCATACTAGCTCTTCTGGCTGGTATCTCACTACTTAACCTCATGCTACTCTCATTGGATCGTTTGATAGCTATCACCAAACCTTTACGCTACCCATCCCTCTTGCCCCAGAGACGCATGATGTATATGACCGTATTCCAATGGGTGAGTTCTACCGTTATTGTAGCAGTAGTAATGGTTACTGTGCAACCGAAGATGCGGTACAACAAGGCCGCCGTAATGTGTTTGTTGGAGAACAACCAATATGTATTATCATTAGATGTGATGTATTTTTGCATCATGTTTTTTCTCCCCGTGACGATTATGATTGGTATTTACGTTAAACTGATCCACACCAGTCACACCCAAGCCAAGAAAATTAACACCATGAATGTACCATCAAATCCCTCCCCAGGAGGTCAAAACGCCGGTAAAGCTGGAAGTGGGAAAGCCGTCAAACTGTTCTGCGTAATTGTTACGGTATACACCCTTAGCTGGCTGCCATTTTGCTCCTTGCGGATGTATGGTGATCTTAATCCGGATAGAATTCCGCCATGGTTGGAGTTTATCTCCGTGTGGTTAGCCATGAACAACAGTTGGTGGAATTTCATCATATACATTGTAATGAACAAAACATTCAGAAAGTTATCTTTTGAAATATTAAGAAACTTAATAAAGCATTGCAGAAGATGTGTTTGACAACACAAATACCACATAAGCTCTATAGAAACAGAAATAAACACCAAAATATATTGATGTTTTTGAGAAAGGTTTCAGTTTCTGAAATATATATCGCCCGTGTTTTCTGCTATTTTACCGGCAATTTTTCTGACTAAATTTTTGTTTTCATCGAAACATCGATAATTTCCTTAGTTAGTTAGTTATCCTCTTCGTCCCCTCTGGGACATAAGGCTGCAACAAAGTTCCTCCACTCCATCCTGTTCTTTGCCTTCTTCTCTGCCTCTCCCCAGGTGAGTTTTTCCTTCTCAAGCTCGGACAAGACAGTTCTCCTCCACGTGGTTTTTGGCCTGCCTCTGTTTCTTTTTCCTTGTGGTGTCCATCTAAATGCTACTTTGGGGATGTTGTTTTGTGGCATCCTGAGAACGTGGCCCAACCACCTCATTCTACGTCGGCGAATCTCTATTACAACGTCTTGACTATTTGTTTTCTTGTAAATATCATTATTAGAAATGATCACAGGCCAGAATATTTTGCAAATTTTTCTCAGGCAACCATTATGAAATGATGACAATTTGTTCATGTCAGCTTTTGTCTCCCTCCAACATTCAGAACTGTAAAGGAGTACAGATTTCACGTTGCTGTTGTACAGTTTAAGTTTAGTTTTCAGACTATATTGTTGAGATTTCCAAATTGGGCGGAGTTTGGAAAATGCATTCCTGGCTTTGTTAATTCTTGATTTTATATCCTTGCTGGTGCTGTCTTCTTTGCTGATAAGGCTTCCAAGATATGTGAAGTCATAATTTCCTTACAGAAAGGAAAATAAATACTTTGGAATTAAATATTTCACAAAATATACTGTGTGACTGTTGAAATTGTTGCAATTTCAACAGTCACTTTCAGCTCACAAATTGAAAGCATTTTTCATTAAATGAGTGATTAGAATCAAAATGGTTTGTCTTCTGTTTGAAAACTTTACAAGACCTCGGACTTGCGTTTCTTTTGCTGTCCTCGGACTTGCGTTTCTTTTGCTGTTCAGTATAATAGTCAGGAGCGTACAAGTGTATTTATGACAGGACCCACTATAATTTAACCTTGCTTATCATGATTATTTTGTGAAACATGTCATTTTAAAACTTTATTTTGTTATCCTTTTTTCAAATAAAATTGCAATATTCCGATGAAAAAGAACATTGTCGTTAAAAACAAAAACACATGCGATACATTTTTTACCAAAGGTAAGGTACAACATTGGTATATTTCTCCAAAAAATTACGATAAAATAAGCGATCACAGTTTTACATAAAACGTGCTTGGTGTAAAGTTGAAACATTTATCAATCATTCTGAGAAATTATTCCAGTGCTTTCATTTTTCAGAAGACAAAAATTGTATTTCATAAAACTTACCTGGTGTAAAATGATGATTTATCAAACATCACTTGGAATGTTTATCTGAGGAGGAGTTATCATTTAAATATATATATATCGCTCTCATTTTATCTTCAATTTCCGGATATTTTTTCGTTTTATTGGATAATTTCCTTCTAGAAAAGAAAAAGTTTAAATGAGATATTTATACAAAATAGTTGTCAGAAGCTTGGTTTTACAGTACAATAGTATCAAAATGTATATGTGTTGGTACCCACCATGAATTCATTTCGGTGCATTTCTACTGTACAACAATGCTTTCTTAGGAAATGTGTCATTTTAAAGTATTTGTTTTCCCTCCCTTGAGTGAAATAGCAACGTTCTGATTAAAAAGAACTTGCCTGAAATTGCCGTTAAAATAGCAAAAAACACGGGCAATACATCTTTGTTGTTTTTGAGTGCAAATGGGCACATATATAATTTTTATCAGACCTGTTTACTTGTTTACACTTTGTGTGACCTTTAGAGTACCAGGGAGATTTCCCACGGGGCAAACGTTTGTGTATTTGTATGCATAGTTTGTACATTTTGTACTTCTCCACATAACATCAAGAAACTGTTTAATTTTCAGATAATTAAGATTTGAGATGTAATGCTAGTGTCTTATTAAAAATAAATCAAATTAAGAATTTTTCTGCCGAAAATTCAAAATAGCAGATTTTATGGTTTCTTGTCATAGATTAGGGCAAAATTAAATCAATTGTTTATCTCTCGACGCAAGAATTTCACCAATCTATATATATATCGCGGAACCCGCTGCTATATAGGATTCTAGCCGGCCAATCGTCATCGGGCAAGCTCGGTGGTCGAGAGGTTAAGACGTCTGCACTAGTAAGCAGGAGGTCGAGGGTTGGAATCCCGCCTGAGTCGCCTGTGTAGTTTTTTTCACAGACACTCGCACTGAGCATGCAGTGCTATACACACGTCGGTGTAGGGCAAAATTAAATCAATTGCCGACGCAAGAATTTCACCAATCTATATATTGTCATAGATTAGTGTACATTTTGTGACAGGCGCAGTTTAACCTTTACGGCTCTTTTGTTAACATGTGATGTCATTGGTCACATCGTCTGTACATGATGCTTCATATGCATCATTTGCTTTTTTCTACACATTTACTGATGTTTCAATTCTAATGAATCAGATGATTCGATCTTTCTCACTGAGCGCATCCCTTCAGGTTTACCTGTGTAATGTATGATTGTTTAATCTAATGAAATCAATTTATTCGGGTAAGGCGTATAGGCCAAATTGCATAGAGATATTTAACGAACTATTGTTTTTTTGCTGCACGTCATAGTTATTGTTTTCGTGTGAAGAATTAGTTTTAGTTTTTTGCATATATGTTATTTAATTACGTTACGCGCCGTGTGCTTAAAATGGGTGACTAACGTGAAAGCAAAGTACATTGACATTATGTATTTAGGCCTATATAGGCAATTTCAGTTTTATTTCATTTTCTTAGAAATAAGTGTGGTTTGACAAACATTAAAATTGACGCTGTTGTGACGACGCAACCCCTGCACGCTCGAGCTCAAGAGAACCTTCATGACTCGTACAAGACTGACATGTATACTAGATGTTAATATGAAATAAATGGTTATTTTAATGTTAATAAGTACATTTTGAATATATTTTGATTTTTGAATTTGTAATTTTGTGAAAGTTTTGGTTGATGATTTTGTTTTAGTAAAGGGAGGTACAGCATTGGTATTTTGTACATTCAAATTAACCATCTAGTTTTCAGAACATACCCGGTATATAATAAAACTAACCTGTGAAAATTTCATCACTGTGCTCAAGTTTATGAGAAAACGACCAACATCTATGTGATGAAAAGACTACAGACGAAATAATCTCTGAAGATGATCGATATATGTGTCATCTTAACACCAAGTTAGTTTTTAGATAATAGTTTGTCCATTTGATAATCTGGTCATGACCAAATGAATGTTGAACCTTCCCTTTATTGAATTGGGCAGAAGAAGTGGGGTGGGAGAGAGGGGGTGATCTTATGGACCATCCTGCCTCTGGACACAAACTTTGGTATAAAATATATAATTACAAAATTTCAATATTTTAGAGCGTGTTATTTGTTTTGATGTCTGAAGATGAAAATAATTTTTTATTGACAAATAAGTCACTTTTTGGTCGTTACGCTAATGAGAATTCGCATATTCATAAGCAAATCAGTGTTGTCACAGCAGAATTAGATGCAACATCATGGTTAATTTGTACATTAATGTTTACTGAATTCCTCGTCTTTTCAAAAGACAGTTCTCTGGCTTGTTTTGTCTTCTTAACTGTGTGTTTAGTTATCCATCAGTAAACCTTTTGGGGTAATCCCTGTTTGACATAAACATTTCTGTTCTGTAATATTAATATTTAATTTGATTCAATTCAATTCATACGGAAAAAAACCTTCCAAATATCAAGCAGATTTAGTGCATGATACAAATAGGAATAATGCCTATATCACACATGCAGGATCTGATGATGTACTCTGTGGTAACGGCTATAATTATTGTAGCGAGCAAAGAAAAATTGGCTGATGCCGGACTCGAACCCGCGATCTCTCGATTACCGTACGAGCGCGCTACCAACTGAGCTAACCAGCCCCTATGTTGGTGGGCGGTCCACTTATGCCAATTATCTATTGCTCTATGGGGCCAGGTCAGAGGCCAAACCATATCTGCCGAGTAGCCAGGGATCAAGCCCCGGTCAGATATATATATGACCGGGATATATATATATATATATATGACCGGGGCTTGATCCCTGGCTACTCGGCAGATATGGTTTGGCCTCTGACCTGGCCCCATAGAGCAATAAATAATTGGTATAAGTGGACCGCCCACCAACATAGGTGCTGGTTAGCTAAGTTGGTAGAGCGCTCGTACGGTATTCGAGAGGTCGCGGGTTCGAGTTCGGCATCAGCCAATTTTTCTTTGCTCGCTACCCGTTTAAATAATATTCAGGTCACTTTCTCCCTATAAATCTACTTTGTGTACAACCACGTAAAAGGCTTGTGTCCCAAGTTGTGTGATCCCCGCTACTGCCGTTACCCAGGTTGTTTGCATCTGACCGGGGCTTGATCCCTGGCTACTCAGCAGATATGGTTGGCCTCTGACCTGGCCCCATAGAGCAATAGATAATTGGCATAAGTGGACCGCCCACCAACATAGGGGCTGGTTAGCTCAGTTGGTATATATATATATATATATATATATATATAAAACCTGTCATTTATAATCACAAATTCTACACAAGGACCTTAATTGGTGTTATAAAATATAATTATTGATACATCCTCGTGACGTTATGTACACAATAAGCCAGTAAACTTAATTGACGTCTAAGTAAGACTAATTTGCGGTGACACCATGTGAAAATCTCAATTCTTAAAAGAACTGGAGGTTACAACTCGACGTTTCGATCAGTATGCTCTGATCGTCCTCAGGAGGAGTGATAACTGATTTGCATTGTTTATTGTTTTTTTCATTAAATGACGCGAAAGATAATTTTTATGATTTAAATAGTCTTAAGTAGCCCTACGTTTCAATGGCCGAAAAAATGTTAAAAGCAACAACACAATCTGACCAGTCTTGTTCCCTGTCTCTTGTTAAGCTTACACACTGTGAGAGTGGCTCCTGTCCATTCAAGTGTTTTCAGTAAATATCGAGAATGTTTTTCCCCGCCAACATTCGGCTATAACTCAGTTGGTAGAGCGGAGGTTCCAGATTCATATCCCGTCGTGGCGGATAAGGGGAGCCGAATCACCTGGATGAGAATACATTTGCTATTGATGGTTGTAAACATCAAACGGCGCAAGCATCGACGTTAGCATTTTAAGGTAATTATGAAAAATAAAAACATTGGTCGTAAATTTACAAAGAATAACAGCGATAAGAAGTTATGATTTTGGCCTTTGTCATCACATGACCAATTAAGGAAACAATTTTGTTTGTTGGTGCTCATCTAAGATATATAATGTGACTGTCATAAGCAGCCTAGACTGGCTTTAGTGACGTGCCATCACCAATAAGCATTATGATGACATTGTGATGACGTTGGTTGCTCGGTGATGGAATTACAACTTGATTTGCTTAAAGGTCTGTGAAGAGTGTATTTACCAAACTTTATTTCTTGGTGCTGTTATATTGATTGGTATGACTTAAAAACAATTTTATTTTTTTTATTTTTTGTTTCGAGTGGATTATTAATTGTTTATCGAAAGTTTTAACGAAACGTGAACACTGAAACGGTGAGCATGGTGTGAACATGTCGTTTTGCTGTGGACTGGGTTATGCATGGGAGTATTATTAATTAAATGGCCACTTACCCTGAGTCTTTCTCGCTTTAAAAAAGCACCTCTCTTCTTCGTTGGAGCCTTCCGAGCCTTCTTACTTAGCGGGAATATCGTTGGAATTGCATCTGGTAGCAGCATGGCCTTATAAGCCGTACTGAACTGGCTGTGAAGGCCCCATTCAATCCCGACCACTTCGCTCTGGTCAGCTTCATTTTAGTCGTCCAAATACGTCTGTATTTTGGATCAGACGGAAATCGGTGTAGACTAACACCGTCTTTGGTGGTGTTGCTGCAACCTGCAGCGACACACCTCGATGGCATTATCGAAAATAATAAGCATCAAACCTGACAGAAAACTTGAGGAAACTTTTTCTCTAGCAACACTCTGCATGCAGTGGTGCACTGTATACGACGCATACTTGGGCAAGTGCTGTGGATCGCGGATCGGGAATCGCCTCAGTGTACGTCACGAATTTTATGTTAATGAGGGGGTATGGGCGTGTCGAAGCGCACCCCCTAAATTTAAAAATTAATATTTTTATGGTATAAACGTGAGGGGAAAAATTTACAAATGACAAATAATGTTCCAGTAGGCATACTTTATTGTATACAATGAAAAAAAAACTATTTCACAGGACCTTTAACCGTTTGTGGCTCAGGAAAAGACAGCAGAGGTTGTCCAACCTTCGTTCGTATGAATGTCGACAGAGTAATTGCTTAGTGCCGAAATGAGACCATTTGTGTTTACAAAACAACAAAGACCGCAGTTTTAACAAATGAGACACAAGGTTGCGGGTACCGGTGATGGATGCAATGTATCTTGTGTTTGTTTAGTCAAGTCGACTCTTAACTCTGTACCGTTGGGATCTTCACTGATGGCCACACTGCACATCATAGGTCAACTGCCTGTTGATTTCACTGGGCAAGCCTAGTTTTTGCATCCAGGTCGATCTGGGTCAGGAGAAAGGGACCGGATTGTCTATGACTGGATTGTTAAAGACAACGTGGGTTGCCTTAATTGGAATTATTATCTGTGAGGCTGGCGATTTATCTGAAAAGAAAATGGCGACGACCATATAGATATTTAAGCAAATTTCTTGAAGATATACAAACGTGAGGAGATTTGGATTTCTGCACACCTCATTGATTGTTCCTCGTCGGAGAAAACTGTTCGTGATGTTACCAGTTAATAACGACACTTTCCCGGCACTACCGTCTTCACCGGACGATACCGACCGACTAAGCCCGCCTTTGATTGCTCTATGGACTGCGTACACTGTAAAAAGTTTTTCCGTAATATTACGGAAAAAGTTCCGGCAGCAAAATTACCGGAACAAATTTTTGGTTCCGTAATTTTAACGGAACTTTTTATTTTATGGGGAAAAAAATTACGGAAAAAAACTTCTACGGAAAAACATAATCACGGAAATTATTCCGTAAAATACAGAAAGCAAACAAAAGTTCCGGTAATTTTGCTGCCGGAATTTTTTTATGGTTCCGTAATTTTTCTGTAGAAATTCCGTAAAAATTGTGTAAAAAATTCCGTACATTTACGGGACAATTGATAACTTCCAGTAATTTTGCCACCGAAACTTTGATATTGTGCTAGATTTTGGGGTTATTTTTCCTCATAATACAAGTAGTTGTAAGAAAATGACATCCATAGGATGACTATACAAAACTAACGTTAACATTTTTGTCATTAGTGTGCTGGCAATCCAATCTTTGGTGTAGGAATTTTGTTGTTGTCAAAGTAGACATGAATTTGTGTGGGACCAACTCGTGCCTTCACCAACTCGTACCTGCACTAGAGTCAACTCGTACCTTCACTCGCACCAAGTGCACCTTGCGGACGCGTCACCATGTACAAATGAAGGAACATAGTCACAGATTTGAGTGATGTAACATAACGTTGATGGTGTATACAATGTTTTGTATAGCTGTAGTTGGCAGGGGAAACAAGAAACTCGACATGGAATGAAATTTAGATGAGTGCCATCCATTAACATTGTCATCAATCATATCCTAAATTTTAGGCCATTCTCAGACGGTCCTACTAAAAACCGACAACTGACGACAACTCACGACAACTCACGACAACTTGTTGTGAGTTGTCGTCAGTTGTTGTCAGTCATGTCAGTTGTCGTCAGTTGTCGGTTTTTGAGTGATGTAACATAACGTTGATGGTGTATACAACGTTTTGTATAGCTGTAGTTGGCAGGGGAAACAAGAAACTCGACATGGAATGAAATTTAGATGAGTGCCATCCATTAACATTGTCATCAATCATATCCTAAATTTTAGGCCATTCTCAGACGGTCCTACTAAAAACCGACAACTGACGACAACTCACGACAACTCATGATAACTCAGGACAACTCACGACAACTCACGACAACTTGTTGTGAGTTGTTGTCAGTCATGTCAGTTGTCGGTTTTTAGTAGGACTCGGTCCTACTAAAAACCAACAACTCACGACAACTGACGACAACTCACGACAACCACATTTTCAAAAACTTAAAGCCTGTATGTAATGGTCAATTTCAAGATCAGGATTAGGCCTATAACTTAGGTTGGGGGTCGCATCATAACATTCATAGTCCAACAAGAACGGAACAGCTTTGTGTTCGTCCGTAGGACAAAAACTGGTAAAAAAAATTGATCAAGAGCTTCAGTGATGATAAACAAAGGGTTAAGTAGTATGCCGCCCTCTTGTGAAAATTTTTGACCGTCAAATCGACCTAAAATCGGCCAATGCATCTTTAAGGCCTGAACCCAATGGTCAATGTCAAGATCAGGCCTAGGCCTAGAACTTAGGTTGAGGGTCGCGTCATAATCATAGTCCAACAACAACGGAACAGCTTGGTGTTCGTCCATAGGACAAACACCTAATGTCTAGTTAAACATGTGATTGTCAAGCTGATAATCAGTATTTGTTACAGATTTACTAAATGTTTAAACGAACCATATATTTTAAGGTGAACCTCGATTTCACTTTGTCCACATTTTGTTCTGTTAGATATTAATGTATGCAGTTAATCAAAACGCTGACCAGTTTCTTTCCTTGTGAGGTATTAAATTTCAAACCATAATGTTCCAAACATAGTTTAGGTTTATATATGACTCCATGGGATGACACTGCCATGTTATTTTGAAAAATTGCAACTTTTTTGTCACGCAGAAGTGGTCAATGCAGAGAAAGCACCCAAATATGAGTGTGGCATCCACAGCCACAGAGGGTATTAAAATAGTTGTGGAAGAGTTTTGTGGAATCAGTTCTTTAATTGATCAAAATTCAACTAAAAGCTTAAATATGTGCACATCATTTGGGCGTGCAATTATGCCCACTTTTGTAAGATAAATAGTAACTGTTTAAAGATTTGAATAACAAAAATTCACAGCCCTAATTGTAAGACGATGTGAGAGGAGGTCCGGTGGAACTAACCATGTTACAGTCAATGGAACAAGCACTTTTCATGCATCATACAATTTTAAATAAAATACCTAGGAAATTAATTTAATTTAATGACCAAAATGAAGCCTTGCCATTTTGCCGAGTCTCCTCTCATTGTGGGTGCATGAAACAAAGTAAAATTCATGCAATTTTACAAAAAGAAATGTGTTTGGATGATTAATAACATATTATCATAATCAGGAGAAAATAATTTGGTTTGTGATAACTGTTATTAATTAACTTACACAGTACAAATCCTCAAATTTTCATGATGTGGGAAAAGGCATATACTGTTAGAATGCTTTTGTTTTCATTCAAGCACAGTTCTGCAGGGGCACATTATGTGGACTGTGGTGGTGATGAAGAGGCTGAGACAGAAAACACATGGGCTTTTGGATACGGTTCACTGGCACCAGTGACGAAAAATTTTCCAGATTATGATACATAAAAATACTAAGCTCCTAGTGAGCCTCACAAAGTCTTAATATAAAACTACAGGGATGAAAATTGGCTCATGAGTCATAACTCTTTTTGGGGGGGGGTTGTGTTTTTACAATTCTTACAAAAGCCTTTTTTGAAAACTAGATTTTAAGAAAATCGCGTGTAACGATATAAGTTTTCAAGTGGTAGGCCTAAATTCAAGAGGCTGACACTCACATTTTTGGTTGAAATTTGGCAGGTGAGTTGCACAGGGTTTGCTTTAAATAAATATCTTGTTGTAGACCTACGTTTAATTCATACTGAAATTTAGAATAATTAACGTTAAATGCAAATAAGTTTGTCAGTTCATAAAATCATTTTCTTCACAACGCACACCTTAACGTTAAAGCCAAAGCAAAGGATTTTCATCTTGTTTACACACGATTTTTTCAAAATCTGACTAACGTTATGCCAGGGCCTATTTCAAAAATCCCTACTTAACGTTAGTGCTTGTTTTGCCGGATCGTAAAAACACCGACAGAATAAGCAGACATGCAACTTTTTAATTGCAAAAAAGAGGAAATGGCCAAGCACACAAAACTTTGTAGGTTTGTCTTACAGTGTTTTTCAGTTTTCTATGTGGCACTATTATTAACGTTAGGCCTAGCTAGTAGGCTAGTAAGAAAAAAAGAAGAAATCAGCTGATCAGCTGAATGCCTGAATAATTCAAATCCATTCACTGTGAGCAGTTACTGTAACGTTAGGTAACGGCGAACTCGCCATGGCATGGGCATGATCATCACTGCTGATGCAGTTAACAGTTGAGTTACGAAAACTGACTTAGGCATGGGTTAGGCATGTTCTGTTTTGTGTTAGGGCCTAGCATAACACAGTTACATGTATTGTTGCCTAACTTACACATGTAACGTTAGGCCTATTTTATATTTACTGCCAGTCTTGGACGCAACATGGTCAAGAAACAGATCTAAAATTCTTCACTTTGCTTACCTTGCAACTGCATTAATGTATAACCATGGACAACGGTTACCTCCTCTCGAGTATCTCAGACCTTTAGACAATGACGTGTCGATCGTGTTTCGAGCTAGACGACGACCAAACTTTCACCAAAAGTTAGTTAAGCTTAAAGATTGACTACAACGGAATAATGATAAGTGCTGTGTTGCTGTTTTCGTTCGAGAAATGTGTAATGATTACTAACATATTATTATTATTCAATAAAACTTGTTCCTTCATGCAAAAAAAAATCAGTTTGATCGGCGTTCTACGACCCAGAAAAGCCCAGTTTCACCAAAAGCCCTCAACTCATGAATAATTCATACTTCGTGTGTGACGTAGCACCCATGAACCATACCGGTTCGAGCCACTTGCGGCGCCTGCAGTTGACCAGCCCGGTGACGGTGATCGTCAGGCCGAAGACGACGAACCAAATCCTGATGATAGACGGCTAAACACAGACTGGTAAGCCCACAAAATGATTCATGAATGAAATACTGAATGATGCTTCGTTTGATCAATTCGTTTCTGCTGTACAAAAATAGTTGTAGGCTATACTTGACAAAAACATGAACGAACATGATGGAGACCCAAGGTACATAATGTAGTAGTACATGTACATGTGTACAATACATGTACAGTGGAATTTGGGGTAATTACTATGTCTTGCGTTTTATGATTTGTTGGCAATATTAGCCAGTATTTATGAAGACATGATGGGAAAGTAATCACTGCTCAAAATTCAAATAAAATCATGATCTTTTACCATCATGCTTTAAGCATAATTGACATTTAGTCTTTCCCTTCAAATCAAAGGTTGTAGCCCCCTGCACAATAAAAATGTTTGATCTGCTCATGGAAAAATGTATTCCTTCGTGATGTACCTGTCCTTGATCAGTTCATGGGGGATGTATTTCAAGATCAATTTTTAAGTAGTGCAACCCCAATGACAAAGTTACTAAAATTATATTTTCCAAACTTGTTTTTTTGTAATAGGTGTTCGTGTGGACATTGTGTTCTTCAGCCTTTGCTCGCAAACTGTATATGTTGCAAAGAAGTTGAGAAGACAGAGAACATGATGCGGCAGCTGGACATCAACGTGGATGATCCCAACCAGTGCCTTACCATCCATGATTGGTTTGATGCGATCTGCCTCCACCCAGGAGTGCTTGCAACAGCGTATCTTCAGTACAGAGCATACTATGGCAGAGATGCAGTTGAAGGAACGCTTGACCAGTAAGTGATTTGTTGACTGAATGTACAAAGCCAATGTACCATCAATTTCAATTAATATTTTAGAGCTATGTCAGTTTTGAATGATCTGCATATCAAGCAGATTACTTTTGATTGACCAGAATGAGCACCGGTGTTTACTTCAGAGTAACCGCACACAACTGAATATGGCCTTGGTTGACCCACGTGCATCTATATCTTATTGTACATGCATTACATGTATGTAATTGTTTACTTTTGATCATGATTGCCTTTTGGTATGGTTATAGTTTTATAGCATTTCAGTTTCACATGGTGTTAACGTAAACAATATCGATACTCCACCATGCAAATCACAAATCTTATGTTTATAATTTTGTCTGATTTTTTGTTTTGTTTTACAGAAAATATCGCCATGTTGCATATCGGCAAGTGGTGAGGTGGTGTTGGGGTTATCTTGGCCGTTTCAACCGGGTGCCACTGCCATCATGTGTAATGGACGCAATCCGCAGGACGTTCCCAAACCCTGATGGACAGTACAAAGGATTTTCGTGTCCACCACTGGATTAGGCCGATTTGCTTTGTTTTATTTTTTAAATTGGTAACATTCTTCCCTAGTTATAATGATCTGGAGGGAGTTACAAATTATTTTGTGCGTTCATAAACCATGATCAATGGCAGAATCAATTACGTGTGTATTTCATTTTGTGTCTTTTCGGGGAGAAGTTGATTAATTTAGCACTAATGTGAAATAAACTTGTTTTATGTTGCCAACAATACACTATGGTAAAAACATTACAAATTCGGTATGGCAGAAAGATGCCAAGAACTGAACATTTTACAAGACCTTAGTACTTTCGAATAAATGACAAGACAAAATATGTATGTATTTGCAACCAACAAGTGAGTTTATTTTTGAGGTTAAAATATCAAAATTAAAAAAGTTGCCTCTTGATGACAAAAACAACTTAATCAAAATCCTGTACATACTTGTTTGGAACTTGGCCATTGTTCTGTTAAACCGAACTGGAAATCCGTTGAAATTCGTTTCACACTTGCTGCTCTTTTCCCAGGAAAAAACTTACAATCAGCATAACTCTACTGCTGAGCAGGTTCAGATTTTCTTGGATTAAAGCTAATTCAATTAGGTTTTTTTGGCTTTGCATCACAAAAGGGAGAAGTGTGACAAAGACTAATATTGTAAATCTCATGTACTTCTGCCTTTAAAACTTAAAACTTGTTCTGAGTGTACAGTGGCAATAAATTGTAAAATACAAGAATAGAATAACAATAAATGTGTACAGGCCATGTCATTCTGTCTTCAATCAAATATTAATAAAAAATATAAAAGACATGTATATAGCACCAAATCCATTTGAATGAAATGCTCCCAGGCCCTTTAAATATAATAAAATAACCTAAAGTAACAATAGCAAAGATTATAAAAGATTAAATACATGGGAGCCAGATAAAGTGATAAAAACAGGCAAATATCAGCAGGGGCGGATCCAGGAATTTTGGCATGAGGGGGTCAGGCCTTTCTTTTTCTTTATGTTCGATAATATCCCCTTCTGTGTTTTTCATTATCTTGCTGTCAGAGCAGGGGGTTATTCGATCCCCCCCCCCCTTCTGGATCCGCGCCTGATAAGTAAGTAAAAAAGAAAAGAAAAGAAAAGGACTGAAATAAAACAGAACCTAAATGATACAATAAAAAAACTTCATGTGCATTGTAAAAATATATCCTGGACCAGCCAGAGACAGTCTAAAAACAAGACAGATAAGCTATACTCTTACCCCCCACCCCCCACCCCAAAGAAAACAAAATAGGTCTCCCGTAAAATGATACGCAACACCATCAAGAAAAAAACAATACTAATTACAATAGAAAAAAAAATAGTCAAGGTCGATTCTTCTCCCGTAGGACACCCTTCCCCCCCCCCTCACCAAACCCACCCCCCAAACAGGCACACACCCTGTCATCCAAACATGTACTTTTCAAATTCTGCAATTGGATGACCAAAACAAAGCAATCAATGTACATTGTATGGAACTCTGGCACACTTCTGTTAAACCATGCTGGAAATCTTTGGAAATTTCTGTGGAATTTTTAACCCCATCGCCACCCCGCTTTCATGTCACACTTGCTGCAATATTATAAATTTAAAAAAATAAAATAAAAATAAAAAAATAAAAAATAACAAAATAAACTTCCAATCAGCATAACCCTACAGATATGGAATTTCTCAGATTAAATCTAATTCAATGAGATTCCTTGGGTTCGCATCGCAAATGTGTAAAGTGTGAAAAAGAAAGAAAAAAAAAAAAAGAAAAAAAAAAAACATACACCCAAGCATGTACATGTACTGTATCATTTTTTAACTGTTTTTCTCTTAGTACGTTTTGGGGGCACATGTTGTTCGACTTCCTTCCTTCTCTTTCCTTTCACTTGCACCCCTCTGGTCGCTTTCCCTGGACCAACAACGGTTTGTGATCCGCCTGGCTCCTCTTGGCCTGGTCTGCCAACAGGTTGGGTTACCTTCGTAAACCTTGACACGAAACCTGCGACTGCTGCGTCTTTTTCCGGCCGTGTGAAGGTTGATGTCAATGGACCAGGGTTACACATCAGCTGTGGATGCAGTAGTTTCGATGTCTTGTCACCGTGCTGGCAAAGAACCACTGCCTTATGCATGATTTTCTTTGCATAATCTGATTTTATTAAAAAGAAAATAAAATAAATAAATAGAATCATTACGTAGGATTTGAAACTTTGGGGGAACAGAACGGATACCCAACAGGACACCAGGCTAAAGGGTATTAAATAGAGTAGGTTTGTGTAATAAAAAAAGGCTACGTAGTACAATTAATTTTTACTGAATATATTACTGGGGAAAATTGTGGAAGGGTGATTTATAAAAAGATCACGTGCTTTTTGGAAAATTGAGAACCGTCAAAATGTCAACGATGAAATAATATAAATGCTGTTTTTTGTTAATTATTGTTATTTCTAATTTTTTTAAGGGGGGGGGGGTATGGTTACATGTACATGTACTTAGTCTGAATGATAAATAAATTAGAATATTACCTCATCGGCTGATGAGCTTGAGTTGTCCGGTGGTGGAGACTGCGTGACTCCATGCTTAGTCTCGTAGTCACCAAAGGCTTCTTCCAAAACCTGTAAAAGAAATAAAAAACAGACATTATACAGAAGTTCTTTAACCCTAACTCCCTAATCATTGTTAGTGAACAATAAAAATCCTTCAAAATCCTCCAACTGCCTTTGTTGTCTAGGGAGTTAGGGTTAATACATATTTGTTGACAATAATAAACCCTTTCACAGTAATTAATCCTAGGTTTATGAGGTTGTTTATACGCTTTCATCTCATAGTTTTAGAGTACACGGTAATGTGAATGTGCCATATTGTTCATGGATCCCAAACACTTAGAAAAGCACTCAAAAATCCACTTATTCATTTCAGTGTTAAAAGTGGAGAGGGGGAATTAAATGACGATAACATGCAAATCACCCCAAAAATGAGTGGTGTGTGTGCCTTTTCTTCATTCTTGATCGCTTAATACTTTTTTCATTTATGAATTTACATCATGTTTGCAGTCCCTGACTTAGTAAACCCATCTGAAGGACCAGGGATAGGAGCATGAAGATATTTTGGAGCTGTGCCTTCAAAAAACGAGTGAACAATTCTTAGGCATCCACTCAGCATTCTCAGACAGCTTTGGCAAAAATAATTGTCCATGGACTAACTTAAATACTGGTCAGCAAGACAAAGAAAAAGACTTAACTGGAACTGGAACAGTCAATATGAATTAAAATTATAGGATTCACACATGATTGAGCATGAATAATCAACATGCCAGAAACCAGAGCATGAACATGCCAAAGCACGGCCATCATTCACGGTCATGGACTGAGATTTAGCTACATACTGTGGCATACACTCTAGGCCACAGTATGTAGCTAAGTCAGATTCAGAGCAGCGGCGGCCATTGACATGATTGGCCACAAGAAAAGAGTACAAATTTTCACTAGTCTATTTTTCTTATTGGACCTAAATTAAATATGTTCAAAAGCAGCTTAATTAAGGGATCATTTCGGACGTTTTTTATTCAGTACATTAACTTACCCGGCTTCTCTCTCTTTTCTGGAATGCTGTCCCAGTGAAGCCTCTACGTTTGAAGTGCCCCTTTTAGCTTTTGTGACTCTGCGGCCACGGACCCGGAGGCCGATGACTCGGCCGACGTACTAGCAGTAATAGACGCACTTGCACGAGTACTCTCGATATTTGGCGCTTTCAATGTGGGGATGGATCCAGGCTTCAAACGATACTTTGACTTCAAACCCAGTGATTCTTTCAATGCACTTGAACGTTCTCTACAGTCCTCCGAAAAATGGGCAGAACAAATCAAATGCCTACTTCTTGCCCAGAAGGTGAAATCCTTTCGTGTATTATTCACGAACTTCACCCATTCCTTTATCGCAGGATCCCGCGGAAATTGAAAAAACTGAATCTCTGGATTCTTAATACTATTTCTAGTGCATCCACCAACAACACATGAAGTCGGCATTATATAACTGTTACACAACAACGTCGAAAAAAAGCTTCATAAAAACTTCATGCCTCTGCTGACGCATGAAAACGCATGTATAATATACACGGAAGTAACATGGCGTCTTCTGTTTACTCTCGGGTGCTCATGGATTATACGTCATCCCTTTTCGCTGGTTTACAAGTCCGCTGGTACTATATCGTGGATTTCATAGTGGATTTTCAATGGGTCTTTGTCGGGAACCAGTGCAGGGCGGGAAATTTCAAAAATCGAAGAAGCGGGGTCTAATTTTTTCGGTCAAATTGCAATAAAATTATAAAGAGAAAAACATGACCACAACAATAAATTGTTACCTGAACACAACATAAACAAGGTTCGATAGTCAATTTAATGTGAGAGTTCTCGTTGTAGTCCATCTTTAATAAGTTAAGTATATACAGCTGCGCAAAAGCTATTCGCGCGTTTTTATGCGATGTAAAAATAACTAGAGCTTAAGTGTTTGTTAGAACAAACACACGGTGTTCGAGTCAACTTCCGGTTCAATCAAATTATCATCGATGATGTCAATATCATATTGTGCAAGGGTTTATCATCTTTTATAATAACAATATCAATTTCATATTCAAAAGACATATCAATTTTGCGTTAGAATGTGTTGAATTTGAACTTCCTGTTTGGACAGGAAGTAAAGGTCACATTAGGTGGTTTGAAGGTCATATATGACCTCATGATTATGAAAAAATAACAAATTTGTCAACTTATACATTAAATTGAAGCTATGAGATATGACCTTTTAAAATTTGTAAAAATCGTTACTTCGTGTGCCACTAATTGGACCATTGGCAAGCATTTATGGTAACTCATTTCACAAGAATTACAAGCTATTAATGTAAGGAATTCAATTGTTTTCTAATAGGTCATTTAGTTCTTGAGATATTGGCTGTTGAACTTGGAAATGTTGTGAGATTTAAGCAGTAAATTAGAAATTAACAAGTGTGACTTGGAACACAATGTTTTTTATTTTAAATATTGACACTAGCCCAACACATGCTTTTCAAAACCATGCTAGATGATAAATCAACATTAAAAATCACTCATATGAAAATAGTTTGCCAGGGTTGTAGGTAGCCAGATCAACCTATTCAACGTTATTATGGGCATAAAGTCACAAAGTTGATTTAGGATAGAGGGGGACTACATGTATAGTAACTGGATTAAACTTGGCTGCAAATTCAAAGAGCAGGAAGTGTGGGTTAAATTGTTTGGGGGAGTTGGGGGTTACTGAAGACACTGAAGCATGGAAGACCATATAAATATTTCCCCTTTCCTTTCCTGCAGCTAATTAGCCTTTCATTAGAAAACAAGCTTATAACTACTACATGATAAAGTTGGAAGAAAGCTTGCATCCGTGCTTTCCATCTTCCACTGCCCCCCGCAGAAGAGTTTTTGTCAAAAAGTAAATTGGTTGCCCTTTTCACTTTGTTTATGGAAAAACCTTTCAATTTTAGATTTAAATGAAGCCAACATTGGTATTTATCTCTTGGTATTAAGTCTTGTACAAAAATAAATGTAATCTTTATTTATAATTTACTTCACTTTCAGGTTATGTTTATAACAAAAATATAATGATAAATTGACAATGATAGTGACACTGTAATCAAGCATCTCCTTATTGTGACATGCTTATAAACTGTCTTTGTTTTCACCTATACTGCAAATAATTAAAAAATAATGTATAAAATTTGAAAACAAATTCTACATTGATTGGCAAAATGTCTGTAGCTGCATCCATACTACAGAATTACAACCTAAAGATCAGATGCCATTTTGTACATAAATTGTTAGACATTGAAATAATCAAAGAGTTGTATGGGTGCTTGTAAATTGCTAATAAAGCAATGAAATACATATTTATTTTAACTGTCTGTTGGGTTTCATGACTTGACTTTTGTGGTTAAACACTTCCCTCCCCCACAATCAATTGAAACCACTTTGTTGACCTGTTTAACCTACTTGTAACCAATCTAGAAATAAGTGTACATGGTCTTACACATGTAACAAGTGAAATGACTTCAGTGTAAATGAACCCAACCATGATCCTTTGTTGACAAGAAAACAGAATATATATCCACTGGATCAAATCTGATAATTGGTTGCCCTTTTCACTTTGTTTATGGAAAACCTTTCAATTTTAGATTTAAATGAAGCCAACATTGGTATTTATCTCTTGGTATTAAGTCTTGTACAACAATAAATTTAATCTTTATTTATAATATACTTCACTTTCAGGTTAAGTTTATAACAAAAATATAATGATAAATTGACAATGATAGTGACACTGTAATCAAGCATCTCCTTATTGTGACATGCTTATAAACTGTCTTTGTTTTCACCTATACTGCAAATAATTAAAAAATTATTTATAACATTTGAAAACAAATTATACATTGATTTTTAACTTTTCAAGGTTGTACACATGATTGGCAAAATGTCTGTAAAGATCAGATGCCATTTTGTACATAAATTGTTAGACATTGAAATAATCAAAGAGTTGTATGGATGCTTGTAAATTGCTAATAAAGCAATGAAATACATATTTATTTTAACTGTCTGTTGGGTTTCATAACTTGACTTTTGTGGTTACACACTTCCCTCCCCCACAATTGAAACCACTTTGTTGACCTGTTTAACCTACTTGTAAACAATCTAGAAATGAGTGTACATGGTCTTACACATGTAACAAGTGAAATGACCAGTGTAAATGAACCCAACCATGATCCTTTGTTGATAAGAAAACAGAATCAATCTGCATTTATAATAAATGTACGCTCTGTATGTACGATTTAGTGACAGTTCAGACTGACATTCAGGGGTTGTCATTGGAATCGGTAATTTTAGAATAAAATGTCTGCCCCCTCCTCCCCCCCCCCCCAAGTTCTTGGTGATGGCATGTACTGCCACTGGTGATGAACCAACACATTTGTTTTTGTTTTTTAATTCTTTTTTTAAAATTCTTTGGTCTATCATTGCAGAGAAATTTCAGAGAAGTTCGAATTTATGTGAAAATAATATGTCACAGTGAACATGCTGTAAAAAATAATAGGAAGGTTTTATAAGTACATGGACCAAGAATAAAGTATTTGAAAATTCAGATAAGTTCTAATTTATGTGAATGGGGAAAATAGTGTATACTTTTGGAGTAGCTGGACCATTGAAATTGAAAAGGGCATTGGCTTGTTTTCAAAATTGCACACAATTATTCTTGACAATGTGTAATAAATTAAAGAAATGTTCTCGCACGAAACTCACATCAAAAGAGAAAAGTATTTAAGGAAATTGCTGAGTCTCATATACTCATATAGTTTCATGTGATTGTGAGAGATGTCTGAGAGAGGCCTCAGGGAGCAGGACCTACAAGTACATGTATTGTGTCATGAATATTGTGCATTTTTCCTGTGAAATAATTGTCTATGTAAGTTGATTTGTATCTGAGAAGGGTAACAAATTAAGGAAAAGTGCAGTAAACAATCACTACAACACGAGGCTACTTATTTAATTTGTGCACAAACTGAAGATTTTTGGAGAAAACAAAAAATACAAAATATGGCATAAAGTTTCTACTGAAAAATTGAATTTTCCTATCCTTATTTATATTCTAAATACATTTTGGTGACATCTGTTCATATTTTGTTAGAAAAGGGTCGAGTTGTTTACTGTCCAAAGTATGTTCACGTAACTAACGTTACTCGTTAGTTAAACAGGCACAATGCAACGACGAATGGCCAGCCAACTGACGCTTAAAAAATGGCTTTTCTTGTATAAAAACACGAAGATAAATACAGGAAATCCTCTTAAAAACTAACTTCAAGATACCTACCCTTTACGACTGTGTTGGCTATCCATTCTTTCACGGAATCCAAGTATTGGGTCAAAACTCCAATTACGAGTCTAAAAAATTACGTCTGAGCCATGGGCACCACACACGCAAACAGCGTCGATATCGATTGTACATGTACCTCCATTCAGTGGCGCACCCAAGGGGCTTGGGGCTCGAGCCCCCAAGGGCCCGCTGATGTTTTTTTTATTTTTTTAAAGAAGGAGCCAGGAAAGAGAGCAAAATCTGAGCCCAAGTCTTGTCTACAGAGGAGTTCGGCAAGGAGTATAGGGCAGTGGTACAAGGGATGGGGACTCAGGAGACTCAAGCTCCCCTCCAAAAGTTTTCCATTTATTCCACTCACTATTATATTTTACGGCGTTGCGTATGCATGTGCATGTAAGCTTGAAGGGCCGCCAGTATATATAACAAGCATTTTTACACATTCTCCCCCCCCCTGCCATGATGCACCCTGATCAGGGAGCAGCTTTACTTAATTTTATTTTCATTTTCTGTTGTCCGTTTCTCTTGTTGAGGTCGTTGACTGTCGTTGAGGTTACTCGTAAAATTTAAACACGCCCGCATTATAATCAACTCCTTTCCAGTTTGTACACAATGGCCCAGGATTGGGTTTTAATTTACAAAGATTATGTGACACTCTTTTACTATTTAGCAAACACCGATTGGATAATATTGGGATTTGGTTTTGCCGCCAAATTCGTGTTTGAAAAAATTTAGCTCCGCCCGGAATGATCACAAACTTTACGTCCACGCAATGAAAGTATTTAACTATAGAAATCTTGCAGACGAAACAAGCTCAAGTTCTTTACATCAAGAGGAGGAAATTATATGGAAGGTAAAACCCTACGAGTCCGAATCATGCCATAATGTCTTCTTTTTATGACTAGAAACCACCAGGAAACATTTAACATGTGCCGTAGGTTCACTGACGAGCACGACTAGGGACATGGCTGCAGCCGCGCCAGCGGTTATGGTTTGGGTCAGCCATGTCTCTCCCCCATATTGGATTTCAAATAAAAATATTTTGAGCCCCCCCCCCAATCAAATCCTGGGTGCGCCACTGCCTCCATTGTAACCAAAGATCGTGAAGCGCGTGATATTGCGCCTTGCGGCGCTACACGATCTTTGATTCTTTCATGCAACGTAATTGAAACGTTTTAAATAAATTTTGATTTAGCGTAATTCAACACCTGATGACGTAATCATGACGTTACAGCAAACGGTTTCATCTGCTTGATATGTTCTGTTTATGTGTTAAGTTTGAAGGCTGTATATGCTTAGCAAGGATGCCTTTGTTGCCGGACAGTCGCCACTGAGAAAAAGAAGTAAAACAAATAATAACTAGAGCTTAAGTGTTTGTTTGAACAAACAGACGGTGTTCGAGTCAACTTCCGGTTCAATCAAATTATCAACGATGATGTCAATATCATATTTTGCAAAGGTGTATCATATTTTATTATTTCAATATCAATTTCATATTCAAAAAATATATCAATTTTGCATTAGAATGTGTTGACTTTGGTCTAATTGTTTGGACCGGAAGTAAAGGTCAGAACAGGTGATTTGAAGGTCATATAATTATATGACACAATGAAACTTCCTCATGATCATGAAAAAATAACGTTAGTACTTGCTTTGGTTCAATTTCTGAGATTGGAAAATAATCCCTTTTTAAAAAATGCCACTAGGGGGCGCTCTGAACTTTGATGATGTTATCAAACATTTTTTGAGAATATAAGATGTCACTATCACTTTATTCGCAGAAGTCATATTCAAATTTCCTATGACTTTTGAGATTATGTTGCCACAAAAGGGCAATGATATGTGATGACGTCATCAGTCATATTTTTAAAAAGGTCACATGTCAATAGTAATTTCGTCCACTGAAGGCATATACCATATCCAGTTTCGACCGGAAAGAGAAGTCTGATTGGATCATGTCTGTGTACGAAATGTCACATAATTCAAGATCTGTAAGATGCAAAGATTGTGTAAATATCTTTTGTGGTTCATGAGATATGATTTTTGGAAATATTAAAATTTTAGTGTATTTCGCTATCTGATGACGTCAACATGACATCACAACTTTACCTGAAACTATGTCATAAATTTATTGACAACTACATGTTATGGTATAAGTATGTGTTAAATTTGAAGGCTGTGTGAATTTTGGAACTATGTTTTTTGTTCAATAAGTCTCATCGAGAAGAGTAATGTGAAAATATCTTTTGTGGTTCACGAGATATGATATTTTGAAATATTAAACTTTGATTTAGTGTAATTCGATATCTGATGCCTTAACCATGATGTCACAACCGAGGATACAACTACATGTTAAGGTCATGTGTTAAGTTTTAAGGTTCTGTATCAGAATAATGCTTAAAACGTGTAGGCCTTAATCTTTTAATTTATTTATTTATTAATGATAATGAAACATATAATTTGGTTATTACATTAATTAAATGAAACAAAATTCACTGACCATTTAGAAATTTGCTAACCGGCTAACCAAAACCAATATTTAAAAGTAAACACCCAACAATTTGGGAAAACAATACTTACCATTTTGTTGTTCTAGACTCTTTTTCTAGACTCTTTTTGGTTATTAAACAATCATTGTGGGAAGTTCATTGATGCTTTTCGATTACAAATTTATACACATTATTCCATTTGCACAATCTGGATCTCTTGCCTCAAAATCAAAAGTAATTCATTTTGTATTTAAACTGTTGTGCCTGAAAACCTTTTTCACCGATTTCAAATTCAAAGCCACATTGTAAACAATTAAATTTACCAAAAAATATGCTTGGGTGTCTCAGAATTTTTTACCAAAGATGCAATGCTGAGTGTTGACAATCTTAAAAACTTCTAATCTGGTCTGTGCTCTGACCATTTTGTTAAAAAGTACGACTGTTCTTTCTGAATAATGGACACATCAGGGTATTTCACTGCAGTAGTAACTTCTAGTGTGTTGGGTTCCTCTATTCACCACATATCTTGTGAGTCATGTTGTACTTTGAGTGGTTTTTTCTTCTTACGCTGGAAGATAATAAATAAATGATTTCAATTTCAAATGCTTGTTTACATCTACTCTTTCAATAAAAACACAGATCTATGTATTGCCAAAAGTAGAATTATGAGCCCATCAGTAACACTTATTCTGGAACTTCTGGCATACTTCTAACAATCAAATTGTGAAATATATGATATTAAGGTGATTAACTTCCTCACTATAAGGGAATACAAGTAGCCATGGAAGAAACAAATACATGGACCATACCTCCCCTACGTTGTGTGACACTGTAAAAGTATAGGTATCAACTAATTTAATCTTTAAAATTATGTAGTAAGATGATCCAGAGATGGATAAAATAAACAGCTTGATAAGACAGAAAATATGAGGTTTAACCTGCGCTTTTATATGGCATTTATATTGTTCTGACATCCAAGAAAAACCTAGTAAACACAATACATAAAATTATATTAGATACATGTGTGTACAATTCAATCCTAACCCATTATTAGCATAGGCATAATTCAATACATCATAACAGTAACTGTGTTACATGTACAGGAAAACATTTAATTTTAAATATTGCCATGGCCTGAAACCTACATGTTTTATGTCAATAAATCCTACTCATTTTACACTATTACTATATATGATCTACTCACCAGTCGATGACAATTTAACTTCAAAGGTTTGATGACAAAACTCCCAAAAGTTTACACTTAACGCTGTCTACCAGAAAATGTGGCAGTCTGACGTGGAAAACTCCCGGACGCTTCACTCCAAAACAAGTAAACAAAACCCATGCGCGGCACTAAATTATAGGTTATATCTAATTCAAATATAAAATCTACACTGGCTTTGGCTTTAAATAATGTTACAATAATTAGTGTGATGTAATAAACATCCTTCAATCGAAGTACTTAAAGAATATCATACCCGTTCAGAAATTTGTTTGGACTACTTGTTTCGTCATCACTCATATAATCAGCATCCGAGGACCGTAAATCATGAAATGCGCCCTCAATCGTCCCAAATTAAATGAAACTAACGCAATATTAAAATAATACCCTTAAAAACCTAAATCACCATAATTATAAGAAAAGTTACCTTTTGTAGATGTACTGGAAAGTCTTATATTGTAGGCACAAAATCTGCTGTGACAGTCTGAGCCTTGTAACTGCCGTTTGACCCGTTCTATTTTAAAGCACGATTCTGCGAAGCAGTCTGAACAATGCACAAATTTCACTGACGCTTCATACACAACACACATACTCATGTTACACTGCGGGACATGTACCGTACAAATGCCGCATTGAATGAGAATGGTGTAAATTTCCATGCATTTTCCCAAAAAAATCTTCAGGTTTGTTATATTGAGAGGTGATGACTTGAGGAAGGAACATTTATGACCCAATATCATGTAAAAAAGGAGAAATTTTCCACACTCGTTTCATTCCGTTACGTTGTAGGCCTATATTAAACTCAGTATATTCCTGTGTTTACGTATTCTGTGCACGCGCGATATGGGCTATAGATCGTACATACAGGGAATAGTAATTCAGCATATTGTTTCACTTAACCTTCCGGTTTCGACCGGAAGGAAAGGTCAGATTGGGGTCACGTCCAAAAACGAAATGTGACATAGTTCAAGATCTTTAAGATGATAAAAAGATTGTGAAAATATCTTATATGGTTCATGAGATATGATTTTTTGAAATTTTGAAATGTTCAACTTCCGGTTTTGACCGGAAGGAAAGGTCAGATTGGGATTACGTCTAAAAACGAAAAATTACATAATTCAAGATCTTTCAGATGATGCAAAGATTGTGAAAATATCTTTTGTGGTTCATGAGATATGATTTTTCGAAATATTAAACTTTGATTTAGCGTAATTCGACACCTGATGACGTAATCATGACGTCACAGAAAACAGTTTCGTCTGCTTGATATGTTCTGTTTATGTGTTAAGTTTGAAGGCTGTATATGCTTAGCAAGGATGCCTTTGTTACCGGACAGATCGCCACTGAGAAGAAGGAGAAGTAAAAAACAGTACACAAAAACAATAGGTGTTCGCGCTGCGCTCGAACACCTAAAAAAAACAGTACAAAAACAATAGGTGTTCGCGCTGTGCGCTCGAACACCTAATTATCATCTGGCGAGTTTAGTCTTAGCACCGCGCCCAAGGTATTAACGAAAACACGGCATAAAAGGTGGCGCGGCGGAATCCAGACTTACCTTCCCATGAGGCAAAGGTAAAAATCTCCTGGGCTCGGGGAGTTTTTTGTGCCATCAATTAGTAATATGATTATGATGACATCGGTTGCTTGGTGATGAAATTGTAACTTGATTTGCATAACCGTTTGTGGCTCAGGAAAAGACAGCAGAGGCTGTCCAACCTCTTTGTTCGTATGAAGGTCGACGGAGTAATTGCTCAGTATAATAATAATAATAATAATGTATAGATTTATATAGCGCACGTATCCACCAACTAAGTGGCGCTCAAGGCGCATTATATTATTATTGAGACTAGTTTTTGTTTACACAACAAAGACCGCAGTTTTGACAGATGAGACCCAAGGTTGCAGGTACCAGTGAGGGATGCAATATGTATGTTGTGATTGTTTAGTCACCGCCTGTTTATTTCACCGGGCAAGCCGAGTTGTTGCATCCACGTCGATCTGGGTTATAGGGAAAAGGACCTGGGTTGTCTATGACTGGATCGTTAAAGACAACCTGTGTTGCCTTACGTGAAATTATTATCTGCGAGGCGGGCCGCATACCTGAAAAGAAAATTTCTGCAAACCTCGTTAAATGTTCCTCGTCGGAGAAAACTCTTTGTGATGTTACCAGTTAATAACGACACTTTCCCGGTGCTACCGTCTTCACCGGACGATACCGACCGACTAAGCCCGGCTTTGATTGCTCTACGGACTGCGTACATAGCCATAGCAAGTCTCGCTATCATCTGCGTGAACGTTCTGACCCTCGCTGTTATGTTGAGGGTACGCGGGGAGTTCCCACCCGGCTCGACCAAGATTGTTATGTCCTCCCTTGCCCTGTCGGACCTTGGAGTAGGAATAATGACTATCTTTTCTGTCCCAATGTCAGCTATTGACAGATGGCCGTTTGGCGGCATGTGGCCATGCACACTGATGTGCTCCATAATATCTATTCTGAGCAGTATCTCAGTACTTAACCTCATGCTACTTTCATTGGATCGTTTGATAGCTATCACCAAACCTTTACTCTACCCATCCCTCTTGCCCCAGAGACGCATGATGTATATGACCGTATTCCAATGGGTGAGTTATACCGTTTTTGTAGCGGTATTAATGGTCACTGTGCAACCGGAGATGCGGTACAACCACGCCGCCGTAATGTGTGTGATGGAGAACGACCAAGATAAATTATTATTAGATGTGATGTATTTTTGCATCATGTTTCTTCTCCCCGTGACAATTATGCTTGGTATCTACGTTAAACTGATCCACACCAGTCACACCTGCCAAGAAAATTAACACCATGAATGTACCATCAAATCCCTCCCCAGAGGGAGGTCACAACGCCGGTAAAGCTAGTAGCGGGAAAGCCGTCAAACTGTTCTGCGTAATTGTTACGGTATACACCGTTAGCTGGCTGCCATTTTCCTCTTTGCGGATTTATGGTGATCTTAATCCAGATAGAATTCCGCCATGGTTGGAGTTCATCTCCGTGTGGTTAGCCGCAAACAACAGTTGGTGGAATTTCATCATATACATTGTAATGAACAAAACATTCAGAAAGCTATCTTTTGAAATATTAAGAGACTTATTCAAGCAATGCAGAAGATGTGTTTGATAACACAAAATAATACCAAATAGTTCTATAGAAACAGAATAAACATTAAATGTATTGATGGTTTTCAGTTTCTAAAATGGAATGGTGATAAGAGAAAATAATCAGAAAATAGTTTCAGCTCCCTTCCTCAAGGTTAAATCATAATTTTATTCATCGCGAAAACATTTTAATATATCGTCCCTAATTTGCCATAGTGACCAATCCCGCATTAAGTTGGCATAGTGACCAATGCGGTATTGGTCACTTTGCCAAATTACAAAAATAGCCAGGCATTCGTCATTTGAATGCATGCTCTATCTCCAAAACTATAAGGAATACATGCCTGTGGATTAGATACAATGGTAGGTCTCTTCCTGAATGTACTAATGGGCGGGAAAACTTTGAAAAAAATCGGATTGGTCACTATGGCAAATTAGGGACGATATATCGCTCGTGTTTTCTGCTATTATTACCGGCAATTTTCTGAAATTTGTTTTCATTGAAGCATTGATAATTTCCTGATAGAAAGGAAAATAATTACTTTTGAATTAAATGTTTCACAAAATAGTCAGGAGCTTAATTTAAATGTCAATAAATTCCTAAATGTATTTATGACGGAACCCACCATAATTTAACTTCGCTTATCATTATTATTTTGTGAAACATGTTATTTTAAAACTGTATTTTGTTATCCTTTTTTCAAGTAAAATTGCAATGTTCTGATGAAAAAGAAAATGTTGGCATATTGCCGTAAAAACGAAAAACACGGGCAATACATTTTTACCAAAGTGTCATACTGTATACAGGTAAGGTACAACATTGGTATAATTTATATATCAAAAAAATCATAAACGTTAACAGTTTCACATAAAATGTGCTTGGTGTAAAGTTGAAATATTTATTATTCATTCTGAGAACTTATTCTCGTTTTATATATATTTTTATATATATTTTATATATATATATATTTTTTATTTATATATATATATATATTTTATATATATATATATATATATATATATATATATATATATATATATATATATATATATATATATATATATATATATATATATATATATATATATTTTTATATATATATATATATATATATATATATATATATATATATATATATATATATATATATATATAATAGGCAGGAAAACTTTGAAAAAAATCGGATTGGGCACTATGGCAAATTAGGGACGATATATCGCTCGTGTTTTCTGCTATTATTACCGGCAATTTTCTGAAATTTGTTTTCATTGGAGCATTGATAATTTCCTGATAGAAAGGAAAATAATTACTTTGGAATTAAATGTTTCACAAAATATATATATATCTTACACGTTAATTGTGTGATCCCCGCTACTGCCGTTATACCCGGGTTGTTTGCATCTGACCGGCCGGGGCTTGATCCCTGGCTACTCGGCAGATATGGTTTGACCTCTGACCTGGCCCCATAGAGCAATAGATAATTGGCATAAGTGGACCGCCCACCAACATAGGGGCTGGTTGGCTCGGTTGGTAGAGCGCTCATAGTAGATTTATAGGGAGAAACTGACCTGAATATTATATAAATATATATAGATATTTATATAATAAGAAAAATTGGCTGATGCCGGACTCGAACCCGCAACCTCCCGAATACCGTACGAGCGCTCTACCAACTGAGCTGACCAGCCCCTATGTTGGTGGGCGGTCCACTTATGCCAATTATCTATTGCTCTATGGGGCCAGGTCAGAGGCCAAACCATATATGCCGAGTAGCCAGGGATCAAGCCCCGGTCAGATGCAAACAACCTGGGTAACGGCAGTAGCGGGGTGACTAACGTGAAAGCAAAGTGCATTGACATTATGTATTTAGGCCTATATAGGCAATTTCAGTTTTATTTCATTTTCTTAGTGTAGTGATACGCCGTGAGGCATAAGGGGTAGTAATTTCACAGCAACACAGATATGTAAATACATTCAATTCTGCTTTAATATTTCGCTCAAAATCATTCTCCAACTCCTACAGCTTAACAATCACATGTGTCTGAAAGACCGCCATCTTTTTCCACGACCCCCTGACCTTCTTTACTCATCCCCACCAGCCCTGGCTACTTCCGCCCTCTTGCGGCGTCATACCTCCAATCCACACGTTTTATTTTTGCTTAGCCCAAAAACTGATTCACCACATTAGAAATGAGTGTGGTTTGACAAACATTAATCTTGACGCTGTTGTGACGACGCAACCCCTGCCCGCTCGAGCTCAAGATAACCTTCATGACTCGTACAAGACTGACATGTATACTAGATGTTAATGTGAAATAAATGGTTATTTTAATGTTATTAAGAACATTTTGAATACATGTTGATGTTTGAATTTGTCATTTTGTGAAAGTTTTGGTTGATGATTTTGTTTAAAGCAGTGCCGTAAATCCGTGTCGAAAAGTGTGGGGATGATATTGAAAGTTGCTTGCTTTATGTACCGGATTTCGAACGTCGCATAACGGGGGATGCCCCGCCCCCCTCAACACCACAAAAAACATCACTTTATTTACTAGTTTTCACTCATTTTTGTGGGGTTTTTTTAATGGGCAAAGGGGGGTTGAACCCCCGTGGTTACAACACTGGCACACAACCACAAGTTAACATAACGATTACACCAAAACAGGACAAAGAAACAAACAGATAATAAATATTTGGGGGAAAAAAAAATTCGCCCTATTTTGCATAATTATTCACTTAGGGTTTTGGCCTTGTCGCCGAAAGCCTATTGTTTTCGTTCGATTATTTTTCTTCTTGTTTCCGCCAAAACCCCATAGGTTTAACATGTGAAAGTTGTCGATGGATAATGTCATACTTAGCATCATCACATCAATACAAAACATGCACCATATGAAAGCCCGTAACGTGAATTAGTGTCTAAAACAAGGTACGTCATCATAACGTCAGTAAATATCATGTTATTCATATTTTATTGTGACGCTGCGGGGGGTTAAGACGTTTCGACCCTTGTGATCAACTCGACACAAACAACTAGGATCCACGACAGCACTCGAACCTTGTGAGAACTCGACCTACTCAAAACTCGACCTAGCATTTTCACATAAATACAAAACATGCATGATATGAAAGCCCGTAATGTGACGTAGTTTCTAAAACAAATGACGTCATTATTACGTCAATAAATATCATTTTATTCACAGTTTCGTGTGACCCTGGGGTGAAAACATGTCGAGCCTGGTGACAACTCGACATGGGCAACTCAAGCTACGCCACAACACGTAACGTGAACCTTGTGACAACTCGACCTAAACTCGACTCACGAGTTGTCATCACTTCGCATGTTCACATAAAATACAAAATATACACCACATGACAGCTCGTAATGTTACTCAGTTTCTAAAACCAATGACGTCAATAATACGTCTGTAATTCTTTGTATGAACATATCAGTGTAATCTTCGGGACGTACAACGTTAGTTTGGCGAGAATGCATATATACTTTGTAAACGGGAAGAAGTGTTGAAGGCGAAGATTTTTTGCGAGAACCCATACACTTTGTACACGAGGCGAAGAGGTTTATGCGAAAAATTGAACCGACGCAATATTATTAGGGTTTCGGCCTGGTAGCCGAAACACCTATTCTTTTTGTTCGTTTTTTTTTCCTTATTAGGTGTTCGGGTATGTGCCCGAAACACCTATTGTTTTTGTTCGGTTTTTTTTTTAGGTGTTCGGGTATGTGCCGAAACACCTTTTGTTTTGTTGCGTTTTTTTGAGGTGTTCGGGTATGCACCCAAAACACCTATTGTTTTTGTTCGTTTTTTTTAAGTGTTCGGGTATGTACCCGAAACACCTATTGTTTTTGTTCGGTTTTTTTTTTTAGGTGTTCGGGTATGTACCCGAAACACCTATTGTTTTTGTCCGTTTTTTTCTTTCTTTTTTCTTCTCCTTCTTTTCCGGATAGATTATCTACAAAAAATACATACTTGCAAACTTCACATGAACTTCAAACTTGGCATATACTTAGAACTTAACACGTAGATGAAACACGAGTTGTGACGTCATGATTAGGTCATCAGATATCGAATTTCGATAAATCAATGTTTAATAGCTAAAACGTTTCAATTACGTTGCAATCGTTACAAATCAAAGATCTACAGCGACCAAGGCTCTATATGAGGTGCCACACGATCTTTGGTTACAATGGAGCTCCATGTACAATCGACGCTGTTAGTGTTAGGTCTTGGATTTCGTGTACAAATGGATCGCCAACGATATTTGGTTACAATGGAGCTCCATGTACAATCGAATCGACGAGCGCTGTTGTTACTGTTAGGTCTTGGATTTCGAGTAAAAATGGATCGCCAACACAGACACAATCATAAAGGGTAGGTATCTTGAATTACATTTTTAAGAGGATTTCTTGTATTTACCTTCGTGTTTTTATACAAGAAAAGCCATTTTTTAGAGGGACTACAGAGTTGTCGTTGCATTGCGCCTGTTTAACTTAACGTTAGTTAGGCCTACGTCAGTACGTGAACATATGTACTTTAGACAGTAAACAACTTTTCTAACAAACTATATGAACAGATGTCACCAAAATGTATTTAGAATATAAATAAGGATAGGAAAATTCAGTTGTTAAGGTTATGGCAATTTTTCAGTAGAAATTTTATGCCATATTTTGTAATTTTTGTTTTCTCCAAAAATCTTCAGTTTGTGCATAAATTAACGTTAAGTAGTGATTGTTTACTGCACTTTTCCTTAATTTTTTACCCTTCTCAGATACAAATCAACTTACATAGACAATTATTTCACAGGAAAAATGCACAATATTCATGACACAATACATGTACTTGTAGGTCCTGCTCCCTCAGGCCTCTCTCAGACATCTCTCACAATCACATGAAACTATATGAGTATATGACTGAGACTCGGCAATTTCCTTAAATACCTTTCTCTTTTGATGTGAGTTTCGTGCGAGAACATTTCTTTAATTTATTACACATTGTCAAGAATAATTGTGTGCAATTTTGAAAACAAACCAATGCCCTTTTCAATTTCAATGGTCCAGCTACTCCAAAATTATATACTATTTTCCCCCATTCATAGAAATTAGAACTTCTTTGAATTTTCAAATACTTTATTAAACCTTCCTATTATTTTTTACAGCATGTTCACTGTGACATATTATTTTCCTCATTCACATAAATTAGAACTTCTCTGAAATTTCAAATACTTTATTTTTGGTCCATGTACTTATAAAACCTCTGAAATTTCAAATACTTTATTCTTGGTCCATGTACTTATAAAACTTTCCTATTATTTTTACAGCATGTTCACTGTGACATATTATTTTCCTCATTCACATAAATTAGAACTTCTCTGAAATTTCAAATACTTTATTCTTGGTCCATGTACTTATAAAACTTAACTATTATTTTTACAGCATGTTGACCTGATGTATCATGGCTCAGACTGAGTTCCAGCCTACAACAGCCGACACCACATCCAAATGCAGTATCGTAACTGTTCAAGTCATCAACAATCTTCAGTTTCTAGGCTACACGATGGTATGGTTTAACGTCTTACGTTAACAGATCGTTTGAGAAGGGTCTTCATACCAATGATGAACATTTCATTTAGTTTTAATGGTTGTTTATTACAAAAATTAAGGTTTAGTATAATTTGTTATTATTTTTGCTGTAGCAGTACTGGTATTTCAGTCCAAGAGAAGGGGTGTATCTGATAACCACCTTTCTAATCCATGTCAGTTAAACAACATTTATTTAAATCTAAGCCCCTTACTCCTATTTTCAATCTTAAATCTTTTTAGAAAGAGGACAGAAACATCTTGCAACTTCAGCTATGCAGAATTGATGCTGGGTGTGATTTTTGTCATAATGAAGCACCAGTCGTCAGTCAATGGAATTGGTAATTTGGGCCCTTATACCTTTATTGCTTGTTTGCCCTCCCCTTCCCTAGTTCTTGGATTCTATAGTGCTGCAATGATAGACCAAAGAATTTTAGAAAGCAAATGTGTTGGTTCATCACCAGTGGCAGTACATGCCATCACCAAGAACTTTGGGAAGGGGCAGACATTTATTCCAAAATTACCGATTCCAATGACAACCCTGAATGTCACCCATTCTGAACTGTCACGAAATCGTACATACAGAGCGTACATTTATTATAAATGCAGATTGATTCTGTTTTCTTGTCAACAAAGGATCATGGTTGGGTCTATTTACACTGAAGTCATTTCACTTGTTACATATGTAAGACCATGCACACTCATTTCTAGATTGGTTACAAGTAGGTTAAACAGGTCAACAAAGTGGTTTCAATTGATTGTGGGGGGAGGGAAGTGTGTAACCACAAAAGTCAAGTCATGAAACCCAACAGACAGTTAAAATAAATATGTATTTCATTGTTTTATTAGCAATTTACAAGCACCCATACAACTCTTTGATTATTTCAATGTCTAAAAATGTATGTACAAAATGGCATCTGATCTTTAGGTTGTAATTCTGTAGTATGGATGCAGCTACAGACATTTTGCCAATCATGTGTACAACCTTGAAAATGTAAAAAATCAATGTAGAATTTGTTTTCAAATTTTATAAATTATTTTTTAATTATTTGCAGTATAGGTGAAAACAAAGACAATTTATAAGCATGTCACAATAAGGAGATGCTTGATTACAGTGTCACTATCATTGTCAATTTATCATTATATTTTTGTTATAAACTTAACCTGAAAGTGAAGTATATTATAAATAAAGATCACTCTCAGTATATAAACATGCAGTCCATCAATTAAATAAATTTTTGTACAAGACTTAATACCAAGACACAAATACCAATGTTGGCTTCATTTAAATCTAGAATTGAAAGGTTTTTCCATAAACAAAATGAAAAGGGCAAGCAATTATCAGATTTGATCCATTGGATATAATTAGGTGTTCGAGAGCGCAGCGCGAACACCTATTGTTTTTGTACTGTTTTTTTTTTTACTTCTCCTTCTTCTCAGTGGCGATCTGTCCGGTAACAAAGGCATCCTTGCTAAGCATATACAGCCTTCAAACTTAACACATAAACAGAACATTTCAAGCAGACGAAACCGTTTTCTGTGACGTCATGATTACGTCATCAGGTGTCGAATTACGCTAAATCAAAGTTTAATATTTCGAAAAATCATATCTCATGAACCACAAAATATTTTTTCACAATCTTTGCATCATCTGAAAGATCTTAAATTATGTAATTTTTCGTTTTTAGACGTAATCCCAATCTAACCTTTCCTTCCGGTCAAAACCGGAAGTTGAAAATTTCAAAAAATCATATCTCATGAACCATATAAGATATTTTCACAATCTTTTTATCATCTTAAAGATCTTGAACTATGTCACATTTCGTTGTTGGACGTGACCCCAATCTGACCTTTCCTTCCGGTCGAAACCGGAAGGTTAAGTGAAACAATATGCTGAATTACTATTCCCTGTATGTACGATCTATAGCCCATATCGCGCGTGCACAGAATACGTAAACACAGGAATATACTGAGTTTAATATAGGCCTACAACGTAACGGAATGAAACGAGTGTGGAAAATTTCTCCTTTTTTACATGATATTGGGTCACAAATGTTCCTTCCTCAAGTCATCATCTCTCAATACAACAAACCTGAAGACCTGGAAATTTACACCATTCTCATTGAATGCGGCATTTGTACGGTACATGTCCCGCAGTATAACATGAGTATGTGTGTTGTGTATGAAGCGTCAATGAAATTTGTGCTTTGCTCAGACTGCTTCGCAGAATCTTGCTGTAAAATAGAACGAGTCAAACAGCAGTTACAAGGCTCAGACTGTCAGAGCAGATGTTGTGCCTACAATATAAGACTTTCTAGTACATCTATAAAAGGTAATTTTTCTTATAATTATGGTGATTTAGGTTTTTAGGGGTATTTAATATTATTGCGTTACTTTCATTTAATTGGGACGATTGAGGGTGCATTTCATGATTTACGGTCCTCGGATGCTGATTATATGAGTGATGACGAAACAAGTAGTCCAAACAAATTTCTGAACAGGGTATGATATTCTTTAAGTACTTCGATTGAAGGATGTTTATTACATCACACCTAATTATTGTAACATTATTTAAAGCCAAAGCCAGTGTAGATTTTATATTTGAATTAGATTTAACCCTATCCATACCGCGGGCGCCAAATGGCACATATTTGTGGTCATTGTTCCAGACCAGGGGATACAAATGGCACCTTTGCAAACGTATTGTTTTACGACCGGCGGAGCTTATTGGTCCCAAGCCAAAATGCTTAGGCGAATTTCATGACGGTCGCCCTCTATCGACGATTTAATTAATCCGCGCATAGTTAAGTTAGCGTCCCCCCCCCCAGCCAGCGCGTTATTCAAAAGAAAAAGTGGCTGCGGGATAGTGGCTGCCGAATCGAAACTTAATGGACAGATATAGAAATGCTGCCATTTTGGCAGAGATATTTGATGATAGTGACTGGAAATGGAGATCGACACGGAGAATGATGAAAGCAGCGATGATCAGGAGCAGGGTGATGATGAATCCTCAAAGGCGAAAAGGACATTCGAGCGACGTGGATCCGCAGGATGAGGTATTTATACTGTAGGTCATGACCGTATAACATTACATGTAGTTAGGCACTACCCTTTTTACATCAGTTTTTAATTGGATTTTGTAGAATAGCTTCATTTTAAGCTGTATGCAACGAATTTAACATTGAGTGTAGATAAAATCCAGTTCTATTTTACGTATGCTCTTTTCCGCGTAATTTCATGTTTGACGAGATCGTGAGTAAACTATTGCCCCCCCAACAAAAAACCACACCAAACATCTATACTCTAAATAAATGGTCCGCCAATTTCCAAGATGGCCACCATTGGCGGCCATGTTGGATTAAAAGATTTATCACGTGATTATGTTATTCATTTATGTATTCAAAATATAGAAGACGGCGTGTAACATGTTATAATAAAGACGAAATATATGCAATTGCATTATTTTTGCATGACACTAAAAAACAAATGGATATTTAATTACATTACAACCGTTGCCATGATAACTGTGGACCTTCCCCCAAATTAAAATTATTGTATTACGAGATTATAAAAAAAGGCCCCAAAATTTCATCAATCTGGTCATCAAAAACAGCGGAAATAGTGCCAATTTTAGGCACTTTTCATAAATTATACTGTGTGATAGACGAAAAGCACCCTCATGCATTATGTCTCTTCCTTCCGCAGAAAAATGCCAAATCCAGATGGAAGAAAACAGACTTCAGATCGGGTTGAAAGAGATCAGTCATCTCAACAGGAAGCCGATGCAATTCACCGGAAGCTCTGGTCCTGGTGACTTCTCAGGCCTTTCTGCAGTACAGGTATTCCAGTTGTTCTTCTGCAGTGCCGTCTGGGATCTGCTTGTAGACGAAAACAAACCGCTACGCAGAGCAAACTGTTTCAGAAACCTCCTGGACCCCACTCACTCGAATGAAATGATGGCATTTGTAGCGCTACTGCTTGCTATGGCATCAACAAGTCGCCTCAGTACAGTATGTACTGGTCAACATATGAACTTCTACGGATGTCATTTTATCCATCCATAACGTCAAGAAATAGATTTATTTCCATTATGCGATTTTTTCAACCTCTCCGACAACCGGTTGCCTGAACCAGCCTCTGGATGTGACAAGCTTAAGAAAGTTAGGCCTTTGCTGAATGTCCTCCTCCCAAATTTCGCAGTCTCTATTACCCTGGACAGAACCTATCTCCTGATGAGAGTATGCTCAAATTTAAGGGACGCCTCGGGTTTCTACAGTACATGCCCAGAAAAACCGGTCAAATGGGGAATTAAGGCATTCTCTTTGAACGAGTCAGAGACGGGTTACACCTATTCGTGGATGCTGTACACAGGAGCTGCTGCCAAGGAGACAAAAACTTCAAGAAGGCTACATGTACATGTAGATACCGATTCATCCCCCTCAAAGTGCCATCCCTCTGACCTAACCATCCCAGGAGAAGTCGTCGTTGAACTTCTAAATGGACTTGAACATAAAGGACATGTAATTTATTGTGATAATTACTTTAACAGACCAGCTCTGGTATCCAAACTGTCTCAATTAGGTTTTTGGATGTTGTGGTCCAGTGCGTTATACTGCACAGGAATACCGAATGCAGCCCACCCAAAGACAAATAGAATGAAAAAAGGGAGATAACCCAAAATTTTGAGAGGGCTGGTCAGTTATGCATTGTTTGGCATGATAACAAAAATGTTGTACTCCTAACAAATGTAGGTGATTGCCAAGTAATTACAAAACAAATTCGGTGTAAGAAGAGCGAAAGTGGATTTCGTGAAATTGCTAAGCCCAAATCTATAGATAACTACAACAAATTCATGGGAGGAACCGATCTCGCTAATCAAATTTTTCAGTACTACACACATACACACAGAAGTTTGAAATGGTGAAACGAGTGTTTTCAGTATGTTGAACATATCCATGCTCAATGCCACGGTAATTTTCAACAGCATACCAACAAACAAGCATGTCAGTAATCTTGACTTCCGTCTTCAAGTCATAGACGGCCTACTCACAGGTTGGGAACGTAATACAATGCTGCGTTTTACACGATCCAATGCGAATAACCTTCGTGTTCGGCTGATGGAGAAAATGCATTATCCTGGCAAAAACCCTTCCGGAAGAAAACGTGACTGCATTGTTTGTATAGCAACCGGCGATTACACAATAGAAAACAAACGAGGATGATAAGTAAACAATGTACATATCCGATGTGCGTAGTTCCTTGCTTTGAGAAATACCATACTTTGCACTTTGCATAAATTGCAAACAACCTATTTTGAGATAACCGACTTGCCAACAACTAATTATTGTTGTGGTAAGCAGACACCTTAGATTTATGTGTAAACTATATTAACGAGCATAATTATTCAACCTTACTGTTCAAAATAGAGTGCAATCGCCGGTGAATGTATTTTCATAAAAATTATAACCAAAAAGTGGATTTGTTATTGTAAATTAATCAGTTTTTTTGGCCACTCTTTGTACACATTCGAATCTCCATCACTCTTGGCTCCCATACCCCACTCCCCCCTCCCCCCCCCCTCTTCAATGTTGGTCAACAACTGTGTTCGTGTGCCCACAATCCCAACCAACATTGAATGGGGAATATTTTGATTGAATGTCCTTCAATCAATAGATACATGTAGATAGTTCAGAATGGCGTAAACATTATGTTAGAAATTGTAAATGTGTCCCAGTATTCAATAAGGCTCTTACTCAGAAACAGATTAATCTGATAGAAAGTATCCAAAAAAGAGCCTGTAGAATTATCCTTGGTGTTGATTATGTATCTTACAACCTGGCCATATCAGTATGTAAATTTCAAACCCTGGAAGTGAGAAGACACAATATCTGTGTTGATTTTGCCACTGCTTTAGCTAGCCATCCTCAGTATCCAAATTGGCTCCCTTTGAAAAATCCTGTTGACTGTTTTTTGAGACAAAAGGTTAAATATCAACAGTATTTCTGTAAAACTCAGAGATTTCGTAACAGTGCCATTCCGTATTTTATTAATCTACTTAACACTACAACACACATAAATTATTACATTATTTAGCCACATATTTTTATTTTTAATTATTTTATTACACCTGTTTTAAGTGTTTGTATGTATATACATTTTAAATTCTGAAATTGTAATCGTTTTATTTTAATTGTATTAATTGTAACACATTGTAAAAAGTGCACGCAATTGAGCCTTTGGCTGCCATGTGACATTTTTAGTGTAATAAACCATCAATGAATGAATGAATGAATGTAATCATGCAAAGTTTCTAATCTTCCAAATGTTATTTGTAACACTTAAAGCTGCATGCTGTACAGTGGAATTGCACACATGTGCATGTACATTAACTACAGAGTGTAGAATGGTGGCGCTCTTCATTAGAAGCCACCAAAATTGCTATGGTACACAAGGGATTATCTGCACCAGTATTTACCTGGTATAGAAGGTCACACTGTGAAAAATGGGCTGGGTACTGAAGGGGTTTAACCTATAATTTAGTGCCGCGCATGGGTTTTGTTTACTTGTTTTGGAGTGAAGAAGGCCGGGAGTTTTCTCACGTCAGACTGCCACATTTTCTGGTAGACAGCGTTATGTAAAACTTTTGGGAGTTTTGTCATCAAACCTTTGAAGTTAAATTGTCATCGACTGGTGAGTAGATCATATATAGTAATAGTGTAAAATGAGTAGGATTTATTGACATAAAACATGTAGGTTTCAGGCCATGGCAATATTTAAAATTAAATGTTTTCCTGTACATGTAACACAGTTACTGTTATGATGTATTGAATTATGCCTATGCTAATAATGGGTTAGGATTGAATTGCACACACATGTATCTAATATAATTTTATGTATTGTGTTTACTAGGTTTTCTTGGATGTCAGAACAATATAAATGCCATATAAAAGCGCAGGTTAAACCTCATATTTTCTGTCTCATCAAGCTGTTTATTTTATCCATGTCTGGATCATCTTACTACATAATTTTAAGATTAAAATTAGTTGATACCTATACTTTACAGTGTCACATAAAGTAGGTGATGTATGGTCCATGTATTTGTTTCTTCCATGGCTACTTGTATTCCCCTTGTAGTGAGTAAGTTAATCACCTTAAAATCAAACATTTCACAAATTGATTGTTAGAAGTATGCCAGAAGTTCCAGAATAAGTGTTACTGATGGGCTCATAATTCTACTTTTGGCAATACATAGATCTGTGTTTTTATTGAAAGAGTAGATGTAAACAAGCATTTGAAATTGAAATCATTTATTTATTATCTTCCAGCGTAAGAAGAAACGAAAAACCACTCAAAGTACAACATGACTCACAAGATATGTGGTGAATAGAGGAACCCAACACTAGAAGTTACTACTGCAGTGAAATATTCTGATGTGTCCATTATTCAGAAAGAACAGTCGTACTTTTAACAAAATGGTCAGAGCACAGACCAGATTAGAAGTTTTAAGATTGTCAACACTCAGCATTGCACCTTTTGGTAAAAATTATTCTGAGACACCCAAGCATATTTTTTGGTAAATTTAATTGTTTACAATGTGGCTTGAATTTGAAATCGGGTGAAAAAGGTTTTCAGGCACAGCAGTTTAAATACAAAATGAATTACTTTTTGATTTTGAGGCAAGAGATCCAGATTGTGCAAATGGAATAATGTGTGTATAAATTTGTAATCGAAAAGCATCAATGAACTTCCCACAATGATTGTTTAATAACCAAAAAGAGTCTAGGAAAAAGAGTCTAGAACAACAAAATGGTAAGTATTGTTTTCCCCAAATTGTTGGGTGTTTACTTTTAAATATTGGTTTTGGTTAGTGAATTTCTAAATGGTCAGTGAATTTTGTTTCATTTTAATTAATGTAATAACCAAATTATATGTTTCATTATCATTAATAAATAAATTAATTAAAAAGATTAAGGCCTACACGTTTTAAGCATTATTCTGATACAGAACCTTAAAACTTAACACATAGACCTTAACATGTAGTTGTATCCTCGGTTGTGACATCATGGTTAAGGCATCAGATATCGAATTACACTAAATCAAAGTTTAATATTTCAAAATATCATATCTCGTGAACCACAAAAGATATTTTCACATTACTCTTCTCGATGAGACTTATTGAACAAAAAAATAGTTCCAAAATTCACACAGCCTTCAAATTTAACACATACTTATACCATAACATGTAGTTGTCAATAAATTTATGACATAGTTTCAGGTAAAGTTGTGACGTCATGTTGACGTCATCAGATAGCGAAATACACTAAAATTTTAATATTTCCAAAAATCATATCTCATGAACCACAAAAGATATTTACACAATCTTTGCATCATCTTACAGATCTTGAATTATGTGACATTTCGTACACAGACATGATCCAATCAGACTTCTCTCCGGTCGAAACTGGATATGGTATATGCCTTCAGTGGACGAAATTACTATTGACATGTGACCTTTTTAAAAATATGACTGATGACGTCATCACATATCATTGCCCTTTGTGGCAACATAATCTCAAAAAGTCATAGGAAATTTGAATATGACTTCTGCGAATAAAGTGATAGTGACATCTTATATTCTCAAAAATGTTTGATAACATCATCAAAGTTCAGAGCGCCCCTAGTGGCATTTTTTTTTAAAGGGGATTATTTTCCAATCTCAGAAATTGAACCAAAGCAAGTACTAACGTTATTTTTTTCATGATCATGAGGAAGTTTCATTGTGTCATATAATTATATGACCTTCAAATCACCTGTTCTGACTTACTTCCGGTCCAAACAATTAGACCAAAGTCAACACATCTCTAATGCAAAATTGATATATTTTTTGAATATGAAATTGATATTGAAATAATAAAATATGATACACCTTTGCAAAATATGATATTGACATCATCGTTCATAATTTGATTGAACCGGAAGTTGACTCGAACACCGTGTGTTTGTTCAAACAAACACTTAAGCTCTAGTTACATTTAATTTTGTTTGAATTGGGAATTATCTTCTGCGGGGGGCAGGGGAAGATGGAAAGCATGGTTGCAAGCTTTCTTCCAACTTTATCATGTAGTAGTTATAAGCTTGTTTTCTAATGAAAGGCTAATTAGCTGATACCCATACAGCTTTGAAGACTGCAGACATCAGCTATTTGACATAAGCTGTATTGTTTCTTCTTCACCCAACTACTATACGGATGTACTTTTGAGTAGACTGTGGTACCTGATACGTGAACATGGATGAAATGCACAATTAATAGCTAACTTTCTATTATGTTCCATGTAGGGAAAAATTAATCACAACATGGAAATGGAAATCTCAGGAGTGTAAAGATTCTTCTCTCACAGGGTAACTTTTCCTTGGTAAAGTTGGAAAACAAGGAAAGGGGGAAATATTTATATGCTCTTCCATGCTTCAGTGTCTTCAGCAACCCCCCAGCTCCCCAAACAATTTAACCCACGCTTCCTGCTCTTGAATTTGCAGCCAAGTTTAATCCAGTTACTATACATGTAGTCCTCTTTCTCCCTAAATCAACTTTGTGACTTTATGCCCATAATAACGCTGAATAGGTTGACCTGGCTGCCTACAAACCCTGGCAAACTATTTTCATATGAGTGATTTTAATGTTGATTTATCATCTAGCATGCTTTTTGAAAAGCATGTGTTGGGCTAGTGTCAATATTTAAAATAAAAAACATAGTGTTCCAAGTCACGCTTCTTAATTTCTAATTTATTGCTTAAATCTCACAGCTTTTCCAAGTTCAACAGCCAATATCTCAAGAACTAAATGACCTATTAGAAAACAAAAAACACAATTGAATTCCTTACATTAATAACTTGTAATTCTTGTGAAATGAGTTACCATAAATGCTTTGCCAATGGTCCAATTAGTGGCACACGAAGTAACGATTTTACAAATTTTAACAGGTCATATCTCATAGCTTCAGTTTGATGTATAAGTTGACAAATTTGTTATTTTTTTCATAATCATGAGGTCATATATGACCTTCAAACCCCCTAATCTGACCTTTACTTGCTGTCCAAACAGGAAGTTCAAATTCAACACATTCAAACGCAAAATTGATATATCTTTTGAATATGAAATTGATATTGTTATTATAAAAGATGATAAACCCTTGCACAATATAATATTTACATCATCGTTGATAATTTGATTGAACCGGAAGTTGACTCGAACACCCTGTGTTTGTTCAAACAAACACTTAAGCTCTAGTTTTACTTCTTCTTCTCAGTGGCGCTTGTCCGGCAGCAAAGGCATCCTTGCTAAGCATATACAGCCTTCAAACTTAACACATAAACAGAACATATCAAGCAGACGAAACCGTTTGCTGTGACGTCATGATTACGTCATCAGGTGTCGAATTACGCTAAATCAAAGTTTAATATTTCAAAATATTATATCTTATGAACCACAAAATATATTTTCACAATCTTTGCACCATCTGAAAGATCTTGAATTATGTGATTTTTCGTTTTCAGACGTGATCCCAATCTGACCTTTCTTTCCGGTCCAAACTGGAAGTTGAAAATTTCAAAAAATCATATCTCATGAACCATAGAAGATATTTTCACAATCTTTTTAAAATCTTAAAGATCTTGAACAATGTCACATTTCGTTTTCAGACGTGACCCCAATCTGACCTTTCCTTCCGGTGGAAACCGGAAGGTTAATTGAAAAAATATGCTGAATTACTATTCCCTGTATGTACGAATAGCCCATATCGCGCGTGCACAGAATACGTACACATAGCAATATACGGAGTTTAATATAGGCCTACAACGTGAAGGCCTTGTCACACGGGGCAATTTTCGGGCAATAAAAGTTGCTGGCAATGAGATTGCTCTGTGTGGCATTTCACGCAATCCAGTGGCAATGAGTAGACTGGCTGTCTACTTTGAGGCAATCTGTCGAGGCAATCTCCAATCACATTGCGTATCAGTGATCATGTGACATTTTATCACTAGCAAAACGTTTTCGGCGGTGGCCATTTAATTCTCGGTTACATGAAAAAATACTGAGGAATTTTGCCGTTCTTTTTAACTCCAAAGCAAAATACAAGAAAATAAAATGGTTTACCGAGAAAGAGGAAAATATAATTGCATTATTAAGAGGTAAGTAGACATTATTTAGAGGTTTATTGGCCTAGAATGTGAGTTTGTAAAGTAGGCCTATCGTAGACATAATTATTGCATGCACAATCCAATGGAGGTTCGTGACGGACGAAACTGTTGTACTGCATCTATTTCGTGAAAACATATTGAGTCTACTCTTTCCCTGTTTTTGCAGTGTACCTACATGATTTTAAGTTTGCATTTTAACTAAGGATAATGACAGAGCATGGATAGATGCTATATTGTCCAGAAAAAATTTCAAAAACTGCCATGCAGTCAAAGTCAAAAGAGCATCCGTTGCAAAATGCTTCATTGTGTAACTCGCTCACATACATGTACATCCATGTAAATATATACATGTTCGTGTGTTGTTGTCCCTTCTGCAACTCTGCATGTTCTTCGTGTCAGCGAAATATATCCCTAACTCAACCTAAAGAGATGCTTTTACTTGATTAGTCCGCTAGTAGTAGCCATAAAATTGTCATAGGGGCATCCTGTTTTTTTCTGAGCTAGGTTAATGAAGGCAACTCATAAACAAGTCGCACAGGCTGATTTTGCGCTATGACCGGATAAAATAAAAACGGGGGGTGAAAATGTTTTGAATTTTGTATTTGCAGTTTTGTGTGGACTTGGTGACATTAATCTCTTATCTTTCACCCTTTTTTTTTTGTCTTTCTTTTTTTCGTGCAATTCCTCTGATAAACCATGAAAAACAACCAAAAAATGCTCAATTTTAAAATGTGTTTATCTCAAAAGTGGTTTTCCTTTAGCTGAACGAAACCACCCGTACTAAAATTAATATAATTATAACAATAATTCTGGTGTCAAATTAAAGCTAAACGTTGGGAGTTAACACAAGCAATATTTGTCTGAACTTCAATGAGTCAAGTATGTAAAAAATAATGAATAACAATTATCAGAAAACAATGCACTATGAATACAGTAGCTAAATCAGTTATGTTATTAACCCTTTTCAGTTCCAGCCACTCTGTAAGGCAGTACCCGTCCTGTCACTCTGTGGAATGAGAAAATAAAACAAAATGTCAGTAGAGAGGCACCTATTATTTACCTGTATCGCATCTTCCACGATTCTAATTCGCTTGCCCCGGTTATCCGATTTCCCTTCGTGTCTCTGCTGCTCAGTTGTCAAAATGATTTGCCACCTACTTTTACCCCGGTATATATAGGCAGCGGAATGAGCCTGGGGCATTGTGCACACGTGCACTTTTCAAAACGGACTAGGCTGGTCCCTTTTTGTAACGGTTTACCATATACTTTACCCCCAACCCCATTAGAAACATGCAAAGTTGACGGTCAACCATTTGGTAGTAAAAGTATGATATGATCTTTTAGTCTTTATTACTGTAAAACGGTAGACCGTTAGCCTTTACCGTTTGTTTTCGCGTAACCCTGGTGACATCCAATCACCGTAAGGCGCTCGTATCGCGCACTCAGGAATGTTTGAATATTTACAAGCATCCACTATAATGACAGATGTTTCACATTGAAGGTCTTTTCGAGAGAATGGAAGACTTGTGTGAGACTTATGTAAGACTGTTAGGACAATAAATTTAATTTAACCCAATTCGTTAATCATTTCAACCGATCAAATGCCATGATCGGCTAAGTTTAGTCACATAAATAGAGCAGTCGTAGCAGATTGTAGTCACAACGCATTTGGACATGTTGCACTGCATGCCGCCTCCCTCTTAGATGTTTACCGAGACCAACTTCGTACGGTGTGGCAAAAGTTGCATGGGGTACAGAAGGGATTCAGGACGCATTTGCAACTGATGTACACAATTTTCTCACTATGATATCATTGTATATTGTTTGTATTAATGTTTTTTCTTTGTTTCCGCGCCTTGAGCGCCCATCAGGGTGGATATGTGCGCGCTTCAAATCTTTTTTATTATTGTTATTATTATTTTTTTTTTTTATTATTTTATATTATTTTATATTATTTTATATTATTATGGCCTTTGCTTATCTACAGAAGTCGGAAAGACGTACGGACCTTGCTCGATTCATTATAATTAGGTGGACGAAGAAGTGATACAGGTACGTTATAATGCATAATTATTGTATAATTATCATTGCATATTTAGGTTCGTAATGTAAAAATGTGATATTTGTACTTGATACATAATCTATTTTGGACTTTGAAAAACTTTTATGTGGACTCTTAGCCAGTTCAGTGAAATAAACACGCCAAGCGGTATCCGGTGATAAACTTTATAAAAGTTTTCATGCATCCGTTGATAACGAAAGAGGGCGCTTCATTGATGTAAACAAACCAGACGGCACACGAGACATCTGCACTGCAGTGACGCTGGTTCATGACATAAGATATATTTACATCTATTGAGTGGTTTTGCTTTTCTAAGCACAGACCTCGAAGCACGATAGAGTTTCACCAACTGTAAGTTTAATGCTGTTGCGTTTAAAACAACAAATGTTGATACAAAATCGGCAGTGTGCCGTCACTCTTGAACTGTGTGCAAAGTCTACGAGGGTCGCAGAAATCATTGTCAAATGTACACACCATATTAAATTTATCTATGCTGAAATCACGTTTTGTACTGCATTTACAATGATTGATGGTAATATAGGTTAGATATGACGAGAAAAGTGGCAGAAAAATAGTTTCCGAATGTGGTTGTTCCATACAGTTTGCACAAGTTTCTGTCCCATATATTTATAGTTGAGTTCCTAAGCTGGAATTAGTACAAGGAAGTTTTAAGCACTCTTTCTATTGTGCAAAACATGGCTTGTACATAATTTGTGCACTGTCACGTGATTGCAATTCATTTTCATTGTATATTTTCTTTTGTCCGTGCACGGCCAAAGAAATGCATTGTTGTTTTACCCACCCACTCACTCAGCTTTGTAGATACCTGCAGTCGTAGACCCTCTATTGTCCCTCTTTTGTTTGTACTTTAACTTTTTGAGAAGACCTCCATATGTTTTGTACACGAATCTCAATAGTGGACGTTTGTCAATAGTGGACCTTATCGTCCTCTTGTTCAACATCCACTATTTGAATGCGTATACAATCCCCCACCGAATCCTCCACCCCCACCTACTCCTTGATCTACCCCACTTCCCTTCCATTACCTGACTACCAAGTGTCAAAATATAATCCAATCAGTCATATTTATAATAGGGACTGTCTCAAATTATGTTTTCACAGAATGCATGGGAGCTACACGGGGCACACGAACAACTGGAACGGGCTACTCTCACGTGAATTGAACTCCTTCACCAAGCTGCCCAGGCTGGCTGTAATTGCAATGGAGTAGCTGTACTGTGCTCGAGAAATATTGATTCAAAATAAAATTGAGATAAGTACCTTTGTATACGGCATATGGGAGAGGGAAATACAGAAACATAAGATAACCGGGCCAGCAAATTGTGGCAAAACTTTTCTATTGAATCCATTAAATAACATTATTCAAAACCTTCACCAATCCAGTGACAGGTACGTTTGCCTGGGTTGGAGCAGAAATAAGTGAGGTTGTGTTTCTTAACGATTTTTGTTGTACCGCACAAGTATTGCCTTGGAATGATATGCTGCTTTTATTAGAAGGGCAAACAGTCCATATATCAACGCCCAAGAGTCATTATGCAAGATATCTAACTTTGACAAGGACACTCCCACATTTTGCACTGAAAGCTGCCCTTGGTTTACATTAGTGGTGGCTCTGTAGATGAACGCAAGACTGAGATGATGTCTGTTAGGTGGAACACATTCGCATTTTCATATCAAATTCTTAAATAATAACAAAGGATATAGCTGCATGTCGTTGCTTTGCACATTTCATACTGGATAATATTAATGAAGATGATTTAAATGAGGTACTACAATGCAATCATTGCATTTTATAAATGACTATTGTTAAATTAAAATTACTACCCTCATGACAGTAGCAGCAGCAGCAGCAGCAGCAGCAGTAGTACTTGTGAGTTGCTACTGGTCACAAACTGATACAATTGCATACTCCGAGTTGATTCTGCTCCGCCATTAATATATTGTGTACTTGAAAAGTTACTAAACAAAATCTTAAGGAAAACAAGGTCCATTTCTGCCGATTGCTGAAACAGCCAATGTCTCATTATACCCTAGTGAAAATAGCCAATAAGGATAATAATTAAACATCCCAAATAAGACGATTTCAAACCAAAGATTTTCAAATGGTTTGAAGTTGTTAGAATTGTACATGGGTCATTCCATATGAACTCGCCCAGAGGTCCCGTGGTGACTAACTCAAATTTTGGGTTCTCTGGTTGAGTTCATGTGGAATGACACGTATTGGAATTTTAACAAATCAAACCAGTACTAGAACCTATTAAATCATTTATAACCAATCCAAAAACAATTTGATGATAGACTCACACACATCCCCCCCCCCCAATATTTGTCAAGGAGTTTAATTTGTTTGTTATGAATTGATATTAAGAAATACTATGAACAAAACATTGTCTGTGATTAAGTCAAATAATGCATCTTTAATGAATGATTGAAAATGTAATATTCATGACCAAGATTTCATTTGTCTACTTACAGTGTTTATGTATGTGCAACATGTCCAAATGCATTGTCATTTTGCGGTTTAAAAGGTAGTATACACCATTTGCTTTTGCTGTAATTTTCGAACATGGATGGGTTAGGGGATTCAGATTTTATAGTAAATATTGTGATGGCGACCTGTTTTAAAGTTGTGTTCACAGATTCTTGAAAATCCCCCCCCCCCTCCAAAAAAAAATGCTGTTCTGGTAGTCTTGTGGTCAGTGTTTGAAAATGTTGGGTTTTCCAATGATTGCCGGCTGGCAATCGTTGAAAATTGATACAAAATTCCAATCTTCTTAAGGACCACAGCACACCATGTGCTGTTATTTCACAAGATGCTTGAGACTGTTATTCACATATTCAAGTAAGGTATTTCATAATAATTCACTATTTTTGTTTTGTGATGTTTGCAAATGGTGTATACTAAACTGTGCGTGATGAGTAAATATACACCCAACCAAAAAACAAAGCCCCCCCCCAAAAAAACACTTTTTGGTCTGGTTCAAAAACTACTGAGCACTTTTCAGTCAAATAACCATTAATCTTTTCTCCCCGTTTGGTGTGCATAATTGTCATGTTCTTAAAAGTTCAGTGAACAAAAGAATTGTTTCAATGTAATGTTTAATAATATATTGGTCCACTTTCTCATGGGATTACACAAAATTGCCACTTTTCAGCACTTTTGGACATAAATTGCTTAATTTCATCCATAAAATTGTTTAGCAAAATAAAGAGTGGCTGGATTCCTAGAGTTTCTCTATTGATTATTTCACCGAAAAGTGCTCAATAGTTTGTGAATTAGAACAACAAGTATAAGGGGGAGGGGACTTTTTTTTGGATTGGGTATATTGTTAAAATACACTTTGTTTAGAAAATTGGTGTTGGGCCCAGTGTAACAAAAAAATTACGGTAATGCTCCTTGATATTAAATATATAAAAAAATTACTCATTACTTAGTTTCTGGATCAGAGATTGGCAATTATGGTGTACTGGTAATTAACAGTTTTTCCTTTTGTTTGTACCTGCTGCTAGGTATTTCAGTTCAACAAACGAAAAAAATGCAAATTTGTAAGTATTAATGAATGTAACTAATAAATGTAACCTGTTCCAACGAAAACAGAAACAAGTCGCGCACGCTGATTTTTGTGCTATGACCGGATAAAATAAAATGGGGGTGAAAATTTTGTGAATTTTGTATTTGCAGTTTTGGGTGGATTTGGTGACATTAATCTCTTATCTTTCACCCTGTTATTTTTGTTTATTTAGCCAGACCAAACATCGGTCAATTGGTAAAATCCTGCAATTCCTCTGATAAACCATGAAAACAAGAAAAAATGCTCAAGTTTTCCTTTAGCTGAACGAGACCACCCGTACTAAAATTAACATATAAAAATAATTCTGGTGTCAAATTTAAAGCTAAACGTTGTTCTCTTTCCATCTATACCAGAAACTCAATTTCAAACAAAATATGACTTGTTTATGGTGTTGTGAGAGTAGGTCACAAATGTGGAAATGTAAAACAGAAGTCAAAACAAATAAAATTTCTTTAATGTGCACCAAAAACTGGTGTGATTTGCATTTTATTCATGCAGTGTTTATTTTCTTGGCACAAAAACACAAAGTATTACAATTTAGACATAATTATGACTAAGTCACCAAGCCTTTTTTGGCACTCTTTGCAAGGAATAACCTAACTCAGTAATTTAGTGATAAATAAGACTTCAGGCTATGCATAGTGGAATGACATACGATAAAGTTTGCGGTGGCACCATGTGACTGTACTATCTTTCACAAGTTGTGTATGTTCTTAAAAGAACAACTTGGTTGGAAACCAAACGGTTCTTTTAAGAACCTACAAAACTCAAGAAAGATAATAGTCGCATGGTGCCACTATGAAAACATATTTCCTAATTTAAAAAAAAAAAATTGGGGGGGGGTTTAACAAACAATATTTATCTGAACAATGATTGAAGTATGTAAATAAATATAATTAATAATAATTATCACAGAACAATGCACTATGAATACAGTAGCTAAATCAGCTATTTATTAACACTTTCCAGTTCCAGCCACTTCTGTAAGGCATACCCCTCCTTACCACAGCATGCTCTATTAACCCTTTCGTTACCAGCCAGTTATGTCAGAGAGTACCCTTCTTTACCACAGTCATTAGGAGACCAATGTCACTTCAGCACTAGTGGGTTTTTCACAATTTCATTGAAGTGTGCCCTCACACGGCAGGAATAGCTCATTTGTATGTAAAAATGAGTATACAAAAGGGAGGAAAACATTGTGCAAAAGCAAAATAATTAGATCAGTATTTACACTAAAGAAAAGTAATACAAATGGGTGATATTTCATGCAAATACAGTGCAGGTATAAGATTTGTTTTCCATGTGAAAACAATAACTTGATGAGATATTTGGGGATTTTATTTGCTTTTCTACTTGAAATGAACCATTTACTTGTATTCAGTGTAAATACATCGCTGGAATCCATGCTAACACCCCACCCCCACCCCCAATTCAATGTTGGTTTGGACTGTAATCTGCAGATTTTAGTGCAAAAGCAAAACAATTAAATATTTGGATCAGTATTTACACTAAAGTAAAGTAATACAAACAAGATATTTCATGCAAATACAGTACAGGTATAAGATTTTTTTTTTCCCATGTGAAAAACAATAACTTGATGATTTTTGGGATTTTTTTTGGGTTTTCTACTTGAAATGAACCATTTACTTGTATTCAGTGTAAATACATCACAACTATATCACTCCCCACCCCAATTCAATGTTGGTTTGGACTGTACTCTGAGGCTTGTCCGACCTTTCCCAACATTGACCGGGGGGTAAAGGCAAATAGTATAGACTTACAATCAAGTGATGTGGTATTTCTCAAAGCAAGGAACTATGCACATAGGTTGTGTACATTGTTTACAGATCATCGTTGTTTGTTTTCGCCTGCCTAATTTTCGGTTACTGCAAACAATGCAGTCGCGTTTCTTTCCATTGGGGGTTTTGCCAGGATAGTGCTGTTGCCCTGTCAACTTGATAGGAATATGGTATCTCAACTGGACTTGTTGCGTTACGTTCCCAACCTAACAGCAAGCCCTGTACAATACCTATAATGAAAATCAAGGTTACTGATATTTTGTTCCCCTGTTGGTGAATATTACTCTGTTGACAATACAGATATTCAGCATATGGAAAAAACTCTTCCACCATTTCAAGCTTCTGTGTGTATGATTGTAGTACTGAAAACATTGGTCGGCAAGATCAGTTCCACCCATGTTTTTTGTTGTAATCTTCAATACAATTGGGCTTCATAACATCACAAATCCACTTGTGCTCTTACAATCGAATTTGCTTTTTGGACAAATCAAGTGTTGCTCTACATTAGTTAAAAGTGTTAGATTTTTTGTCTTGCCAAACAATACACAATTGCCCACCTTTCACCAAAAATGGGTC
>CM055824.1:32207900-32227954 GCA_029582265.1 Zoroaster sp. YZ-2022 | reverse complement strand
GGTGCGCGGCGCTCAAACCCCCAATCATCTGGCGAGTTTAGTTCAGCACCGCGCCCAAGGTATTAACGAAACACGGCATAAAAGGTGGCGCGGCGGAATCCAGACTTACCTTCCATGAGGCAAAGGTAAAATCTCCTGGGCTCGGGGAGTTTTTGTGCCATCAATTAGTAATATGATTATGATGACATCGGCTGTTTGGTGATGAAATTGTAACTGATTTGGCATAACCGTTTGTGGCTCAGAAAAGACAGCAGAGGCTGTCCAACCTCTTTGTTCGTATGAAGGTCGACGGAGTAATTGCTCAGTATAATAATAATAATAATAATGTATATGATTATATAGCGCACGTATCCACCAACTGCGGCGCTCAAGGCGCATTATATTATTATTGAGACTAGTTTTTGTTTACACAACAAAGACCGCAGTTTTGACAGATGAGACCCAAGGTTGCAGGTACCAGTGAGGGATGCAATATGTATGTTGTGATTGTTTAGTCACCGCCTGTTTATTTCACCGGGCAAGCCGAGTTGTTGCATCCACGTCGATCTGGGTTATAGGGAAAAGGACCTGGGTTGTCTATGACTGGATCGTTAAAGACAACCTGTGTTGCCTTACGTGAAATTATTATCTGCGAGGCGGGCCGCATACCTGAAAAGAAAATTTCTGCAAACCTCGTTAAATGTTCCTCGTCGGAGAAAACTCTTTGTGATGTTACCAGTTAATAACGACACTTTCCCGGTGCTACCGTCTTCACCGGACGATACCGACCGACTAAGCCCGGCTTTGATTGCTCTACGGACTGCGTACATAGCCATAGCAAGTCTCGCTATCATCTGCGTGAACGTTCTGACCCTCGCTGTTATGTTGAGGGTACGCGGGAGTTCCACCCGGCTCGGGACCAAGATTGTTATGTCCTCCCTTGCCTGTCGGACCTTGGAGTAGGAATAATGACTATCTTTCTGTCCCAATGTCAGCTATTGACAGATGGCCGTTTGGCGGCATGTGGCCATGCACATGATGTGCTCCATAATATCTATTCTGAGCAGTATCTCAGTACTTAACCTCATGCTACTTTCATTGGATCGTTTGATAGCTATCACCAAACCTTTACTCTACCCATCCCTCTTGCCCCAGAGACGCATGATGTATATGACCGTATTCCAATGGGTGAGTTATACCGTTTTGTAGCGGTATTAATGGTCACTGTGCAACCGGAGATGCGGTACAACCACGCCGTAATGTGTGTGATGGAGAACGACCAAGATAAATTATTATTAGATGTGATGTATTTTGCATCATGTTTCTTCTCCCGTGACAATTATGTTTGGTATCTACGTTAAACTGATCCACACCAGTCACACTCAAGCCAAGAAAATTAACACCATGAATGTACCATCAAATCCCTCCCCAGAGGGAGGTCACAACGCCGGTAAAGCTAGTAGCGGGAAAGCCGTCAAACTGTTCTGCGTAATTGTTACGGTATACACCGTTAGCTGGCTGCCATTTTCCTCTTTGCGGATTTATGGTGATCTTAATCCAGATAGAATTCCGCCATGGTTGGAGTTCATCTCCGTGTGGTTAGCCGCAAACAACAGTTGGTGGAATTTCATCGCCTATACATTGTAATGAACAAAACATTCAGAAAGCTATCTTTGAAATATTAAGAGACTTATTCAAGCAATGCAGAAGATGTGTTTGATAACACAAAATAATACCAAATAGTTCTATAGAAACAGAATAAACATTAAATGTATTGATGGTTTTCAGTTTCTAAAATGGAATGGTGATAAGAGAAAATAATCAGAAAATAGTTTCAGCTCCCTTCCTCAAGGTTATATCATAATTTTATTCATCGCGAAAACATTTTAATATATCGTCCCTAATTTGCCATAGTGACCAATCTCAGACATTAAGTTGGCATAGTGACCAATGCGGTATTGGTCACTTTGCCAAATTACAAAAATAGCCAGGCATTCGTCATTTGAATGCATGCTCTATCTCCAAAACTATAAGGAATACATGCCTGTGGATTAGATACAATGGTAGGTCTCTTCCTGAATGTACTAATGGGCGGGAAAACTTTGAAAAAAATCGGATTGGTCACTATGGCAAATTAGGGACGATATATCGCCCGTGTTTTCTGCTATTTTACCGGCAATTTTTCTGAAATTTGTTTTCATTGAAGCATTGATAATTTCCTGATAGAAAGGAAAATAATTACTTTTGAATTAAATGTTTCACAAAATAGTCAGGAGCTTAATTTAAATGTCAATAAATTCCTAAATGTATTTATGACGGAACCCACCATAATTTAACTTCGCTTATCATTATTATTTTGTGAAACATGTTATTTTAAAACTGTATTTTGTTATCCTTTTTTCAAGTAAAATTGCAATGTTCTGATGAAAAAGAAAATGTTGGCATATTGCCGTAAAAACGAAAAACACGGGCAATACATTTTTACCAAAGTGTCATACTGTATACAGGTAAGGTACAACATTGGTATAATTTATATATCAAAAAAATCATAAACGTTAACAGTTTCACATAAAATGTGCTTGGTGTAAAGTTGAAATATTTATTATTCATTCTGAGAACTTATTCTCGTTTTATATATATTTTTATATATATTTTATATATATATATATTTTTTATATATATATATATATATTTTATATATATATATATATATATATATATATATATATATATATATATATATATATATATATATATATATATTTTTATATATATATATCTATATATATATCTATATATATATATATATATATATATATATATATATATATATATATATATGTATATATATATATATATATATATATATATATAATGGGCGGGAAAACTTTGAAAAAAATCGGATTGGGCACTATGGCAAATTAGGGACGATATATCGCCCGTGTTTTCTGCTATTTTACCGGCAATTTTTCTGAAATTTGTTTTCATTGGAGCATTGATAATTTCCTGATAGAAAGGAAAATAATTACTTTGGAATTAAATGTTTCACAAAATATATATATATCTTACACGTTAATTGTGTGATCCCCGCTACTGCCGTTATACCCGGGTTGTTTGCATCTGACCGGCCGGGGCTTGATCCCTGGCTACTCGGCAGATATGGTTTGACCTCTGACCTGGCCCCATAGAGCAATAGATAATTGGCATAAGTGGACCGCCCACCAACATAGGGGCTGGTTGGCTCGGTTGGTAGAGCGCTCATAGTAGATTTATAGGGAGAATTGACCTGAATATTTATATAAATATATATAGATATTTATATAATAAGAAAAATTGGCTGATGCCGGACTCGAACCCGCAACCTCCTGAATACCGTACGAGCGCTCTACTCAACTGAGCTGACCAGCCCCTATGTTGGTGGGCAGTCCACTTATGCCAATTATCTATTGCTCTATGGGGCCAGGTCAGAGGCCAAACCATATATGCCGAGTAGCCAGGGATCAAGCCCCGGTCAGATGCAAACAACCTGGGTAACGGCAGTAGCGGGGTGACTAACGTGAAAGCAAAGTGCATTGACATTATGTATTTAGGCCTATATAGGCAATTTCAGTTTTATTTCATTTTCTTAGTGTAGTGATACGCCGTGAGGCATAAGGGGTAGTAATTTCACAGCAACACAGATATGTAAATACATTCAATTCTGCTTTAATATTTCGCTCAAAATCATTCTCCAACTCCTACAGCTTAACAATCACATGTGTCTGAAAGACCGCCATCTTTTTCCACGACCCCCTGACCTTCTTTACTCATCCCCACCAGCCCTGGCTACTTCCGCCCTCTTGCGGCGTCATACCTCCAATCCACACGTTTTATTTTTGCTTAGCCCAAAACTGATTCACCACATTAGAAATGAGTGTGGTTTGACAAACATTAATCTTGACGCTGTTGTGACGACGCAACCCCTGCCCGCTCGAGCTCAAGATAACCTTCATGACTCGTACAAGACTGACATGTATACTAGATGTTAATGTGAAATAAATGGTTATTTTAATGTTATTAAGAACATTTTGAATACATGTTGATGTTTGAATTTGTCATTTTGTGAAAGTTTTGGTTGATGATTTTGTTTAAAGCAGTGGCGTAAATCCGTGTCGAAAAGTGTGGGGATGATATTGAAAGTTGCTTGCTTTATGTACCGGATTTCGAACGTCGCATAACGGGGGATGCCCCGCCCCCCTCAACACCACAAAAAACATCACTTTATTTACTAGTTTTCACTCATTTTTGTGGGGTTTTTTTAATGGGCAAAGGGGGGTTGAACCCCCGTGGTTACAACACTGGCACACAACCACAAGTTAACATAACGATTACACCAAAACAGGACAAAGAAACAAACAGATAATAAATATTTGGGGAAAAAAAAAATTCGCCCTATTTTGCATAATTATTCACTTAGGGTTTTGGCCTTGTCGCCGAAAGCCTATTGTTTTCGTTCGATTATTTTTCTTCTTGTTTCCGCCAAAACCCCATAGGTTTAACATGTGAAAGTTGTCGATGGATAATGTCATACTTAGCATCATCACATCAATACAAAACATGCACCATATGAAAGCCCGTAACGTGAATTAGTGTCTAAAACAAGGTACGTCATCATAACGTCAGTAAATATCATGTTATTCATATTTTATTGTGACGCTGCGGGGGGTTAAGACGTTTCGACCCTTGTGATCAACTCGACACAAACAACTAGGATCCACGACAGCACTCGAACCTTGTGAGAACTCGACCTACTCAAAACTCGACCTAGCATTTTCACATAAATACAAAACATGCATGATATGAAAGCCCGTAATGTGACGTAGTTTCTAAAACAAATGACGTCATTATTACGTCAATAAATATCATTTTATTCACAGTTTCGTGTGTGACCCTGGGGTGAAAAACATGTCGAGCCTGGTGACAACTCGACATGGGCAACTCAAGCTACGCCACAACACGTAACGTGAACCTTGTGACAACTCGACCTAAACTCGACTCACGAGTTGTCATCACTTCGCATGTTCACATAAAATACAAAATATACACCACATGACAGCTCGTAATGTTACTCAGTTTCTAAAACCAATGACGTCAATAATACGTCTGTAATTCTTTGTATGAACATATCAGTGTAATCTTCGGGACGTACAACGTTAGTTTGGCGAGAATGCATATATACTTTGTAAACGGGAAGAAGTGTTGAAGGCGAAGATTTTTTGCGAGAACCCATACACTTTGTACACGAGGCGAAGAGGTTTATGCGAAAAATTGAACCGACGCAATATTATTAGGGTTTCGGCCTGGTAGCCGAAACACCTATTCTTTTTGTTCGTTTTTTTTTCCTTATTAGGTGTTCGGGTATGTGCCCGAAACACCTATTGTTTTTGTTCGGTTTTTTTTTTTAGGTGTTCGGGTATGTACCCGAAACACCTATTGTTTTTGTTCGTTTTTTTTAGGTGTTCGGGTATGCACCCAAAACACCTATTGTTTTTGTTCGTTTTTTTTAAGTGTTCGGGTATGTACCCGAAACACCTATTGTTTTTGTTCGGTTTTTTTTTTTAGGTGTTCGGGTATGTACCCGAAACACCTATTGTTTTTGTGCGTTTTTTTTTTCTTCTCCTTCTTTTCCGGATAGATTGTGTACAAAAAATACATACTTGCAAACTTCACATGAACTTCAAACTTGGCATATACTTAGAACTTAACACGTAGATGAAACACGAGTTGTGACGTCATGATTAGGTCATCAGATATCGAATTTCGATAAATCAATGTTTAATAGCTAAAACGTTTCAATTACGTTGCAATCGTTACAAATCAAAGATCTACAGCGACCAAGGCTCTATATGAGGTGCCACACGATCTTTGGTTACAATGGAGCTCCATGTACAATCGACGCTGTTAGTGTTAGGTCTTGGATTTCGTGTACAAATGGATCGCCAACGATATTTGGTTGCCACAATGGAGCTCCATGTACAATCGAATCGACGAGCGCTGTTGTTACTGTTAGGTCTTGGATTTCGAGTAAAATGGATCGCCAACACAGACACAATCATAAAGGGTAGGTATCTTGAATTACATTTTTAAGAGGATTTTTGTATTTACCTTCGTGTTTTATACAAGAGAAAGCCATTTTTTAGAGGGACTACAGAGTTGTCGTTGCATTGCGCCTGTTTAACTTAACGTTAGTTAGGCCTACGTCAGTACGTGAACATATGTACTTTAGACAGTAAACAACTTTTCTAACAAACTATATGAACAGATGTCACCAAAATGTATTTAGAATATAAATAAGGATAGGAAAATTCAGTTGTTAAGGTTATGGCAATTTTTCAGTAGAAATTTTATGCCATATTTTGTAATTTTTGTTTTCTCCAAAAATCTTCAGTTTGTGCATAAATTAACGTTAAGTAGTGATTGTTTACTGCACTTTTCCTTAATTTTTTACCCTTCTCAGATACAAATCAACTTACATAGACAATTATTTCACAGGAAAATGCACAATATTCATGACACAACATACATGTACTTGTAGGTCCTGCTCCCTCAGGCCTCTCTCAGACATCTCTCACAATCACATGAAACTATATGAGTATATGACTGAGACTCGGCAATTTTAAATACCTTTCTCTTTTGATGTGAGTTTCGTGCGAGAACATTTCTTTAATTTATTACACATTGTCAAGAATAATTGTGTGCAATTTTGAAAACAAACCAATGCCCTTTTCAATTTCAATGGTCCAGCTACTCCAAAATTATATACTATTTTCCCCCATTCATAGAAATTAGAACTTCTTTGAATTTTCAAATACTTTATTAAACCTTCCTATTATTTTTTACAGCATGTTCACTGTGACATATTATTTTCCTCATTCACATAAATTAGAACTTCTCTGAAATTTCAAATACTTTATTTTTGGTCCATGTACTTATAAAACCTCTGAAATTTCAAATACTTTATTCTTGGTCCATGTACTTATAAAACTTTCCTATTATTTTTACAGCATGTTCACTGTGACATATTATTTTCCTCATTCACATAAATTAGAACTTCTCTGAAATTTCAAATACTTTATTCTTGGTCCATGTACTTATAAAACTTAACTATTATTTTTTACAGCATGTTGACTCCGATGTATCATGGCTCAGACTGAGTTCCAGCCTACAACAGCCGACACCACATCCAAATGCAGTATCGTAACTGTTCAAGTCATCAACAATCTTCAGTTTCTAGGCTACACGATGGTATGGTTTAACGTCTTACGTTAACAGATCGTTTGAGAAGGGGTCTTCATACCAATGATGAACATTTCATTTAGTTTTAATGGTTGTTTATTACAAAAAATTAAGGTTTAGTATAATTTGTTATTATTTTTTGCTGTAGCAGTACTGGTATTTCAGTCCAAGAGAAGGGGTGTATCTGATAACCACCTTTCTAATCCATGTCAGTTAAACAACATTTATTTAAATCTAAGCCCTTACTCCTATTTTCAATCTTAAATCTTTTTTAGAAAGAGGACAGAAACATCTTGCAACTTCAGCTATGCAGAATTGATGCTGGGTGTGATTTTTGTCATAATGAAGCACCAGTCGTCAGTCAATGGAATTGGTAATTTGGGCCCCTTATACCTTTATTGCTTGTTTGCCCCTCCCCTTCCCTAGTTCTTGGATTCTATAGTGCTGCAATGATAGACCAAAGAATTTTAGAAAGCAAATGTGTTGGTTCATCACCAGTGGCAGTACATGCCATCACCAAGAACTTGGGGAAGGGGGCAGACATTTTATTCCAAAATTACCGATTCCAATGACAACCCCTGAATGTCACCCATTCTGAACTGTCACGAAATCGTACATACAGAGCGTACATTTATTATAAATGCAGATTGATTCTGTTTTCTTGTCAACAAAGGATCATGGTTGGGTTCATTTACACTGAAGTCATTTCACTTGTTACATATGTAAGACCATGCACACTCATTTCTAGATTGGTTACAAGTAGGTTAAACAGGTCAACAAAGTGGTTTCAATTGATTGTGGGGGGAGGGAAGTGTGTAACCACAAAAGTCAAGTCATGAAACCCAACAGACAGTTAAAATAAATATGTATTTCATTGTTTTATTAGCAATTTACAAGCACCCATACAACTCTTTGATTATTTCAATGTCTAAAAATGTATGTACAAAATGGCATCTGATCTTTAGGTTGTAATTCTGTAGTATGGATGCAGCTACAGACATTTTGCCAATCATGTGTACATCCTTGAAAATGTAAAAAATCAATGTAGAATTTGTTTTCAAATTTTATAAATTATTTTTAATTATTTGCAGTATAGGTGAAAAACAAAGACAATTTATAAGCATGTCACAATAAGGAGATGCTTGATTACAGTGTCACTATCATTGTCAATTTATCATTATATTTTTGTTATAAACTTAACCTGAAAGTGAAGTATATTATAAATAAAGATCACTCTCAGTATATAAACATGCAGTCCATCAATTAAATAAATGTTTGTACAAGACTTAATACCAAGACACAAATACCAATGTTGGCTTCATTTAAATCTAGAATTGAAAGGTTTTTCCATAAACAAAATGAAAAGGGCAAGCAATTATCAGATTTGATCCATTGGATATAATTAGGTGTTCGAGAGCGCAGCGCGAACACCTATTGTTTTTGTACTGTTTTTTTTTTACTTCTCCTTCTTCTCAGTGGCGATCTGTCCGGTAACAAAGGCATCCTTGCTAAGCATATACAGCCTTCAAACTTAACACATAAACAGAACATATCAAGCAGACGAAACCGTTTTCTGTGACGTCATGATTACGTCATCAGGTGTCGAATTACGCTAAATCAAAGTTTAATATTTCGAAAATCATATCTCATGAACCACAAAATATTTTTTTCACAATCTTTGCATCATCTGAAAGATCTTAAATTATGTAATTTTTTCGTTTTTAGACGTAATCCCAATCTAACCTTTCCTTCCGGTCAAAACCGGAAGTTGAAAATTTCAAAAAATCATATCTCATGAACCATATAAGATATTTTCACAATCTTTTTATCATCTTAAAGATCTTGAACTATGTCACATTTCGTTTTTGGACGTACCCCAATCTGACCTTTCCTTCCGGTCGAAACCGGAAGGTTAAGTGAAACAATATGCTGAATTACTATTCCCTGTATGTACGATCTATAGCCCATATCGCGCGTGCACAGAATACGTAAACACAGGAATATACTGAGTTTAATATAGGCCTACAACGTAACGGAATGAAACGAGTGTGGAAAATTTCTCCTTTTTTACATGATATTGGGTCACAAATGTTCCTTCCTCAAGTCATCACCTCTCAATATAACAAACCTGAAGATTTTTTTTTGGAAAATGCATGGAAATTTACACCATTCTCATTCAATGCGGCATTTGTACGGTACATGTCCCGCAGTGTAACATGAGTATGTGTGTTGTGTATTAAGCGTCAGTGAAATTTGTGCTTTGTTCAGACTGCTTCGCAGAATCGTGCTTTAAAATAGAACGGGTCAAACGGCAGTTACAAGGCTCAGACTGTCACAGCAGATGTTGTGCCTACAATATAAGACTTTCCAGTACATCTACAAAAGGTAACTTTTCTTATAATTATGGTGATTTAGGTTTTATGGGTATTATTTTAATATTGCGTTAGTTTCATTTAATTTGGGACGATTGAGGGCGCATTTCATGATTTACGGTCCTCGGATGCTGATTATATGAGTGATGACGAAACAAGTAGTCCAAACAAATTTCTGAACGGGTATGATATTCTTTAAGTACTTCGATTGAAGGATGTTTATTACATCACACTAATTATTGTAACATTATTTAAAGCCAAAGCCAGTGTAGATTTTATATTTGAATTAGATTTAACCCTATCCATACCGCGGGCGCCAAATGGCACATATTTGTGGTCATTGTTCCAGACCAGGGGATACAAATGGCACCTTTGCAAACGTATTGTTTTACGACCGGCGGAGCTTATTGGTCCCAAGCCAAAATGCTTAGGCGAATTTCATGACGGTCGCCCTCTATCGACGATTTAATTAATCCGCGCATAGTTAAGTTAGCGTCCCCCCCCCCAGCCAGCGCGTTATTCAAAAGAAAAAGTGGCTGCGGGATAGTGGCTGCCGAATCGAAACTTAATCATGGACAGCGATAGAAATGCTGCCATTTTGGCAGAGATATTTGATGATAGTGACTCGGAAATGGAGATCGACACGGAGAATGATGAAAGCAGCGATGATCAGGAGCAGGGTGCAGGGTGATGATGAATCCTCAAGCGAAGGCGAAAAGGACATTCGAGCGACGTGGATCCGCAGGATGAGGTATTTATACTGTAGGTCATGACCGTATAACATTACATGTAGTTAGGCACTACCCTTTTTACATCAGTTTTAATTGGATTTTGTAGAATAGCTTCATTTTAAGCTGTATGCAACGAATTTAACATTGAGTGTAGATAAATGCCAGTTCTATTTTACGTATGCTCTTTTCCGCGTAATTTCATGTTTGACGAGATCGTGAGTAAACTATTGCCCCCCCCCCAACAAAAAAACCACACCAAACATCTATACTCTAAATAAATGGCCGCCAATTTAAAAAGCCAAGATGGCCACCATTGGCGGCCATGTTGGATTAAAAGATTTATCACGTGATTATGTTATTCATTTATGTATTCAAAATATAGAAGACGGCGTGTAACATGTTATAATAAAGACGAAATATATGCAATTGCATTATTTTTGCATGACACTAAAAACAAATGGATATTTAATTACATTACAACCGTTGCCATGATAACTGTGGACCTTCCCCAAATTAAAATTATTGTATTACGAGATTATAAAAAAGGCCCAAAATTTCATCAATCTGGTCATCAAAAACAGCGGAAATAGTGCCAATTTTAGGCACACTTTTCATAAATTATACTGTGTGATAGACGAAAAGCACCCTCATGCATTATGTCTCTTCCTTCCGCAGAAAAATGCCAAATCCAGATGGAAGAAAACAGACTTCAGATCGGGTTGGAAAGAGATCAGTCATCTCAACAGGAAGCCGATGCAATTCACTGAAGCTCTGGTCCTGCAGGTGACTTCTCAGGCCTTTCTGCAGTACAGGTATTCCAGTTGTTCTTCTGCAGTGCCGTCTGGGATCTGCTTGTAGACGAAACAAACCGCTACGCAGAGCAAACTGTTTCAGAAACCTCCTGGACCCCACTCACTGAATGAAATGATGGCATTTGTAGCGCTACTGCTTGCTATGGGCATCAACAAGTCGCCTCAGTACAGTATGTACTGGTCAACATATGAACTTCTACGGATGTCATTTTATCCATCCATAATGTCAAGAAATAGATTTATTTCCATTATGCGATTTTTCACCTCTCCGACAACCGGTTGCCTGAACCAGCCTCTGGATGTGACAAGCTTAAGAAAGTTAGGCCTTGCTGAATGTCCTCCTCCCAAATTTCGCAGTCTCTATTACCCTGGACAGAACCTATCTCCTGATGAGAGTATGCTCAAATTTAAGGGACGCCTGGGTTTCTACAGTACATGCCCAGAAAACCGGTCAAATGGGAATTAAGGCATTCTCTTTGAACGAGTCAGAGACGGGTTACACCTTTATTCGTGGATGCTGTACACAGGAGCTGCTGCCAAGGAGACAAAACTTCAAGAAGGCTACATGTACATGTAGATACCGATTCATCCCCTCAAAGTGCCATCCCTCTGACCTAACCATCCCAGGAGAAGTCGTCGTTGAACTTCTAAATGGACTTGAACATAAAGGACATGTAATTTATTGTGATAATTACTTTAACAGACCAGCTCTGGTATCCAAACTGTCTCAATTAGGTTTTGGATGTTGTGGTCCAGTGCGTTATACTGCACAGGGAATACCGAATGCAGCCCACCCAAAGACAAATAGAATGAAAAAGGGAGATAACCCAAAATTTTATGAGAAGGCTGGTCAGTTATGCATTGTTTGGCATGATAACAAAAATGTTGTACTCCTAACAAATGTAGGTGATTGCCAAGTAATTACAAAACAAATTCGGTGTAAGAAGAGCGAAAGTGGATTTCGTGAAATTGCTAAGCCCAAATCTATAGATAACTACAACAAATTCATGGGAGGAACCGATCTCGCTAATCAAATTTTTCAGTACTACACACATACACACAGAAGTTTGAAATGGTGGAACGAGAGTTTTTCAGTATGTTGAACATATCCATGCTCAATGCCACGGTAATTTTCAACAGCATACCAACAAACAAGCATGTCAGTAATCTTGACTTCCGTCTTCATCATAGACGGCCTACTCACAGGTTGGGAACGTAATACAATGCTGCGTTTTACACGATCCAATGCGAATAACCTTCGTGTTCGGCTGATGGAGAAAATGCATTATCCTGTAAAAACCCTTCCGGAAGAAAACGTGACTGCATTGTTTGTAGCAACCGGCGATTACACAATAGAAAACAAACGAGGATGATATGTAAACAATGTACATATCCGATGTGCGTAGTTCCTTGCTTTGAGAAATACCATACTTTGCACTTTGCAAACAACCTATTTTGAGATAACCGACTTGCCAACAACTAATTATTGTTGTGGTAAGCAGACACCTTAGATTTATGTGTAAACTATATTAACGAGCATAATTATTCAACCTTACTGTTCAAAATAGAGTGCAATCGCCGGTGAATGTATTTTCATAAAAATTATAACCAAAAAGTGGATTTGTTATTGTAAATTAATCAGTTTTTTGGCCACTCTTTGTACACATTCGAATCTCCATCACTCTTGGCTCCCCTACCCCCCTCCCCCTCCCCCCTATTCAATGTTGGTCAACAACTGTGTTCGTGTGCCCACAATCCCAACCAACATTGAATGGGGGGGGGTCATTTTGATTGAATGTCCTTCAATCAATAGATACATGTAGATAGTTCAGAATGGCGTAAACATTATGTTAGAAATTGTAAATGTGTCCCAGTATTCAATAAGGCTCTTACTCAGAAACAGATTAATCTGATAGAAAGTATCCAAAAAGAGCCTGTAGAATTATCCTTGGTGTTGATTATGTATCTTACAACCTGGCCCTATCAGTATGTAAATTTCAAACCCTGGAAGTGAGAAGACACAATATCTGTGTTGATTTTGCCACTGCTTTAGCTAGCCATCCTCAGTATCCAAATTGGCTCCCTTTGAAAAATCCTGTTGACTGTTTTTTGAGACAAAAGGTTAAATATCAACAGTATTTCTGTAAAACTCAGAGATTTCGTAACAGTGCCATTCCGTATTTTATTAATCTACTTAACACTACAACACACATAAATTATTACATTATTTAGCCACATATTTTTAATTTCTTAATTATTTTATTACACCTGTTTTAGCGTGTTTGTATGTATATACATTTTAAATTCTGAAATTGTAATCGTTTTATTTTAATTGTATTAATTGTAACACATTGTAAAAGTGCACGCAATTGAGCCTTTGGCTGCCATGTGACATTTTTAGTGTAATAAACCATCAATGAATGAATGAATGAATGTAATCATGCAAAGTTTCTAATCTTCCAAATGTTATTTGTAACACTTAAAGCTGCATGCTGTACAGTGGAATTGCACACATGTGCATGTACATTAACTACAGAGTGTAGAATGGTGGCGCTCTTCATTAGAAGCCACCAAAATTGCTATGGTACACAAGGGATTATCTGCACCAGTATTTACCTGGTATAGAAGGTCACACTGTGAAAAATGGGCTGGTACTGAAAGGGTTAACCTATAATTTAGTGCCGCGCATGGGTTTTGTTTACTTGTTTTGGAGTGAAGCGGCCGGGAGTTTTCTCACGTCAGACTGCCACATTTTCTGGTAGACAGCGTTAAGTGTAAACTTTTGGGAGTTTTGTCATCAAACCTTTGAAGTTAAATTGTCATCGACTGGTGAGTAGATCATATATAGTAATAGTGTAAAATGAGTAGGATTTATTGACATAAAACATGTAGGTTTCAGGCCATGGCAATATTTAAAATTAAATGTTTTCCTGTACATGTAACACAGTTACTGTTATGATGTATTGAATTATGCCTATGCTAATAATGGGTTAGGATTGAATTGCACACACATGTATCTAATATAATTTTATGTATTGTGTTTACTAGGTTTTTCTTGGATGTCAGAACAATATAAATGCCATATAAAAGCGCAGGTTAAACCTCATATTTTCTGTCTCATCAAGCTGTTTATTTTATCCATGTCTGGATCATCTTACTACATAATTTTAAGATTAAAATTAGTTGATACCTATACTTTTACAGTGTCACATAAAGTAGGTGATGTATGGTCCATGTATTTGTTTCTTCCATGGCTACTTGTATTCCCCTTGTAGTGAGTAAGTTAATCACCTTAAATCAAACATTTCACAAATTGATTGTTAGAAGTATGCCAGAAGTTCCAGAATAAGTGTTACTGATGGGCTCATAATTCTACTTTTGGCAATACATAGATTCTGTGTTTTTATTGAAAGAGTAGATGTAAACAAGCATTTGAAATTGAAATCATTTATTTATTATCTTCCAGCGTAAGAAGAAACGAAAACCACTCAAAGTACAACATGACTCACAAGATATGTGGTGAATAGAGGAACCCAACACACTAGAAGTTACTACTGCAGTGAAATACCCTGATGTGTCCATTATTCAGAAAGAACAGTCGTACTTTTAACAAAATGGTCAGAGCACAGACCAGATTAGAAGTTTTTAAGATTGTCAACACTCAGCATTGCACCTTTGGTAAAAATTATTCTGAGACACCCAAGCATATTTTTTGGTAAATTTAATTGTTTACAATGTGGCTTGAATTTGAAATCGGGTGAAAAAGGTTTTCAGGCACAGCAGTTTAAATACAAAATGAATTACTTTTGATTTTGAGGCAAGAGATCCAGATTGTGCAAATGGAATAATGTGTATAAATTTGTAATCGAAAAGCATCAATGAACTTCCCACAATGATTGTTTAATAACCAAAAAAGAGTCTAGAAAAAAAGAGTCTAGAACAACAAAATGGTAAGTATTGTTTTCCCAAATTGTTGGGTGTTTACTTTTAAATATTGGTTTTGGTTAGTGAATTTCTAAATGGTCAGTGAATTTTGTTTCATTTTAATTAATGTAATAACCAAATTATATGTTTCATTATCATTAATAAATAAATTAATTAAAAAGATTAAGGCCTACACGTTTTAAGCATTATTCTGATACAGAACCTTAAAACTTAACACATAGACCTTAACATGTAGTTGTATCCTCGGTTGTGACATCATGGTTAAGGCATCAGATATCGAATTACACTAAATCAAAGTTTAATATTTCAAAATATCATATCTCGTGAACCACAAAAGATATTTTCACATTACTCTTCTCGATGAGACTTATTGAACAAAAAAACAGTTCCAAAATTCACACAGCCTTCAAATTTAACACATACTTATACCATAACATGTAGTTGTCAATAAATTTATGACATAGTTTCAGGTAAAGTTGTGATGTCATGTTGACGTCATCAGATAGCGAAATACACTAAAATTTTAATATTTCCAAAAATCATATCTCATGAACCACAAAAGATATTTACACAATCTTTGCATCATCTTACAGATCTTGAATTATGTGACATTTCGTACACAGACATGATCCAATCAGACTTCTCTTTCCGGTCGAAACTGGATATGGTATATGCCTTCAGTGGACGAAATTACTATTGACATGTGACCTTTTTAAAAATATGACTGATGACGTCATCACATATCATTGGCAACATAATCTCAAAAGTCATAGGAAATTTGAATAAAGTGAATAAAGTGATAGTGACATCTTATATTCTCAAAAAATGTTTGATAACATCATCAAAGTTCAGAGCGCCCCCTAGTGGCATTTTTTTTAAAGGGATTATTTTCCAATCTCAGAAATTGAACCAAAGCAAGTACTAACGTTATTTTTCATGATCATGAGGAAGTTTCATTGTGTCATATAATTATATGACCTTCAAATCACCTGTTCTGATTTACTTCCGGTCCAAACAATTAGACCAAAGTCAACACATTCTAATGCAAAATTGATATATTTTTTGAATATGAAATTGATATTGAAATAATAAAATATGATACACCTTTGCAAAATATGATATTGACATCATCGTTCATAATTTGATTGAACCGGAAGTTGACTCGAACACCGTGTGTTTGTTCAAACAAACACTTAAGCTCTAGTTACATTTAATTTTGTTTGAATTGGGAATTATCTTCTGCGGGGGGCAGGGGAAGATGGAAAGCATGGTTGCAAGCTTTCTTCCAACTTTATCATGTAGTAGTTATAAGCTTGTTTTCTAATGAAAGGCTAATTAGCTGATACCCATACAAGCTTTGAAGACTGCAGACATCAGCTATTTGACATAAGCTGTATTGTTTCTTCTTCACCCAACTACTATACGGATGTACTTTGAGTAGACTGTGGTACCTGATACGTGAACATGGATGAAATGCACAATTAATAGCTAACTTTCTATTATGTTCCATGTAGGGAAAAATTAATCACAACATGGAAATGGAAATCTCAGGAGTGTAAAGATTCTTCTCTCACAGGGTAACTTTTCCTTGGTAAAGTTGGAAAAACAAGGAAAGGGGAAATATTTATATGCTCTTCCATGCTTCAGTGTCTTCAGCAACCCCCAGCTCCCCCAAACAATTTAACCCACGCTTCCTGCTCTTTGAATTTGCAGCCAAGTTTAATCCAGTTACTATACATGTAGTCCTCTTCTACCCTAAATCAACTTTGTGACTTTATGCCCATAATAACGCTGAATAGGTTGACCTGGCTGCCTACAACCCTGGCAAACTATTTTCATATGAGTGATTTTTAATGTTGATTTATCATCTAGCATGCTTTTTGAAAAGCATGTGTTGGGCTAGTGTCAATATTTAAAATAAAAAACATAGTGTTCCAAGTCACGCTTCTTAATTTCTAATTTATTGCTTAAATCTCACAGCTTTTCCAAGTTCAACAGCCAATATCTCAAGAACTAAATGACCTATTAGAAAACAAAAAACACAATTGAATTCCTTACATTAATAACTTGTAATTCTTGTGAAATGAGTTACCATAAATGCTTTGCCAATGGTCCAATTAGTGGCACACGAAGTAACGATTTTACAAATTTTAACAGGTCATATCTCATAGCTTCAGTTTGATGTATAAGTTGACAAATTTGTTATTTTTTTCATAATCATGAGGTCATATATGACCTTCAAACCCCCTAATCTGACCTTTACTTGCTGTCCAAACAGGAAGTTCAAATTCAACACATTCAAACGCAAAATTGATATATCTTTTGAATATGAAATTGATATTGTTATTATAAAAGATGATAAACCCTTGCACAATATAATCGTTGATAATTTGATTGAACCGGAAGTTGACTCGAACACCCTGTGTTTGTTCAAACAAACACTTAAGCTCTAGTTATTTTCTTCTTCTTCTCAGTGGCGCTTGTCCGGCAACAAAGGCATCCTTGCTAAGCATATACAGCCTTCAAACTTAACACATAAACAGAACATATCAAGCAGACGAAACCGTTTGCTGTGACGTCATGATTACGTCATCAGGTGTCGAATTACGCTAAATCAAAGTTTAATATTTCAAAAAATCATATCTTATGAACCACAAAATATATTTTCACAATCTTTGCACCATCTGAAAGATCTTGAATTATGTGATTTTTCGTTTTCAGACGTGATCCCAATCTGACCTTTCTTTCCGGTCCAAACTGGAAGTTGAAAATTTCAAAAAATCATATCTCATGAACCATAGAAGATATTTTCACAATCTTTTTAAAATCTTAAAGATCTTGAACAATGTCACATTTCGTTTTCAGACGTGACCCCAATCTGACCTTTCCTTCCGGTGGAAACCGAAGGGTTAATTGAAAAATATGCTGAATTACTATTCCTGTATGTACGAATAGCCCATATCGCGCGTGCACAGAATACGTACACATAGCAATATACGGAGTTTAATATAGGCCTACAACGTGAAGGCCTTGTCACACGGGGCAATTTTCGGGCAATAAAAGTTGCTGGCAATGAGATTGCTCTGTGTGGCATTTCACGCAATCCAGTGGCAATGAGTAGACTGGCTGTCTACTTTGAGGCAATCTGTCGAGGCAATCTCCAATCACATTGCGTATCAGTGATCATGTGACATTTTATCACTAGCAAAACGTTTTCGGCGGTGGCCATTTAATTCTCGGTTACATGAAAAAATACTGAGGAATTTTGCCGTTCTTTTTAACTCCAAAGCAAAATACAAGAAAATAAAATGGTTTACCGAGAAAGAGGAAAATATAATTGCATTATTAAGAGGTAAGTAGACATTATTTAGAGGTTTATTGGCCTAGAATGTGAGTTTGTAAAGTAGGCCTATCGTAGACATAATTATTGCATGCACAATCCAATGGAGGTTCGTGACGGACGAAACTGTTGTACTGCATCTATTTCGTGAAAACATATTGAGTCTACTCTTTCCCTGTTTTTGCAGTGTACCTACATGATTTTAAGTTTGCATTTTAACTAAGGATAATGACAGAGCATGGATAGATGCTATATTGTCCAGAAAAAATTTCAAAAACTGCCATGCAGTCAAAGTCAAAAGAGCATCCGTTGCAAAATGCTTCATTGTGTAACTCGCCTACATACATGTACATCCATGTAAATATATACATGTTCGTGTGTTGTTGTCCCTTCTGCAACTCTGCATGTTCTTCGTGTCAGCGAAATATATCCCTAACTCAACCTAAAGAGATGCTTTTACTTGATTAGTCCGCTAGTAGTAGCCATAAAATTGTCATAGGGGCATCCTGTTTTTTCTGAGCTAGGTTAATGAAGGCAACTCATAAACAAGTCGCACAGGCTGATTTTTGCGCTATGACCGGATAAAATAAAAAACGGGGTGAAATGTTTTGAATTTTGTATTTGCAGTTTTGTGTGGACTTGGTGACATTAATCTCTTATCTTTCACCCTTTTTTTTTTTGTCTTTCTTTTTTTCGTGCAATTCCTCTGATAAACCATGAAAAACAACCAAAAAATGCTCAATTTTAAAATGTGTTTATCTCAAAAGTGGTTTTCCTTTAGCTGAACGAAACCACCCGTACTAAAATTAATATAATTATAACAATAATTCTGGTGTCAAATTAAAGCTAAACGTTGGGAGTTAACACAAGCAATATTTGTCTGAACTTCAATGAGTCAAGTATGTAAAAAATAATGAATAACAATTATCAGAAAACAATGCACTATGAATACAGTAGCTAAATCAGTTATGTTATTAACCCTTTTCAGTTCCAGCCACTCTGTAAGGCAGTACCCGTCCTGTCACTCTGTGGAATGAGAAAATAAAACAAAATGTCAGTAGAGAGGCACCTATTATTTACCTGTATCGCATCTTCCACGATTCTAATTCGCTTGCCCCGGTTATCCGATTTCCCTTCGTGTCTCTGCTGCTCAGTTGTCAAAATGATTTGCCACTACTTTACCCCGGTATATATAGGCAGCGGAATGAGCCTGGGGCATTGTGCACACGTGCACTTTTCAAAACGGACTAGGCTGGTCCCTTTTTGTAACGGTTTACCATATACTTTACCCCCAACCCCATTAGAAACATGCAAAGTTGACGGTCAACCATTTGGTAGTAAAAGTATGATATGATCTTTTAGTCTTTATTACTGTAAACGGTAGACCGTTAGCCTTACCGTTTGTTTTCGCGTAACCCTGGTGACATCCAATCACCGTAAGGCGCTCGTATCGCGCACTCAGGAATGTTGAATATTTACAAGCATCCACTATAATGACAGATGTTTCACATTGAAGGTCTTTTTTTGAGAGAATGGAAGACTTGTGTGAGACTTATGTAAGACCGTTAGGACAATAAATTTAATTTAACCCAATTGAAAA
>CM055824.1:32172476-32207400 GCA_029582265.1 Zoroaster sp. YZ-2022 | reverse complement strand
CTTTTTCTGTTTGTTTTGAAAACTTGACAAGACCTCGGACTTGCGTTTCTTTTGCTGTCCTCGTACTTGCGTTTCTTTTGCTGTTCAGTAGGCCTATATAAAGATGTGAATAAAGAAAATGTGATACTGCAGAGGGATCCATTGAAGCAAAGCTTGTAGACAATGGTCCCTATAAGCATGCACGTGCATTGAGCCTATAGAAAAAGAATTATAAGAGATCATATCATTAGGAGGACAAAATAACAGGACTCAATGCACATGTTGCTTACAAAACTAAAACTAAGTACCTAGGGGCATGGACTGCACAATACAATAGGCCAGCGAACTGGATTTAAAATAAACAATTGCATTACAGCGATTCAGCGATAAGCTTCCAACATAATGGATTTGTATATACGCTTAAAAGTAGAAATGTTTTTTGAGGATTTAAGTTTGCCAGTAAATGAGTTCCAAAGCATGGGTCCCTCGTGCTTAACCGTTTTATGGGCAAAAGAAGTACGAGTATATGGAATGTGAAAATTTGAGGCTTGACGAGTGAAGTGAGAATAAATTTCAAGACTCCGAAAAAAAAAACTTTTAATGGAAGAAGGTAAATTGTTACTGGTGAATTGGTACATGAGGGACCCAAGCTGATAATGATAAATATCCTTGAGTTTTAAAGTTTTATGTTTTAAGAATAGGGGATCTGTATGTGCATTAAAATCTGAGAAATTGATTATACGAAGGGCCCGTTTCTGCAAGAGGAGAAGTCTGTTTAAATTTTTGCTAGAGCTACCTCCCCATGCAAGTATCCCATAATTAATATAAGATACAACCAGGGTATTGTACAGAGAATCAAGAACGGGTCCGGGAAAAAAATGTTTTATCCTATTAATAACACCAATGTTCCGAGCGATAATTTTACAAATATAATCAATATGACTTTTCCATGTTAGCCCGCAATCAATAAATAATCCCAAAAATTTACAACAATTAGTTCGTTTAATGATGGAATCATTAATCTTGACTTCACCTGGAAGGTCACTGGCAGAATTACTAAATAACATGTAGTTTGTTTTGGCAGTATTAAGGGATAGCCCATTGACTGTGAACCAATTTGCAGCAGACTTAAGCTCATTGTTAATTGTGTGCACAAGGTCATTAATGTTCCTATGCGAAAAAATTAATTTGAGTCATCAGCAAACAATATAAATGAAAGCACACGAGAAGAATTTTCGAAGTCGTTAATATATAATATAAAAAGCAATGGCCCAAGGATGGATCCCTGTGGTATGCCATGAGTAAGAATACCAAAATTTGAATTTATACCATTAATGGACACGAACTGTGATCTATTGGAAAGATAGCTCCTAAACCACTCATGAGGAATTCCTCTGATACCATAAGATGAGAGTTTATACAATAATATTTGATGGTCGATAGTATCAAATGCCTTAGAAAGGTCAAGAAATATTCCTATAGTGTGTTTGGAGTCATCAATTGCATTACAAACTTTATCAATAAAATCAAGGAGTGCATGAGTGGTTGAATATTTGCTACGAAAACCAAACTGTTTTGTACAGCTGCCTGTGTTTATTTTACTGTGCCGTCTTCAATTTTTAATCGTCTAAATTCGTAATTTTTGCCTTGCCATCCAGTCCTATATTTTTAACCAGTGAATGTATCTATTTATGATGTACTGTTTGTCATCGTTTTGGACGGAACTTTTAACATGTAAGTGTGTTTGGTTGCACTTTTTATCGTCTATGGACTGAATCTTTGTTGTTGCATACAATCATGGCCGCCATGAGGATTCTCGTATTTATAACAGCCATCTCACTGTTGCAACATCGTTTTAAACCCTTGCCATGTGGGGAAATCTCCAAGACATTTAGTGCTGAAAACACAGGAGATATACTTTAATCGTCATCGTACTCATTTTCAGCCTACGAACACTTCCGACAAGTGATATTTGTCGATGGTTTGACAACTAACGTTAGGACACGTTGATGACTGTCACTGTGTACCTCGGGTTTCTACTCTACAAGGACTCCAGCGACCAAGTGGTTAAAACATGATTACATTTGCATGGCAATTCCTGGTCATGATCCACCAACCGATATAACCGTTTTCATGGACGTGTTAAGAAACCCAGGACCTTACAGAAACTACAATTTGAATCCACGTAACTGCAAATTCAGTGAAGAGAATGACAACCATCGTATAACGTACACTTCCATTGAGCTAAGATGTATTAAACAAAGTGTACAGTTACCGAAATCGATCTATGATCGTTTAAAATACCTCAACCTACTGAAGAAAAAGAGGGGTTGCAGAGGAGGTACACGTTTCCTTAGACCAATACCTGTTATCATCACCAGTAATCGCAGTTATAATCCACTTTACAATAGACAATTACAACCAGCTTATAACTCAATACACCGTTCATCTGTTCTATGTACTACATATGCTCGCCACCTTGTGTCTGTTCCCACTCATCAACCTGCAATCATTACTGACAAATCACCTTTACCCCGGATTCTACTTACAAATGCAAGATCACTGAATAATAAGATGGAAGAACTCCAATTGACTCTTAGCGTTAATTCAATTCAGGCTGCTGCAGTGACAGAAACTTGGTTTAATGACATAACCCTGCAAGCTACTAACATCCCCGGCTTTGAGTGTTTTACTAAATGTCGACATGGCAGGCGTGGAGGCGGAGTAGCCGTTTATACTAAGCACTCATTGAATGCTCAACCTGTTCCCAACCACTCTTGTGATTATGAGTGCATGTGGCTTAAGATTCCATTAAAACAATTTAAAAGCTCTTCTAATCTGTACATGGGAGTCATCTATTACCCACCCGGGTCAGCCTATGCCAATGAAATGCTAGACCACATTTTCCAAACAGTTGATGATATTCTATCTACCGATACTACAGCCAAAATCACAATTTTAGGTGATTTTAATGATCTACAAACTGACACCATTGAATGCAATCTAGGTATGTCACAATTGATTACAATTTTTACTCGTCACAATGCAACACTTGATAAAGTATTCACTAACTGTCCGACACAGTTCGCTGAGCCCGAACGGATATCTCCTCTCGGACGTAGTGACCATTGTTGCGTTCTTATTAGTCCCATTTCTGGGCTTCCAACTGAGAACAGAACTTCGACCAGTTTGCGTCCGTACAGAGATTCTGCAATTAGAACTTTCGGTCAGTGGATTACAAATTTCGATTGGCAAAATACTATCTCCAGTGACACTTCCGAAGACACTGTTCACAATTTTTCAACTTCCATCAATAATGCCTACGATGAACATTTTCCGAAGGTAAAATCAGTGTTGCGCCACAATGACAAGCCATGGATGACTATCAGAATAAAACAGCTTGTCAAAGCTTTTACACAGGGCGATTTGGTGAGATGGCGCTTGTTACGCAATAAGATCCAACAACAAATAACCAAAGCCAAAACCAAGTTCTACAAGCACTTAGTTTGTTAAAATATTATATTTATCCAGAAATTTAATAGTACGGGCGTAAACACATTTTTCGAAAATCTTCGAAAAACAGGACAGGATAGAGATAGGTCTATAATTTTCAATACAATTTGGATCACCCTTTTTGAAAACAGGGATAACTTTCGCAATTTTCAATTGGGATGGAACAATGCCAGTCATAAAGGATGTATTGACAATATGCGCAAGAGGTTTACATGTGGATGAAATTGACTTTTTAATAATAGAGATATTAATTGTGTCATGGCCAGAGCTTATTTTGTTTTGCAACTCTTTAACAATATTCACAATCCCATATTCATTAACTGGGGTAAAAAAGAAGGAATTTGTATTAGGATTGGACAGGTAGTCAGTAAAACTAAATGGTGGGTAGATGGGTTGAATGTTGCTAGAAAGATTAGGACCGATATTGATAAAGTAATCATTAAAATAATTTGCAATTTGTTCAGTATTATTAATTAATTTGCCATCAAGAATAATACTGCTAACACTTTGAGAGGATTTTTTGTTATTCAAGACGGAATTAATTACTTTCCAAGTATTACGGATATTATTTTTTTCCTGTTCAAACTGGCGAGCATAATACATTTTTTGGATGAACGTAAAAGATTGGTGAGGATATTTTTATACTTAGTGTACTTGGTTTTATGTGAAATGGTGGGATTAGACAAATATTGACGATATAGTTTATTTTTCTTATTAATAGATTTGAGGAGAAAATGCGTAATCCAAGAGGTTTTAGAACTATGGCTGGTTTTGGTTTTGGGGTTATGTCGAACTAAAGGAATATTTTTACCATACAAATAATTAAAATTATCCATAAATGTATTATATGCTGCTGCAGGGTTATTACAACAAAATACATCAGTCCAATCAAACGAGTGCAAGTTATCAATACCATTTTGAAAGTTAACATTAGAAAAATTACGAGTGAAGGAAACATTGTTTTTGTGGCTAAATTCAGCATTTGAGTTTGAAGATTGTATGAACGTAAAGATTGGCAAATGATCTGAGATATCGGAAAGTAAAATACCGGATTCGGGAGACGGTAAAATATTTGACCAAAGATTATCAATAAGTGTGGCAGAAGTATCAGTAATACGTGTTGGCTTATCTATTAACCCTAACTCCCTAGACATTATTGTACTATAACAATAAAAATCCTTCAAAATCCTCCAACTGGCTTTGTTGTCTAGGGAGTTAGGGTTAAGGGGAGGAACGAATGAGAAGTAAGTCAATCGATAAAGGATTGAGAACTAGGATTGGCATAATTAAGTAAATTAATATTAAAGCACATCCTAAAGACTCTGTAAAATGTAAATTGACTAAGCCCACTTTAGAAGTAAATTACTCAGGTGTATCATGATCAAGGTGTATAGAGACAGGAATGTTGATGTATGTAGCCAGGGTGATAGTAAACAAGCCCTTAGGTATACAAATCACTTCGTCAAACAACTCAAACAGCTCAGTTAATGTCATTTGTTAGTGATGTTTTGTATCGTATTGTATTGGTTGATTTCCTTCTGTGCATTTTTCTTTTGTTTTTAGTTACTTTCAATTAATTTTTAATATTTTTACATTGTATTTAATATTTGTATCTTAATTTATAACTTTACTGTACTTTTTATGTAAGCTGGGATCCATGGGAGATCAGTGAGTTTTTCTCACTGAATGGATCACCCAGGATAAAAAAGAAATAAATAAAATAAATAAATAAAGGTACATGAACATATTATAGAACAACCGTTACAAATACAAAACGAAACAAAAATAAGTTAAAGGCTATACAAATATAAGATTATGTATATATTAAGAGGGGATTGATACGTGAACCAGGAAAATCATAAAAGTTAGGCAGTATGTAGAATGACACAATTCTGGTGAACTTAGCTGGCTTGAGGGGCTGTGTACTTCCTACCCTGGATGTATAGCTCACCGTTACGGAAGACGGGGTGTTGTCCAGAGTCATATGCTCGCTTCATGACGTCTCGGAGCGATCTTTTCTTGGCCACATCGGAAGCTGGTAAGTTTAATTATAGCAGTTTTAATGAACACAGCTACGTCAAATGTTCTTGACCTTAATACTACATAAGAGGGATTATGAAGGTAAGACTGATTTAGAATTTAAAAAAATTACTTTCAATCCGTTACATTCTAGTTGATCAATGCTATCGTGATCTTTCAGCGTATCTATACCATCCACAAATCAATCGATGACTGGAAATGAAAACAGACTGCTGGCTCCAAATCAAGGATATATTCATCTTTGAAATACTAAATAAAACACCACTCTGTTTGCTGCTAGCAGCTGGTGTTTTATCTGAACAACTCCTGTGATTACATAATGAACCACGTTTGAGAATACATAATGGCGGATCGGGGAAGGGGTCATGTTCCCCCTTTTATTGCCGTGCATGTAGACATTTAAAATTACCGTATGTTTTTTGAGTTTCCTCTTTGTTGGCAATGTGCATCCCTTCTTATGCTATATGTTTCCCCTTCTTCGAGACCCTCACTGGATCCCAAGACTTTGAACCTTCATAAAACAATGTCATAAATTCACCGTATGACTTTATCTACGTTTAATGGTGAATGTGTCATAGCATGGGCAAATTCTTTTGCGGTGCATTAATTCTCTCCAACATGGTTAGGATGCAATTTGAATACATGTCTCATGCCACGGCACTGGGATGTGTCCATTATATTATATACCTCATTATAACTTTGTATCCCCAATATGAGTAACGATGTTGTCAACTTTCAAACACTGATCTGGACACTATTTTATAGTCCCGTGACTCCTTCCAGTGCATTTTGGTAATTCGCTGCTCTGTAAAAACGCAATGAGTTTTTGAGAGTTTTTTGCCATATATATATATATATATATATATATATATATATATATATATATATATATATATGTTTTAACCTGTTCTCTTTTTTAGGTATTTGTTTTAATCCGTTCTCTCCACAGTTTCTCTGTATTAACCCGTTCTCTTTTCAGATATTTGTTTTAACCCGTTCTCTCCACAGCTCTTTGTATTAATGTGGGGATTGGTAAACGAGTCTATTGCTCATTCCCTGTCTGGGCAGAAGTTGACCCCTGTGAGGAACGGTTTGCGTTTGATATCTCATACCCTTGATTAAAAATAGTTCTTTGTTTTTGTTGGGAAAGAAGTAACCTGTCCGTTTACGGGGAAAGTTATAATTATTAATTGATGTAAAGTAATTTAAGTAACTTTTCAATTTACAGATAGATATAATATTGTCTGGATGATAAGTTTGATTGAGTTTCATTTGCGCGGGAATATGCAAGCAGACAACTTTGGTGATACGAAAAGGTCGTTCGATCTCTCGCCGTTATGGTTTTATGAGAGGCACGTCGATGAGTATTTTACTCTGCATTATTTCTGATTTTTGTCGTGAGTCTGGCATTGCCATGATGGGTTTATATACCCATCTAGTAATTTATTCTCGTGGAAACCCGCAGCAATGGGGTTTTGGTTATTTTATTTTATTTTTTTTATATCTGAGGGTGTTTCTTCAATTATACGGAGCATTGTGATTCTTAATTTTTGGATCATTAAATTGAGCAGAACTTAATGTACAAGTTGATTGTCTTCTCGAGTATTTGTAAGGCGTTCGTCCACATTAACTTGAGGACTGTACCTCCACGATAGGCTGTCGAGGCCTATGATTTCACTACAGAAAATGGCGTCGTAGACAGGATTGAGTGCCTTTTGGAGAGAAGTTCTGCTGTAATCCGTGGAAACTGCAGTATGATTATGATGCTGACTGAGCGAGTGTGTTTTTCCGGAACTTTGATGATCATCTCTAGGCCATGTCCCTGCATCGAGTAGGTTATTTCACTCATGTCCGTAGGTTTTGAAATTTCTGTCTTTAGATTATATTAACATCATTATGTTGTGTACAATTTTTGCTTTCCCATGTTAAGTGGCATTTTGACTATTTTAGAGTATCCAGTTTGTGTAGGTCTAGCTGTAAGCAGATTAAGCCAGGTGACCTAGTAGTATGTCAGATGGGGATTCTGGCTCAAGTACCCAAAAAGGGGGCGTGACTGTTATAAGAAAGACAAAATTTAAAGTGGGTGGAGGTCACTAATTTTTTTTTAAATTACATTTTTTTTTATTTGTTAGGTAGTAGTAGGTGATTGATGTGATGATGACGTCATTAAAAAGTTGATGACGACATCAAAAAAATTAAAAAATGTATTATAATAAATTTAGAAAAAAAGCTATGTATATTTGAGACTTAAAAAATGAGAAAAAAGATCAAAATTTGATATGAAAAAAAAAAAATGTATATTTGGGAAAAAAATGAGAAAAAAACATCAAATTTTGATACGAAAAAAAGATATGTATATTTGAAAAAAAAATGACAAAAACACAAATTAAGATTATGTGGATTTATAGTAAAGACGTGGATGGAAAACAATAAATATTTATCGAAATGGACGTCAGCGGAATTGAAGCAGTTTGCGCGCGCAAATGTTAGACCATTAATTGTAGCGCGAGATAGTAGAACGAAAAAAGTTAATAAACGGTCTTATTACGAAGCTGTAAAAAGACATATAAAACGACGTAAACAAAAGCCATTGTATAAATTAAATTTAGCCGAACTAAGAGAGCGAGTGGCGGCTGAAAATATTGAGCTACCTCAACGTAGCGGCGGGAGAAGAGGACAGTTGTTAACAAAAGACTACATCGACGCTATTAAAAGGTTTTACGATCAAGAAGAACAGTTGTGATTCGACGAACCACCGATTGATGGTGGGAGATATTTACGTCGACGAAGAATGGTCGTGCCGATGGGTCATAGCAAAGAAAAAGATTTAAAAACTTTTTGGGAAGCGGCAAAGTTAAAGATTAACGAAAAGTTATTCTTTAGACTTGCAAGAATTTACGTCTTTTAAGTTTATGATATATATACCGGTACGTATTAAACTATATAAAAATAAACCAGACGGTACTACCGATTATGCCGAACCAAATTTTCATAATAGTAGGCAAATTGTTTTATTGAATTTGGACGGTATCGAAAATGTATTTAATACTGTTTTTTCACAAATTCAAGAGGCTTTAGAAAAATGGACGCGCAGAGGTTCTGGATGGGTGGTAGATCGTATTATAGATATGAATATTACCATCGCGAGATATCAACCTTTGAGGGGTGGTTCTTATATCGAGCTACCCAACTACATAAAAAACAAAAAAGCATTCATCAACGAAAAAAACAAAGACGATGATTGTTTGCGGTGGGCGCTGCGTAGCGCTCTTTTTCCCGCCAAAAAAATGGTGATAGAATGTCTAGCTATCCGATGAAAGATGGTTTTAATTTTGACAATATTGACACTCCGACTCCGATCAATCAAATAAAAAAAGTAGAGAAACAAAATTGTATCGCGATAAACGTTTTTGGTTACGAATCAAAATCAATTATAGTTTACAAAATCAGCTATCAACCCGCGGATATAGATCGTATTAATGTATTATTAATTCATAAAGAAAATAAATCTCACTACGTTTGGATTAAAGATATAAATAAATTACTTTACGACCAAACGAAACATAAAGAACGTCAACATTTTTGCGTGAGATGTTTACAAGGTTACTCAACAGAAACGCATCTTCAAAATCACATACAAATGTGTAAGGGAATTAACGACAGACCGACGGCGATCGTCATGCCAGAAAAGGGTAAAAACGATACGCTAAAATTTATAAATTTTCATAAAAAGATGAAAGTTCCTTTTGTTATATACGCCGACTTTGAAAGTATAATTAAAAATGTTGACGATGTGAATACGACAAATACAAAAAAAACTGCAAGAACACGTTGTTTGCGGTTATTCGTACGTAGTCGTTCGGTGCGACGGTACAACTTGTCCTCCTGTTGTATACCGAGGAGAAGATGCCGCGGAGCATTTTTTTAACGAATTACAAAAACAAGTAGAATGCATCAATGCAATCTTTAGAAATCCTAAACAAAATTACGATGACTAAAGACGATGTAGAAGATTTTAACTCCGCTAAAAAGTGTTGGATTTGCGAAAAAGATTTTTTATGTGAATATGATGCGGAATGGCTTTTTCCAAATACGACGAAGAGAAGGTGTTTAAATTAATTGACAAGTTTAGAAAAGTACGCGATCATTGTCACATCACCGGAAAATATAGAGGAGCGGCACACAATAGTTGTAACTTGAAACTAAGTTAAAACTTTTATTCCAGTCGTATTTCATAATTTGCGAGGATACGACTCTCATCTCATTATGCAAGCCGCGAGTCAAACGAGAGGAAATCTAACGTGTATTCCAAACAATATGGAAAAGTACATTTCTTTTTCAATCGGGCAACTGCGATTTATCGACAGTTTGCAGTTTTTACTCACCTCGCTAGATAAACTCATAGAATCAAACGATGTTTTTCAATCACTAAAGAGTACGAGCGCGATCGAGAAAAAGTTGTACTCGCTTTACAAAAGGCTATTATTTTATCCTTACGAGTACATGGACTCTTTTGAGCGTTTCAAAGAAACGCGTCTTCCTCCGATAGAATCTTTTTATAGTAGTTTGAACGACGAACGCATTACTAAAGAACAATACGAGCACGCAAAGAACGTTTGGAACAAGTTTGAATGTAAAAATTTAGGAGATTATCACGATTTGTACGTGCGTACGGATACTTGCTTATTGGCGGACGTATTTGAAAATTTTCGTACCACTTGCATGAAACAGTACGGGTTAGATCCGGCTCATTATTATACCAGCCCAGGATTGAGCTGGGACGCTTTGCTTAAACATTCGAAAATAAATTTAGAATTGTTGACGGATTACGACATGCATTTATTTATAGAAAAAGGTACTAGAGGAGGAACGTGTATGGTAAGTAAACGATACGCAAAAGCAAACAACCACTATTTATACAATTACGATAAAACGAAACCTACGACTTATATACAATATTTAGACGCGAATAATTTATACGGCTAAGCGATGAGTCAACCCCTTCCAACTGGTAATTTTAAATGGTTGACTCTTAAACAATTGACAGACTCTTAGAAAAAGGATTAATACGTGGAAAAGGATGCATTTTAGAAGTTGATTTAGAATATAGTCAAGAATTACACGATTCTCACAATGCATTTCCACTCGCGCCAGAGTCGTTGACGGTACCGAAAGAATGGATGTCTGACTATCAACGTGAGTTATTAAAAGACAAACCCGCTCCAAACGTTGCAAAATTAGTTCCAAATTTATACGATAAATTAAACTACGTGCTTCATTATCGTAATTTACAATTGTATTTACAACTTAGTATGAAACTAACTAAAATTCATCGCGTTTTAGAATTTGATGAATCGCCTTGGATGAAATCGTACATTGATTTAAACACCCAACTCAGAAAAAATGCAACGTCAGATTTTGAAAAAGATTTGTACAAACTCATGAGCAATTCAGTATTTGGAAAAACGATGGAAAATGTACGTGAATTTGAAGCGCCTCAACGATGAAAAAGCAGAAAATCAAATTCGTACATTAATCGCGAAACCAAATTTTACCGAGGTTAGGATTTTTGATCACGATCTAGCGGCGATTCACATGCATAAAACAAAACTTTTACTCAACCGTCCAGTATACGTAGGAATGAGCATACTGGATTTATCTAAACATTTAATGTACGATTTTTATTACAATCATTTAAAAAAGAAATACGGAGACAAGTGTAATTTACTTTACACGGATACGGATAGCTTGTTACTCGAGATTGAAACAGAAGACGTTTATAAAGACACATCAGAAAACAAAGATCTTTACGATTTTAGTAATTATAACAAAGATCATTTCTTATATTCTGAAGAGAATAAAAAAAAGATCGGTAAAATGAAAGATGAGAATGCCGGAATTCCAATTTCTGAATTCATCGCGCTAAGACCTAAAATGTATTCGATAAAAGTATCGAATAAACAAACGATCGGTAAATTAAAAAAAAAACGATCGGTGAATTTAAAGACGAGAATGAAACAATTTCAATTTCTGAATTTCTTGAGCCAAGATCTAAAATGTATTCGATAAAAGTACAAGTATCGAATAAACAAACGATCGATAAATTTAAAAAAACGATCGGTAAATTTAAAAACGAGAATGACGTAATTTCAATTTCTGAACTCGATACGCAAATATCTAAAATGTATTCGATAAAAGCATCATTTAAAAAAGAAATTAAAAAAAAGCTAAAGGCGTAAAAAAGAGCGTTTTGAAAAAGAAAATTTTACACGAGGATTTTAAACAAGTTTTATCTGAAAATAATACGCTTTATCACTCTATGAATTTTATTAGAAATGAAAAACATAAATTATATACAACGCAAGTAAATAAAATATCATTATCTCCTTTAGACACAAAGAGATATATTTTAGAAGATGGGATACGCACTTTAGCTTACGGTCATTATAAGATTTCAGCAATTACCTAAGTTTTATTTTTAGGTGGATTTTCCGTATCTCGCGGTACAATTTGTAATTCTTCTCTTACAAAACTTACGAGCGGGACCCGATTCTAAATAATATAATATAGGTTGATTTTGAGCTTTCATAGTTTTACTAATGCTATAAGTTTTAATACTCCATATAGGATCGGTCTCGCGCCGTCTCGTATCGTTTTCAGCCTCACCGGGTGCGTATAAATATCTAACTAATACGTTTAAAGCGATTCTTTTTTCATTATTTTTAATAGCTGGTGAGACTGGATTTTGCTCGCCGAATTTTTGTTTAATCGCATCTTTAGGTTTTAAATTTATAAGTTTTGTCGTTTCATTATTTAATGCTTTTACGACTAGCGGTAATCTTTTTACCCATTCTCTCGATCTCGTATCCATTACGATTTCTCGCGCGTATTGATGAGAAAATAATATTTCGGCTAAAGTTCTGTTGAATCGCTCTACTATACCTTGGGCTCTGTGGTTACCGGCTTCGCTTCTTTGGACTAATACGTTATTTTTACTCATTAACGTATTAACGCTCGACATAAATTCTTTTCCAGGATCGACTTTTAAAATTGTTGGCCAAGTTAACAAAGAACGTTTATAATTTTTTTCGAAAGCGTCGCTTACTCTCGCGGCTGTTTTATCGATTAAAGGTTCCGCTTCTTTGTACCTGCTAGCTTCATCGCCGATGGTTAACGCGTACTTGTATGTAATTTTACCGATCGTATCGTGAGGAAGAAACAATACATCGGCTTGATGAACCTCGTTTGGTTTTTCAAGATTCGAGTTTGAACTGGTCGGTCTAGGAATGTATTTAGGGTACGGTAAATAAATTTGCCACAGCGCTTGCTTTTTTAACCATTGTTTAGCTATACTTTTAGATACTTGACTTTCTCGAGCTAATTTATCGATCGCCGATTGACCTTTGTAGTATCCTTTCGGACTATAGTATACGTTTTCTAGTTTTTGTCTCGCTCGTTTATCCATTTAATATTTAATAAATATTAATATTTGCTTATTCATTATAGTTTATGGCATAATTTTACTTGGTAAAATTTGTTGTTGAACCACCCACGTTTGAGTCATTAGCGCCGCTCCGACCGTTCCACTGAGTTTAAGCGCGTCGTTTACATCTAGCTTTCCCAAATCTGCTGGATTTAATTTAAATACTTTTTTTAGTCCCATGCTATATAAAATGGTTATAATTCCTACGACCGCTCCGCGATAAGCTGAATTAACGATTCCATTCGTATCTATCATTGGCGTTGTTGAAGACATATTTTATAGTATAGACAATTTTTTTTTATTTTTTTTTATTCCATTTCAAAAACATTAACTTCTTTTTTAATTAAATCAACTTTTATTGGCGGTGGTTGTTCAACAATTTTTTTAACTGGCGACGGTTGTTCAATAGTTGTTACATTTTTTCGATTAGAGTTTACTAGGTAATAAACAAAACCTAGTAAACCTATTAATCCTAAACCATAGCACAGCGTGTAACTCGATTTATTGTAGTTTTCTTTTTGTAGCTGTACAGTTTCATTAGTAACGTTTGTTTTAACGTTTTTATAGACAATATTTGTTTTCTCTTTTTATTAAGTTCCGCGAGTCTTTTGCCGGCTGCAACTCTGTTTGGGTTTTTTATTTTAGTCGGTGTTTTTGTGACCGTTGCTGGCATCGATAGCGTCGATGTCTTTTGATCCTCTGTCGTTAATTGTTGACTGTTTGTTTTCTCTTGCTCCGCTCGCTTCTCTGGTTCCATCGTCTTTATACATTAAACAAGAATCTTTTCTTTTAAAATGTTTCGCTGAAATTAACGTCGCTGCGATTGGTGATAATAATATTCCGTACTTGTAGTATATTTCGCATAATGCGCTAGAAAGAGCGGTCTTAATAAGCGGGTCTTTTTCTAAATCCGCGATTAATTCATCTTCGTTATCGATAGTAAATTTGTGTCCCATTACATCGGTCATGTTTAAACCCGAGTTTAGCGCTTTAGCGTAAAGATTTATGATCGATGAGCTGAACGAAGATATCATTTCACCACCGAGTCTAGCCTCGTATCTTACGTATACTTTTTCTTGATCGATTGAATTTAAAGCTTCAATGTCGCTAATACCATACTCTTTACCGAAATATTTTTTCGAGTTTCCTGAGGTTACGACAGCGAGGAGTAGATCTATATGTTGGCTAGAATCTGACGACTGTAATTCGACGCAACTCGTTCGTTCGCTCTCTTCGTTTAAAATTTTTGCAACTTCTTCCATTATTACATAAGTTTTTTTATATTTATTTAAAATGTGTTTAGCTTTAGTCATTGGTTTTATAATTTCATCGTTGACGCGCAAATATTTACAAAATAAAAATACGCCAATACCTAACGTGCAACAGTTTGAAAATATACAAAATCCAACTAAATATTCGACGGGCATATTTATATATAAATTTTATTATAATCTAGTCAAGTTACCTACTACGACCTACAGATTACTTACTACGACCTATACAGGTTACCTACAGGTTACTTACTACAACCTATACAGGTTACCTACAGGTTACCTACAGGTTACCTACAGGTAACCTACTACGACCTATACAGGTTACCTACAAGTTACCTACAGGTTACCTACATGTTACCTACAGGTTACTTACTACGACCTATACAGGTTACCTACTACGACCTATACAGGTTACCTACAGGTTACCTACTACGATCTATACAGGTTACCTACAGGTTACCTACAGGTTACCTACAGGTTACTTACAGGTTACCTACAGGTTACCTACAGGTTACCTACAGGTTACCTACAGGTTACTTATTACGACCTAGTCAAGTTACCTACTACCACTCACGATTTTAATCAAGTATCGCATAATCGGTAGGTTGATCTGTTTTTAATAACAACTTGCAATGTTTGGTCGATTTTAGTTTTTCGCGCATTTCTATTCTCAACTCGAGAGTGGGTATGACGTCGTTTTCTCTAAGACAATTTCCGAACGAGTCTCTATCTTTGCAATAAAATAAACACACCCACTTTAGTTGCTCTCTAAACTCTTTCAACACGCTGTTGTATTTTTGCGAAAGAATCCAACAACTGTGATTAGAGTGTCTGCCGCTATTAGCCAACAGACTGATCATACATTTATTATTCTCGTCGTATTTTCTATAGTTTAAAGCTTTACTCGCGCTGCAGTCGTCGACGATAAACAACGTCTCGTCGTTTTTAAAGACGTCGTGATAAATTTCTATCGCTTTGTTTAAAGATAAATCGCTCAGATCGTCGACAAACACTCGCTCGTCGTTCCAAATGTAATTTCTGTTTTGATAAGTGAGATTTTCCGCGACGGTCGGACATAATAGTACGATGTATTCAAAATATTTATGATATTCTTTTTGCAATAGATTTAATATAAATTCAGTTTTTTCGCATCCGGTTTGTCCACAAATCAACGCAGCGTGCGGATATTTAGGAAACATGTTTGTTTTTTAATATTAGTCAACATGTTTTCGCCTAAGCTTTGCTAGTACAACCTAATAATTTACGCTACGAAATCGTCCATTTTAGATATTGAGTTCAGCGTCCATGATGATAAAAGTGTAACAGTATAACGCACCCTCGGCTTCGGCCTCTTTTTCCAGTTGAATGGTAATTCCTTCGGATAAGTTTTGTATTCGTCTACCGCTTCCATGAACTTTGTTGTCATCGCTGCTTCTCATATCTAAAAACAAACCGTATTTATCGAGGTAGTAATCGGCTAGTTTTACGGCGGATGGATTTAATATTTTTTGTACTCGCATAGCAAATTCTTCTTTCGAATCTCCGAAATATTTATGAATTTCTTCCCAGTGTTGATACCTGCGCATCCCTTGCGCGTAGAGTTGATTGGGAATTCCTTCTGCGGTAATACTAATTTTATCGATTTTTGGATTATAAAATTTAAAATATTCTTTTACGTCGGGATCTTTAAATAAAAACAATATTCCTTTCATGCTTTTTGCGGGTGTATTTAGATTTATATTCCACGTTTTATCTTTTTTGTTTAGCGGTTTGACGCTTTGTCTCAACACTCTGTCGTACAATATCGCCAACTTGTTACTATATTAATTTCTAATCATTTGAGCGAGGTTCGCATCGGTAACGATTTGGTATTCTAAAGAAATTTCGTTTATGTTATATTTCGCATTATCGTCCGTGCTTTTAATAACTCGATCGTATTTATTAAACGTGAGTTCGTAACTCAATCTATCTCCTAATCCGGCTTGATAATAGGGTTGATGATCGGTCAACAGTTCAAAATCTAGCGGTATGCAATATCTGTTTTTAAAAGTATCCGCGACGGCTTTGTATTTTCCATTGTTGTTGTTTGCATTACCGTCACTGGCGCCTACTCTTAATTTAGAAATGTTAAAATGTTCGATTCCTTGATAAGCTAGGTTTTTCTCGTTGATCTTTCGTCAACCAATTGTCTTTAAAGCAATTGAACACGTCGGCATCGTCTAAACTAAACACTTCGTTTCCTTCGATTTTAATGGTGATATTTTTAACGATAGCTCTGCCTATGCACGATCGTTCTCGTATCGTCGTTGGTAGATTCGAGAGTAATGTTGAAAGCTAATCTAACCAAATCCGGAACGATAACGTAAATTGTTCCTAAATTTGGAAAACGAACCGTAAGTAATTGATTTTCATCGATGGTGCTCGGATTGTTTGTAATGACGACATTTTGCCGCAATCCTTTTATTCCTAACGGTTCTCTCAATTTTCTGTACGGATTTAGTTTGTGCGCAAATGCTTGACTCATATTTTATAGTATAGACAATATTTTTTTTTTTTTTTTTTAAATAAAAATAAAATTATAAACATGGTGTCGATAGGAATGATGATCGGTGGTGCCGTAGCAAACGCGTTAGCTTTTAGCGGATCAATTTATTTATTTTCTAGAGGTGGTCACGACGAACAAAAAAGGCACGATTTGGCGATGGAACAATTTAGTAAAGCCAGAGATAAATTTGCTAGACTGCGTTCAAAATATCTAGATTATTTAAACGAACAACTCGTAAAAGAATCGAACGCTACAAAAACTTTTAATAACATCGACAAAGCGCTGAATGAATATTATATCGTTACCGGTGAATAATTTGATTTACCGCCGAACTTACAGTACGAACCTAAACTAGAAGATTTTTACGTTCCTAGCCAAGATAAAAAAAACTCGAGAAATCATATTTATCATTTTAGGTATGAGTTTAGTAGGGTACGCAACTTATAAATTATGTTAAAAAGATAAAAACTAATTATAAATGGTGGAAGGAGGTGATATACCGATGGAAGATTTAGACTACGATCGTGGCGATGATGATTTTCAAGATGCAGAATCTATTTTAAATGATGAAAGAGAAAGAGAAAGATTAGAATTAGAAAGAGAAAGAGAAAGAGAAAGATTAGAATTAGAAAGAGAGCAAGTTGATGAAACGTCTTTTACTAGAAGTCCCCTTTTCAATAATGTCTATGATGCTGTTGATAGATTTTACAGAGATAACGGCTATCCTAACGTTGAAAAAACTAAGTACAGATACTCAGTCCTTTGGTTTATACGCCAAAACGGTGATCAAATACGATTAAGTAGCAAAAAAAGAATTGGGAAAATCTTTATAAATATCTACTCTCAAAGGACAATATGGCAATTTTTTTATACATGATATTTTGGGATTAAAAGCAATATCTTCTGATATAAATGAAAAAATAAGTAGAGCTTCAATAGAGCTAAATTTACCATCAATTGTTAGAGATAGAACACCTCTTCGTGGAGAAGGAAGGCGAGAGTTATCAATTCCACCAACACAGCCAGATCAACAAGAACTTAGAAGATCAACAAGAACTAGTAGATCAACAAGAACTAGATCAACTACAAGATTTTGTTGATAATCAACAAGATCCAGATCATCCACAAGATTTTAATAATCTTCAATTAACTCCACTGCTGCAACAAGAACGAGAAAATCAAGATCAAGATTCTTTAGAATATGATTATAATGATATTGAAATTCAACAACAGCAAGATGATACAATAGCTACACTCGAAGAATTTCTCGCAGGATTAGTGACTACCGCGTCAACTCGAAAAGAAGAGAATTTATGGCGTGAGATAGCGGGTGGCTTAGAACTTATGAAAAAACGCGAGGTCAAAAATTATATTTTGAAGCTAGATTGAATTCACGAAACGGAGAATTAGCCGAAATTAGACAAAGAATCGCTGAAAACGAGATAGGAGATGAAAATGCTACGGAAGAACTTCGTAATCGAGAGCGAGAACTACTAGACGATATAGAAGTGATTAAAAATGAAATATATGATCTAGATGACGAGAGCAGTAGTCAACGCAATAGAATAAAAGAAACGTTATATAAATTAAAAAGAAACCTCTCGTTGAGCGAAAAAATAAAAAAATTATTTAAAGAACAAGGTATAACTATATTTAGCGTATTAACGGCAATTACTATGACAATCGCTTTAATCGCGAGAAAGATCGTAGATGTTGTAAAACTAGCTACACTCAAACCACCTACACCTAAGCCCAAACCACCTAAACCCGAACCTAAACCCAAACCTAAACCCGAACCTAAACCTAAACCCAAACCTAGCGATGGTAGTAGTGTAAAAGAGTGGATACAAAACAAGCTTAAAACAATAGCGAATCTGTTAAAAAATCTCGGAGGAAAAGCTTTAGTTGCTTTACCGGGTATTATCGGATCGGTGGTAAATTGGTTCTTTAAAACAGCCGCGAGCGTCGTAGGATATGCGGCGGAATACGTGTGGCTAACCTTAACCGGAGTCGGATTTTTAATGTTAACTTATATACAGAATCAACGTTAAGTTAACAACTCGTAAATCATTACACCTAGTCCACCGAGTATACCAAAACCAAAAATTAATGCATTTTTTTTCTTCTTGGTGAGTTGCGGTAGCAGTTGCAGATACATCAGTTGTAGATGCGTCTTCAGCCTCGATAGATGTTGATGGGGTCGATAGATCATCTACAACAGATGCGTCTTCGGTATCGATTAATTGCAGTTCAAGAGGTGTTGATGGTAAATCGACTTGAGTATCTGAAGGTGGTGGAACAGGTTCTGAATTCGTGTCTTGATTCAATCCTAACGATAAATCAGACGTCGCGATTTGAATATTGTTATTGTATCCGACTATCTTACCTATTCGTAAATTCACGTCGGACGGTATGAGGTATAAATTTTCTCCGACAGCAAAGTTTAATTGCGTTCTAGCCTTTTGTGAAACATCTTGATATCGTTGAATAGAATTTTTTAAATCGACTGGAGAATCGATCGAAGCTTCGAGAATGATTAAAAATTCTCTTTTTGCATCTAAACCAGTACCGGGCGTAAGAAATGATGTTTTTACTTGCACTTGGGCTCCTAATATCGCGTAAACATACGTTCTTATAGAGTCGTTAATTCGTTCTGTACCGATATCTGTAAAACCTTGAGACTCACCGATTATAAGTTTAGTCCAAACTTGTTGAACGTTGCGAGATTGTGAAATGTATTCGATAACGTACGACGAGAAAGCGGTACCATTATTAACTTTATCAAGATTAACTTTATTTTTATCAAAATCCATCCTTCTCTTGATTCTAAACTCGTTTTCATCATTAATAGCTTCATCTCTCAAACAATAGGAGGCCAAATCGAATTGTCGTAGTCTTTCCCGGGTACGGGAATGTAACCATTAATGTTTAAATAATACGCCGTTCCTAATCCTGACGAGTTTTTGTCTACTTGTTGTTTCCAACTAGACACGGTCGCAAGGTGAAATTCTTTACATATTTTATTATACGCGCCAATGTCTATATTATTTTCAAAAGCACTCCAAAATTTTTGAAGAGATTTCTTTTAGTATTCGTCTAATTTGATAATAAACGTGAAATCTAAAAAAAACTACGAATCATCATATTTGAATGATTTAAATGTTCATAACTCACGCCGCATCTCGTCGTACTGTACTGCAGTACGTTACAAAATTTATTTGATTTTGATAACATTTTTGCGGATTAGAATTCCAATCGTCTACGACGTATTGGCTATCAACGTGAGGTAACTTGTATTTTTCAAAAGGATTGCTAAGTTGTACATTAAAATACTCATTTTTATTAACGTAAATATTCATATTCGTCAAATCTCTCGCTGTAAAATTTTGAGCGGCAATAAAATTTCCAGATTGCCGATATGGAAACGAAAAATTACTCTGAAATGCTAATGGAAACGACATTTTATTATAATACAAATATAAATTAAAAATTTGTAATAATAAAATGTATCACACCTTTGAAATCGAAATAGAAAAAAATAGCGAGTCGGTCGAATTAAACGACGTTGTCGATAATCGCGATGGTAAACTCGTTATCGTATTAAAGGACGTTAATCTTTGGGTGGGTTACTACAACGTGCGTAGAAAAGAAAAAAATATTCTATCATACGAACGACCAGCAGCAAGAAGAAATTGTATTTATCGAACCGGGGCTTAACAATATAAAAGAATTTATCGACATTGTCTTAAAAGACACGCCTTGGCTCACGTTTGTCATCGATGAAAAAAGAGGCTATTTCTTGCTAAATATTACCGACGAAAACAAATCTATTAAATTTTCATCTGGATTAGCTAATTTACTCAGGTTTCACAGCGAATATCTAACTGTAGGAGCGTATAGCCAATAAATTGACGTGCAGCCTTTTAAAATTTTGTACATTCATTGCGATCAAGTTTCTACGAGTAATTTTTTTTCAACGGTAAGCCTTGTACCAATTTAAACGTTTTTCCCTTACAAGATAAATCCTTCGGAGAGAGTATGTGGATAGAATATTATAATCCATTACCAAAAAAACTTGTAACCGGTACTTTTAACGAGTTGAGTTTTCAAATTAAAGATTCAAAAGGTAGAGACATAAATAATCACGGTTTTCCCATTATTTTAAATCTAGAAATTAAATGATTTATTATATATAAATATGGCGAGTATTTACGGTCCTAGCCGAGGTCGAGATATAAGAAGCGACGTCGTTGGCGGTATCGTTAGCAAAAACAATCCGTACATTCACGAACGACACGATATCATTCACGAAACGATATCTTTAATCGAAAATTTTAATATTATACTCGGATGGCACGGTGTGCTTAAACTACCCTTTTACATGTTCAATCAATCACCCGCATACTGTTCAATTTTTGTAAAATTTATGAAAGTTGAAGGTATTTTTTCACATTCGGCGGAAGGTAATTTTACCCCTAACGTATATCATATTCCTTCTCCCGCTCGAGATAAAAGATTAGTTTTCAACGACATTTCGCAGCATGTAGAATACGAAATTTCGCTGAATTGGGCTGTATGGGAGCGGGAGGGGTCGGGATAGCCAGTATCGCTACCGTCGTAGCAGCGCCTGTAGGATTCGCTTTAGAAGGACTCGCTTTTGGGTTAGGCGGTGCGGCGTTTGCAGTCAGATACGTAAAATCTAAACTCGAGAAAAAAGCAAAGAAACACGACGAGATTAGAGTTTTAGCCGAAAGTAAACTCAATACTATCGAAAACCACGTTTCGAAAGCCATCGAAGACGATGTAATAAGTCAAGAAGAATTTCATTTAATCAACGAAACAAATTTTAAGAGCGAAACAAATTTTGTCGAATGAAAGAAAATATTCGAACAAAATTTACGCCTAAAATTGTCGTCGATACTAAAACAGAGGTCAAAGCCGTCGCCGACGTAGATAAAGAAAACAAAGATTTTATAGAAAAACTTTTGAGTTTAAAGTAAACTATACCGTAGAAAAATCTTATAATGAAAAACCCGCTACGCAAATAGCGGAGCGGGTAATTGATAGACCTCCCCCGTATAATTCAATTTTTTTAATTTTTTTTTTTTTATAAACTATAAACTCTTTCATCACGCGATTATAATTTCGTCTAGCGTTTCCTTCGAAACGATTTTTTTTTTTTTTTAATATCTTTGCGCATTTCGTACATAAATTTATCGGTGTTTTTGTACCATTTTTACATCTTCGACACGCAACGGGTATACTTTTTTCCGTTTCGAATACGCCACTCATGTAGCGCGCAATATTTGTCACCGCGTACGCTGGGTATACAACACTTGTCTGTTTTGCCGACTAAAAGCCATTCGCATGGAACAATCGTTTTTACATTTTCTATCGTCATCTTTACTATAAATCTATAGAATATGAATTTATTTTTTCTAATTTTTTTTCCCAAATATACATATCTTTTTTTTCGTATCAAATTTTGATCTTTTTTCTCATTTTTTAAGTCTCAAATATACATAGCTTTTTTTCTAAATTTATTATAATAATTTTTTTTATTTTTTTGATGACGTCATCAACTTTTTAATGACGTCATCATTACATCAATCCCCTACTACTACCCAACAAAGTTTTTAAAAATGTAATTTTTTTTTTTAATTAGTGACCTCCACCCACTTTTTTTTAAATTTCTTATAACAGTCACGCCCCCTTTTTGGGTACTTGAACCAGAACCCCCATCTGACATACTACTGACCTACTTGTATTTGGATCGTGTTTGAGCGTTCGATTTTGTAAATCTGTAGGCAGATTGGATCGTTTTATAGTATTCAATTTGTTAGTACTTATTTGTATATGCGAATTAAGTCTTTTGGCCTACTTTTATCTTGAATACTTATTTTCAAAGTCAACATTTTGTACACGCATATTGTGTACACGTGATGTTTAACACTGACATTTGATGGTGTGAATTAGTTTTTATGTCCTTTCATGGCATCTTGTCCATATTTGTGCATGGTTCGGTATGCAATGGCCATATTTTGGTTGGAATGTGAATAGTTGGAACGTACTGTGTACTATTTATATCCTCTGTCTATAGTATTAGACATGTATAGACTTATTTGAGTACCATTTACTATATCTGTTTGTGTACATATTAAATTATAGGCCACAATAGGTCTGGTACTGTATTTTGAAAAGTAAGTTTTTTTGTACACATGTATACTTGCCATATTTTAGCACAAGCCTATAACTGTTGATATTGATGTAAAATTATCCAACCATGAGTTTGCCGGACGTTATTGTAAAATCACACCAACACTTAGTAGAAACTATTGTCAATGTGTTTTCAAACCTATTATTGAAGGGCGATGATGTAAATTTTGATGGGCCTACAGAAACTGATGGTAGGGTTTGTTCTGTTGATGAACAGCCAAATCACACTTTTGATAATGAGCTTTTTGGAGATGTAGCAAAAACCATAGAGTCGGCACTCAATGATCGTTTTAAGTGTTTGCTTAACTTTGTTGAAAACAAGCAGGAAAAGAGTCCTGACAATTCACTTTCACTCAATGGTATCCATGATGTTGGTGACAATCCCAGTATGAATTTTGTGGCAAATGAGAGTTCTGAACCTTCTTTTAACCCTGCTGGGATTAAAGAAGTAGTGGCGTGTGAGGTATCAGTGACAGAACAGTGTTTAGTTCATCCCAGTGATGACAGTTTTGAAGTTTCTGTCCATCGTTTAGTTGTCCACGAGAGGCTTGATGAGGGGCCCAGTTTATTTGCATATTGTGATGATTTGAAAGATAATCAGTTTTGTAAACCTAGGGAATTGTCTGCATTCCCTGATGTGACAACATGTTTATTGCCTCCAGGTATCAGTCTCAATAATTTGAAAGCCACACGTACATTTTTGCCAAAGGGCAAAGCACTATTAAAAGCAGGGAAGCCCAAGGAACCATTTGAGGAAGTCTTTTAGTAATAGGCCAGAGATTTCACCTGTTGCACAGCTAGTAATTGTGCCAATTGTTCTGAAACGGTTCAGGTGTCTGAAGGTGAAGAGGAGATGTTTGGGTCTTTGGCCAAATGCCATTACTTAGTTTATTGTCTAATGACATTGATGAGCAATTGATAATTGCTAGGAAAGGTTAATTTAAAGCCTTGTTGTTATTTTTTTGTGCGACTCATATTTTGTATTGTGAGTGTTGGAGAGAAAGGGATTGCTCACTTCACAATTGTGTTGTGGGACACGGCTTTATCATCTCGCTATATCATATGACACATTTAATTAATGTTCTAATTAGTTACCGAGTCACTCATTCAATTATGTAGGATCCAGGTGCAGATCTAAATGTAAAGGTAAAGGTCTAAATGTGTGATCTATTTATATTTTCAAAGACATAGGTATGTCATATGTTTAAAATTATACCTTGGTGTAACTGAAGTGAAATTGTTTTGTACTCAACAAATTGTTGTTGGTATTTTCCAACACAGTATGGGTATAATTTGTTTATTCCATTTTGATAAGTAAAGGTGTTTTACAGAAATAAGTACTTTCTTGAAACATTCTATTGCATAGTGATTTTCACAAATGTGTGATGTTTTGTACGTCTGTTGTTTTACTACATAAACCTTATTGTGGTGTGATGTATCTTAATACGTATGAATCTCTATAGTGAAGAGATGTTTAAATAGGCTGAGATGTATAAGTCTCTGTATTGTTATTGAGTGGGTTTATTACATATAACTGTTGAGTATTTCTCATGTATTACTTTGTATAAAACTCTTTCGGTATTGATTCCATTCTCTTTATGGTTAAATTTCATTAGACCATTCGAGGGCGTATGGTTAAAAGCAGGGAATTTGTGGGGATTGGTAAAAGAGTCTACTGCTCATTCCCTGTATCTGGGCAGAAGTTGGCCTGACCCCTGTGAGGAACGGTTTGCGTTTGATATCTCATACCCTTGATTAAAAGTAGTTCTTTGTTTTTGTTGGGAAAGTAGTAACTTGTCCGTTTACGGGAAAAAGTTACAATGATTAATTGATGTAAAGTAATGTAAGTAACTTTTAAATTTACAGATAGATCTAATATTGTCTGGATGATAAGTTTGATTGAGTTTCATTTGCGCGGGAATATGCAGGCAGACAACTTTGGTGATACAAAAAGGTCGTTCGATCTCTCGCCGTTATGGTTTTATGAGAGGCACATCGATGGTATATATTTTACTCTGCATTATTTCTTATTTTTGTCGTGAGTCTGGCATTGCCATGATGGGTTAATATAGCCATCTAGTAATTTATTCTCGTGGAAACCCCCAGTGAGTACGGTATTTCTATATTTTGTGTGTGTACTCTTTGTTAGAGAAATTGTGGGTTTTGTTTAGTTTGAAAGTTGCCACTCATGAGTTTTATCGTGTGTTGTTGTGTGCTATGAGATAGACCTACATGTGTATATACGTTTGACCATGTATTATGGATCAATGTTGTCTGTATGCATTCACTTAATACTTACATATTGTGTATATTCTGTGTTTCATTTTAGGCAATGTTTTTTTTTTTTTTTTTTTTTTTTTTTAATATACAAGGGTGTTTCTTCAATCATACGGAGCATTGTCATTCTTCATTTTTGGATCATTAAATTGAGCAGAACTTAATCTACAAGTTGAGTGTCTTCTCGAGTATTTGTAAGGCGTTCGTCCACATTAACTTGAGGACTGTACCTCCACGATTAGGCTGTCGAGGCCTATGATTTCACTATAACCCGCTCTCTTTTCAGGTATTTGTTTTAACCTGTTCTCTCCTTAGCTCTTTGTATTAACCCACTTTCTTTTCAGGTATTTGTTTTAACCCGTTCTCTTTTCAGGTATTTGCTTTAACCCGTTCTCTCCACAGCTTTTTGTATTAACCCGTTCTCCCCACAGCTCTTTGAATTAACCCAATCTCTTTTCAGGTATTTGTTTTAACCTGTTCTCTCCACAGCTCTTTTCAACCCTTTTTTTTTGTACATATAATGTATATTGCTTTTCTCTATGTCACCGCTTAATACTAAATGCCTTTTCCAAAAGTTGCGCAAACTTCAGGAAAAGAGAGTACGTTACCTATCTCACCTTGATAACTACCGTTTCTATCGTTTATCCCGTAATCTCCCCAAGGGTCTCAAAATCAAATGCAGCCCCTCCTTTGGGGACCTAGACCCCACATTCAGTAAGAAATGGAATGAAACACTAACCAAGACTTCCTTCCATTTACTTGAACTTCTCGAAGCCCAATGCCTAAAATACATTGACAAGCAGCCACTTCATACTGAGAGTACAGAATCTCCATTGAAAGTGTCTTGCCCTAATGATCATGAATGGGACCATTTCCAAGCCATTCTATCCTCCAACATTAACCACCTTCGTTCCTCCCTACAACGCCAACAGGACAAGAAACGCTGTAATGCCGAGGCTAACCATAAGAAATACATATACAGGCGTTTCCATAAGATCACCACTAAACCCTCTGGTGACAATACCCCTAACCCACCAACACATACTGTAATTAATCTGTCTGATACTGCACTCAGTGATCCCCAGGTTAAATTGCTCTCAATGGGTCTTAAGTTTTGCCCCACACCCAAGGAGCATAATCAACTCTCACTCCATCAGGACATAGCCCATTTCAACCACAGACTACGACTCCGTGAATTCTTCCACAGACGACGAGACCCCAGATGACACTCCCTCTGGGGCCCCAGCCGCAACCGCTTAAAAAAAGTGTATGGGTACCCCCTAAGAATAGGGATACAGCCCTTGACAACTACATCAACTCAGTCAACTCTGAGGTTCACAGGGAACCTCCTGCTAGATGTGCCAGCAACCTCTCCCGTGCTGAGCGGGACGCCATCGGTGAACTCCGACAAGCCACGAACCTAGTCATCAAACGGGCTGACAAAGGGTCTGCTGTTGTGGTCATGAACAGAGATGATTACACAGCCGAGGCCCTTAGACAACTTAATAACACTGATCACTATACAGAATGTGATACTGACCCTACCCACTCCTTCGCAAAAGAAATTTCTGACACCCTCATCAAAATTCATAATTGCAACGGTATTAACAAGGATACCTTTAACTATCTCATCCCACAGGATCCTCGTACGGCCCGTTTCTATCTACTGCCCAAAATACACAAGGCAGGTAACCCGGGTCGTCCCATTGTGTCGGGTAATGGTAGCCCAACAGAACGTATCTCTGAGTTCGTTGACAGCTACCTCAACCCTCTGGTCTCTCATATTTCTTCATTCATACAGGACACTACGGACTTCCTCCGTAAACTAGAGGGTATTAAACATCAAATACCCAATTCTGCCCTCCTTGTCACTAACATCCCCCGTGGCGAAGGCATAAGTGCATTTGCCAACGCTCTCAGATCCAACAACCAAACCAAACCTACTGTGAGACACCTCACAGATCTTATCCGACATATACTGACCAAAAACAATTTCACGTTCCTAGACAGTTCAGCAATGGGCACTAAGATGGCACCACCATACGCTAATCTGTTTATGTCTGACCTTGAAGACAGATTTGCTTTGTTCCCCCGTGCTAGTAACGCGGTAAAAGATACGAACTTAAATGAGCGCACTCTCCATCGTGGTGTTCAATATAGCAAAATAATAATTCACGGCAAAAGGTTTACGACATAATTTACCAACTTACGCAGTTTCTGAAATCGGCTGTCGTGAAATCGGCTGTATGCCCAATAGGGTTAAAATAGGACATTTCACAAGTATTAAATACAATTTAAACGTTCACAAACTGGTGCGTGAAAAATATAGCATTGTGATTTTTCATAAATAGGCAGAACAATTTTATTCATGGTGGTCTCGACCTAACTCATCAGACCACTGAATACATGCTTAATCAAGATAATGGCAATGATATTAGGAAATATGATCTCATGTTAAGTTAAGTTTTTGCTATGGCATTCATCAAAGATATTACCAATGCCCCGATTTAAACCAAATTATTTTGCTGGACGAAAAGTACCGCTTATATAACTCAAACACGAGCGATAAAGTACTTTTTTGATGTGCCTGTTTTTGCTTGCCTGTCCAAAATAAACCAAATTACCCGCTAAACTAAGCAATATTATTTATTTTACGGCATGCCATATCTGTATAGATGATACAGCACGTTATAAATTACTAGGAAGACAAATTATTGCAGTCAAATTATTGGAAAATCTTTCGCGCAAACCTAAATTCATGCCTTATGGAGTGTTTTGTGCAATATTTTTAAATATATTTTACTTATTCTGAGCTATGTGAATTGATTGCTGGGTTTCCTTTCATTCACCTCTTGCATTATGCCCTTCGCAGATGCTGTCAACATTTTACATTTAGTTCCCTTTGGCTGTTTGCTGGGGAGGGGGTAGGTTCATTGTGTTTTTTCGCACCTGGGTCCTCACTTGGATATTGCTTGGGATCCAGTTGGCGGCACCTGTGTATGGGTCTTGAGTGTATTGCGCAATGTATCTATTTTTAACTTCATTTATTTTACCTCAATATGATATTTCTTCTGTATTTATATGTATACACTGTAAAAAACGTTGGGCAATTTTTGCCCAATATTTTGACCAAAATTAGTCGAATATCAACAGGTTAAATAATTGGTCAAATAGTGCCCAACTGTCAATTAGTGCCCAACTGGTGTTGGGCAGTTACTTTCCCAATTAATTGGTCAGTGCCTTCAGTTAACAAGTTGAGTTATTTGCCTTTTCCAATTCCCGTGTATTGGTTAAGTGCATTTACATAATTGTTGGTTAAGGGACGATAGACCTGCGTTTTTAATACTCATCTAGAGAACAAATGTTTACCAGCACTAGGCGTATTGGTTAATCTACAATATCAAATATTGATTTAATTTTGCCCTACACCGACGTGTGTATAGCACTGCATACTGCTTTCCGAGCGTCTATGAAAAACTTCACAGGCGACTCGGGGGATTCGAACCTACCACATCTTTTACATGAGATTACATAATATAACATTGGGTGTGTCACACTGGGATTTAGTTCTGATTGTGTAGGTGAGACCAGTACTGTGGCTTTTCACCTTCTGAGCAGGTTTGAGATACAAACAGGTTTTGCATCTCGAGCGGGTACAATTAGAGCACCCCTGTGGTGACTCATGATCAGTGACATTAAGGTCACTGTTAGTGCTAGGGAGCCTAGCCCGAACCAATATATCACCGAGGTTGCAGGGGCGACGGAAAGAAATCAAAGGGGGCTCAGGGATGGCTGAGCGTAACCTATCGGAGGAGTGTAAAATAGTCATGTTATCATTTACGATAGATGAAAGTCTGGGTAATCTGGGGTGATAAGTAGTGACCAGGGGAACTCTGTTGGGAAAGGTATTCTTGTTACCCCGGGTAGCCAAGAGGGTGCTACGGGGGTATAGAGGGCCCTGTTGATAGCTAGTTGGACCCTGCGTTTGCTATGACCCCGGGATACAAGGTGTTGCCTCAGTTCAGACGACCGTTTCCTGTATAAGGTATCAGTGGAACAGATACGTCTTATACGGAGGGCTTGACTGAAGGCAATGGCCTCTTTGCAGTGCTTGTGGTGGCAGCTGTCAGAAAGGAGGTATTGATGAGTGTCAGTGGGTTTACAATAGACATCAATCGATATGCCCCGGGGGATTTGTTGATGGTGACGTCTAGGAAGTTCACGCTATTGGGAGAGTAGTTAGCAGTGAACTTGATGGTGGCATGGAATGAATTAATGTAGTTGATGAATTCATCTAGGCTATCTTGGCCACCACACCAGATGGAGAAGATATCGTCAATAAATCTCCACCATACTAGAAGACGGTGGGGGCAGAAGATAGCAATAGTTGTAGCCTATTGAACATTATATAATTGGTAGTTTCCTCTGACGGTTTTGTTTTTATTATTATTATTATTATTATTATTATTATTATTATTATTATTATTATTATTATTATTATTATTATTATTATTATTATTATTATTATTATTATTATTATTATTATTATTATTATTATTATTATTATTATTATTATTATTATTATTATTATTATTATTATTATTATTATTATTATTATTATTATTATTATTATTATTATTATTATTATTATTATTATTATTATTATTATTATTATTATTATTATTATTATTATTATTATTATTATTATTATTATTATTATTATTATTATTATTATTATTATTATTATTATTATTATTATTATTATTATTATTATTATTATTATTATTATTATTATTATTATTATTATTATTATTATTATTATTATTATTATTATTATTATTATTATTATTATTATTATTATTATTATTATTATTATTATTATTATTATTATTATTATTATTATTATTATTATTATTATTATTATTATTATTATTATTATTATTATTATTATTATTATTATTATTATTATTATTATTATTATTATTATTATTATTATTATTATTATTATTATTATTATTTATTAGTGATACTTATGTTCAAGATAGGTATTAACCCTATAAAGTATGTTGCGTTTGATACGATCTATCGCAAGAGGCCATTGAAAAATTCCATATGTCACCATTAGGGTGAAATATACCTGTGACACTTGTTACAATTCGGTCGGGTCGTTGAAAGACAGAGGCATGGGACGGAGACAAATTCTGTGTTCTGTTGTTTTATTCTGAAAACGATATGAAGACGAAGACATGTGAATGGATCTTCGACAGAAAACAGTGTGAAGGTGGAACAAATTAATTAAAGTATCAAAATACAAAGAACAATAATAAAATAACTTTATTACACCATTAATTATCTGCGGTTCGCGCCAAAAAACTTTGCAGCGTCCGTCATCTTGAATATTCATAAAACAATGCAAAGTAAGTAAAATGAATCGAAAATTGGGAGATAACTGTTTAAACAATAAAGCACTTGTGAATCTCCTTTGTAAAATAATATGAAAAAGGCTGTCTTAAGGACATTCAATATTATCGCAAGCTATGAAAATTTTTTGCTTACTAATTCATTCTAAATAAACAAAATAATAGCAAATAATCACTAAATGAAAGTATTAATGTTAATGAAAGTGTAGATCTAAGTTTTGATAAATGATATTTTTGAAATATAAATTGAAAATATAATAAGAGTACTATCTGGAAACGATATGAAGACGAAGACATGTGAATGGATCTTCGACAGAAAACATGCATGTGAAGGTGGAAGCGCGCGATAGAAATGCTATTGTAGAGGGCGCTTCCTTAATTTGAATAATAATGCAGTGATTAAAGAAATGATTACGTAATAAAGATAATTATGAGCTAACAAATAAACGGGGTGTTAAATTCTAAGCCGTCACATTATTCCCCTTTTTGGAAAAAAATGTCGTCCTCGACATTTGCTTTACATACACTATTTACAAAAATAACTCAAAAATAATAAACGCTATGATTTTTCGTTCCTGACGTGGTAATTAAATATACACTGATTCTCTTAATGAACATATTACCGGGCCCTGGTCTACAGTAAATTCAAAGAAAGGAGTATTCTATGAAATTATTTAGAACACAAATGTATCTAAGAAATCAAAGCAAAATAAATATATACCAATCATAAACGTTCGTTTTGGCAAAACTATGTCACAAAAAGGAAAATTTATACATGATAATTTCAATAGTCAATCATAATCTCAGCATTATTATGTTATACAGTATATAATCTCAGTATTTATACATAACAACTTCCACATATATATATATACACAGTAATTCACATTAACATGGAATTTGTTAAGGTCATAGTGTACATGAAAACAGCAAATAGAAAATACACTTTCCTCAATTTCTAAGATCTGAGGATCTGGAATAAATACGCTTATAAAAACAGATATTAATAAATCAATATCTACAGTGAGCTGAGGAGGTTTGGGACGTTAGATTGGACTGAGTTCTTGCAGGAATCTGAGACAAGTTTTCCTTCTTGTCTCCACCATCTTGGGTTGCTTCCACTTGTCCAATAGTCATCGACCAGCTTTAACCTTCTCTTGGTTCTTCTGTTCTTATCTGACCCAGATAGTCATATGTTAGCCTGTTGATCGGCTGTCTTGTTCTTACTGGTCTGGTACTAGGTGGTGAAAGGTATGCTGTACTCTCAGTGATATTAGTTTCATCTGAGTTCTCTGTAATATTTATTGAAGGTTGAGGAGTCCAGGAGTGAGATATTGGGTAGTTCTCACGGACGATTTCTTGAGTCAGTGTTGGAGGTGAGACTGAAGGAGATATGTTGTACCTCGGTGGTTTGTGGAGTATTACTGGGTTAAGTTCTGGAGGTGATACTGTCTCTTTGTGGAATATCAATTGTTTCCACAGGGATAAATGCGATGTCTACTTCTTCATCACTAGTTTCACTGTCGTTTCTGACTGGGGTTGGGACAGATACCTCTGGTGTAACTAGTGTCTCAGGGTCTGATGTTTTTACCTGACGTGTGTTTTCATCATCTGCCATGTTGTCTTCTTCTATCGGGAGAAACATGCATGGAGTCAGCAAGTTTCTGTGTACGGTCCTTTCTTTTCCATCATCTACAGAACGGACAGTGTAGACAGGTAAGTCCTAGTGTTTGGAGACAACGACGTAGGGTTGTGGTTCCCATCGGTCTGCGAGTTTGCATGTTCCAGTCAAGTGCTTGTTTTGAATCAGAACTCTATCACCACAATGGAGTGGAGCTACACGGGTACCTCTGTCGTACAGACGTTTCTGTTTGGCCTTAGCTTGTCTGACGAGGTCACTTTCTCTTTTGGAGGCGACTTGGAGTCTATCTTTGAATTGTTCGATGTACTCGTCATACGTAGGTGGATCTTGTTTGGGTGCCTGCCGAACATGAGGTAGAATGGCGCATACCTAGTCGAGTCGTGACGAGTTAAATTATATGCATGTGTCGTGGAGTGTCGTGGCCGAGCGGTCTAGCGCACCGAACTCAAGTTCTGGTGTTGCCAGCAGCAGGGTGTGGGTTCGAGCCCCGGTCGTGACACTTGTGTCCTTGAGCAAGGTACTTAACCATAATTGCTTCGTCCTTCGGATGGGACGTAAAGCCGTAGGTCCCGTGTGTTGTATAATGCACGTAAAGTGGATTGTCGTGCGGTCTAGCGCACTGAACTCAAGTTCTGGTGTTGCCAGCAGCAGAGTGTGGGTTCGAGCCCCGGCCGTGACACCTGTGTCCTTGAGCAAGACACTTAACCATAATTGCTTCTCTCCACCCAGGGGTTAAATGGGTACCTGTGAAGGCAGAGATGGTTTGCTCTATATGCGCTAGAAATGGCAGCAATTGAGCTGTATACTCCCCAGGGAGCTGAGATGGTTTCAGGAATGATTTATGAGCCTTATGAGCCTTATGAGCAGGGATAATAATATAATGCGCCTTGAGCGCCACTTAGTTGGTGGATACGTGCGCTATATAAATCTATACATTATTATTATTATTATTATTATGACACCTACGTATTGTTTCCAGTCTTTCTTTTGGTCTATTTCGAGAGTGCCGAGCATGTTCAGTAGAGTATGATTAAAGCGTTCAGTGAGGCCATTTCCTTGTGGATGATAGGGGATTGTTCGACTCTTTTTTATTCCTGATACTTTGCAGAGTTCCTTGATGAGCTGGCTTTTGAAGTTTCCACCTTGGTCGGCATGATTTCGTACAGGGAAACCGTAGTGCTGTATTATCTTCTTCCAAAGTATCTTGAAAACTGTGTCGGCCTTTTGGTCGCGAGTCGGGAAAGCATGTGCGTACTTAGTAAAAATGGCCTGTTGCATGAAGGACGGATGGATGGTGTGTTGCCACGGTTGCAGCATGCACAGTGGAAGGTTGACCTGTTGTTGTTGTTGTTGTTGTTGTTGTTGTTGTTGTTGTTGTTGTTGTTGTTGTTGTTGTTGTTGTTGTTGTTGTTGTTGTTGTTGTTGTTGTTGTTGTTGTTGTTGTTGTTGTTGTTGTTGTTGTTGTTGTTGTTGTTGTTGTTGTTGTTGTTGTTGTTGTTGTTGTTGTTGTTGTGGTTGTTGTTGTTGTTGTTGTTGTTGTTGTTGTTGTTTTGTTGTTGTTGTGTTGTTGTTGTTGTTGTTGTTGTTGTTGTTGTTGTTGTTGTTGTTGTTGTTGTTGTGTTGTTGTTGTTGTTGTTGTTGTTGTGTTGTTGTTGTTGTTGTTTTGTTGTTGTTGTTGTTTTGTTGTTGTTGTTGTGGTTGTTGTTGTTGTTGTTGTTGTTACAGCGTTACCAATGTGCCACATGGGCACACCGGGAACAAAGGAGTATAGCTTTCGCGTGCCAAAAGAACACCTTGGTACCCAAGCGATATGCAACATTGAGCAAATTTGGCACAATGGGGTTGAAAGGGATAACATGGATTTTTCCGAGGCAAGAAGGCATGGCGGCGATTTATTTTATAGTATTTAATCTACCAATTTATTAATAAAATAGCAAGATTCACCCAGGCCGTTAATGGCCGATTTTGAAAATGTGTAGCCGAAAATGTTTTGTTTTTTGGGGGGAGGGGGTGATTTGTAGTTGGAGTAGTCATTATGTATTTATTTTACTTTATTAATTGTTCTCCATATCGAAAGAGCACAAAATGGGCTACAAGACTGTGGGATTTTTTTCAGATCACATATAAATTTTGCATAAAAGCGTGAACCAGTTTCAATAAGAATTTATTTATTTATTATGTGCTGGGTAAAATATGTACCAAACAATATATACAATTTATATATTTTTTGGATTGGAAACTATCTGCTTAGATACAGCTGAACAGTTTAGATGCAAAATTTTGAAAGAAAAACATTTTGATGAAATGTATGGGTCTTAAACCATTGTGCTATGTCATAGATTTACTCAACTATAATGATTTTTGCCTTTATTGCTTTTATTTATTGCCTTTAGACGGGAACCGTCGTGCCATCTTGTTTATTTAGCTTTGAGCTTTAAAAGACCTTTTATTTAAGGTTAATCGTTTTATATCTAATTGTTTTGTATTAATACTTTTTAATTGTCATTTTGTTACTTGAATTACAATTTACAACTT
>CM055824.1:32091457-32171976 GCA_029582265.1 Zoroaster sp. YZ-2022 | reverse complement strand
GATCATGATTGGTCTGTTTTGAATCTTTCTTTCCCTTAGAGAGCCAGTGTCGGTCGGGGTTTCTGGAAATGTAATGTTTCCGTCCTTCCCGATGCTGGCAGACTCTCAAGGAGGGGTTCGATAATGAGCTTCTCTGGTGGGAGGATGTCAAGTCCCGTATCAAGCTTTTTATTATTTCTTTCTCTTGCCGCTTGGCTAAGAAAAGGCGGAAGCGTAGGGAGTTTGGCTTCCTTGCAATCGGCCATTTCCCAATAATGCTGGACAGTGCAGCCCTGCTGTACTTGCCCAGCATGATTTCCTGAAGAGAGAACTAGAATGACTGGACGACTTTGAAGCGGAGGGGCTCCGGATACGTTCGCGGGTACGGGACCTCGATGAAGGAGAAGCTGTCCAAATTTTTCTGTCAACTCGAGACTTCCCAGGCTCGGAAGAAACTCGTTTCCTCAGTGCGTGGCCCTGGCGGAAACGTCATTGACTCCGCTGAGGGAGTTACTAAAGTTTATCGAGATTTTATATTGATCGTTTTACTGAAGAGCCCGTGGAGGTTGATTTACAATCTCCCTCTTTAGCTCTTTGTCTACTCGCGTAGATGAGAGAACCGTGTAGAACTTGGAAAGCCCACTTGGGCTTTCCGAGCTCAACTCTGACTTTACGTTGCATGGCCAATGGTAAGACTCCGGGTTGTGACGGCCTTCCCAAAGAGTTCTATGTGACTTTTTGGGACTTGGTGGGCCACGATCTTCTAGGGGTTTTTCGTTGTGCTTTTGACCTTAATATATAGTAATTCTCAACGTTTGGGAGTCATCACACTCTTGGAAAAAAGGGAGATCCGCTTGACCCAAAGAATAAGCGTCCCATTAATGACCACCCCACATCACTCCTGTCGGTTCTCCCCATCGGGAATCGCAATGTTTGGGTGTCTCATCCGGAGCAAATATGGACATGCGCCCGGTGAGTGGAGCCTGGTAACGAAGCGAGTAAGTGTAGCACCATTTGGTGCTACATATGCAGTTATTTGTTTTAGGACTATTATGAAGACTATAAAATATCCGCCCGTGGCCCTGTCGTTATTGTCGTCGAATCTATGGAGGAGATTTCTGTTGTTTTTCGAACGTTGTATTCCAATTTGTTCTGGGCCTTTGCCCAGACTTATTTTTTGTCCGCAGCATGTCCATGATCATTTATGTTCTTAAAGATTAATGTATTTGTTAACTTCGTATAAGTGCATTTTATTAGTTTAACAGACAGAAAGGGCCGTAACCCTTGTATGTCGTGGCATGTGTAGCATGGATACGATGTTTCTCCATTGTCCAAGTCTCTTCGTCCTTGTATAAGTTTAGTTATAATCCTCGTAGGGTGGGGTTGTACCCTCAATAACCTAGTTGTAGGGCTACTCTACACTGGGGCTTACTATTGGTTTTAAGAACTGTTAAATAAAAATATTAAATGTATATGAATACCTTAATAATAATAATAATAATAATAAAGATTTTTTAGCGCGCACATATCCACCCTGCTGGGCGCTCAAGGCGCGAAAACAAAGAAAAAACATTAATACAAACAATATACAATGATAGCATAGGGAAACAAATATTATGTACCGAGATACAATGTACATGTACTCACAATGCAATTACAAATAATTTTATACATCATCTTTAAAGAGTTGTGACATAAGATGAGTTTTAAGTATCGACTTGAATCTGGTTATACTATGACAAGATTTGAGTTTAGTTGGAAGACGATTCCAGAGTCTCGGAGCTGCGACAGAAAACGACCTATCACCCCAGTTCCGTTTTGAAGTTGGTTCCTTTAGGAGTGACATGTTGCTGGAGCGCAAATTGCGTGATGGAGTGTAGACTTTAAGCAGTTCAGAAATATAAATTGGAGCAATGTTATTAAAGATTTGTGAACAATTAGCATAAGTTAAAACAATTCTCTGTGAAACAGGAAGCCAGTGCAGTTCTTTCAAGATTGGCGTGATATGGCATGACTTTCTGGACAAAGTCACAACACGAGCTGCTGTGTTTTGTATGTGCTGAAGACGAGATATTTGATTCTGCAGGAGACCGTAAAGGAGAGCATTCCCGTTATCGAGCCGTGATGTGACAAACGCATGTATAATTTGTTCAGCAGCACTTTTATTCAAGTATTTCCTAATTCGGCTTATATTTCTGATATGAAATGATGATATGCGAACAATGTTGGAGATGTGTGGTTTTAAAGTCATTGTCGAGTCAAATATAACACCCAAATTACGTGCATGTAATGAGGGGCTTATCTGCGAGTCACCAATTGTAATAAATGGAAGAAACTTTGAACAATTGCTGACGTGATCCAAATAGAACAAATTCTGTTTTCATCGTTCAATTTCAGGAAGTTTTGTCTCATCAACTTCGAATCTCTTGAATACATTTCTCCAGTGTTTAATGCAGGAATCGGCGGGTTCTTGAGAAGATTTAAAAAGTAATGTAAAGCTTGCGTGTCATCAGCGTAAACATGGTAATTTAAATTATACTTCAAAATGATATCACGAACTGGAAAAGGTATAACAGTAAACCACTGTGGGCCGAGCACAGAGCCTTGGGGTACAGAATAGTCCAAGAATAACAGGCTCGGAGATAAGCGTTACCAATACAAACATGCTGAGGCCTATTTAAAAGGTAGGACTTACCCCAATCCAGGGCTGTGTCCTGTATTCCAAGATGATAATTGAAGGCGGGAGAGAAGGATTTTATGATCGACCGTGTCAAATGCGGCGCTTAAGTCTAACAAAACTAATGCAGTGATTTTCCCTCATCCATGGCAGATAAAATGTCATTGTTGACGCGAAGAAGAGCAGTTTCCGTTCCATGAAATGGTTTGTAGGCTGACTGAAATGTGTCCGACAGGTTATTAGCACGAACATGGTCAGAGATCCGTGATGAAACAACTCGCTCGATTGTTTGTCCAAGGTACTTTAAATTCGCTACTGGTCGGTAATTTTTGAAAACTTCCTTGTCCAAGGAAAACAACCGGAAACAACCGGAAGAAAGAGATCTGTTTACAATAATTGTGATATACTTAGCAAACACATCAATATTTTGTTTTATTAGCGAAGTTGGCACTGGATCAAGTTCACATGATTTTGATGGCGATTTCATGATGAGTTTCTTGATCTCCGTAACACTAGTAGGCTCAAACATGGAAAGTCTACATTGTGGATCCTTGCGTGATGGTGTTTGTGATAGAATGGCAGGTACTGAGGGAAAAGAACGACGGATATTCTCAATTTTTGTGACAAAAAAGTTTGAAAAAGCGCATTTGCGAGGTCCTGATCGGAGTGTGTAGATGGAAGCACTGGAGCTTTGGGTTTATGAAGCAGCTTTTCAACAATGTTAAAGAGTTTTCTGATCACCAGAGCTATCTTCCACAAGAGATGAGTAGTGAGTTATTTTTGCCTGGTTAGTCATGTTCTTCACAATATCACGTTGGTTACAGTATTCTTGCCGATGTACTCCAAGTTTCCCATTGTCACGCCATCTTCGCTCAAGTTGACGGCGGATTTTCCTTGCAGCACGGATATCATCATTGAACAGAGTTCAGATTGTAGTTTAACAGTTCGAGTTTTTGCGGAGCATGATCATCAAAGATGTTACGGACAGTAGATTCAAATAGACTGACACAAGAATCCAGCTCACCATCTTCAAGGTTTACATTTTCCAGTTGAGATTCAACATCATGACATACATTTTGAATATTTACTTTTTTCCAGTGGCGAGTAGTTACAGAAATGGTAGGTATGTGAGGTTTTTTAAGGTTCAAATTTACCATGATTGCATAATGATCAGAAAAGCCAGGATGAATAGTTATATTCGAGATAAGAGGTGAAGTACTTTCACGCGTTATCATGAGGTCAAGACAGTGACCATACCGATGAGTGGGTGCTGTGATGTGCTGTATAAGTCCATGAGCAGAGAGCAGATCTTTAAACTGATTTGCATAATTGTTTGAAATAATGTCCATATGAATGTTAAACTCGCCGGTTAAAATAATGTCAGATGGGTGTAAGAGATAATCTACAATTAATTTTTCAAATTCCTGCAGAAAACTGGAGAAGTTTACATGTTTACCATCAACATCCCTTTCTGGTCCATAAATATTAACAAGGCGAACAGATCTAGAGTTGCACGTTACCTCAGCATGCAGAGATTCAAATGTTAGGTAGTCAACGTTAACACTTTTCATGCTGACAGAAATACTGGACCTAAAGAGTAGTGCAACCCCTCCACCGGCCTTTACTTGTCTGGGGATATGATGGAGAGAGTAGCCAGCAGGAGTACACTCACGGGGTAGCAGGTCATCATCAGGTTTAAACCATGTCTCGGTTATGGCAACAAGATCCAAATTGTTTTGAAGTACAAAGTCAACCTTGATACAATCATTGGAAATAAGTTAGTCCAGAACAGAAATACTCATAATATGACTGTGTGCCAGAGTTAAATAAACAAAGAATAAATTTTCTTAGGAAGCTAAACACCTGCAATGTTCGTGATGAAATCTTACAATTTTTACCGGAATATAATTCAGTCCGTCATTACTTTCAGTTGTATTGTATGGTTATGACAATCTCACTGATAAAAAATTAGCCAATAAAATAAGAGGTTTTGACATTAAACAAACAGCGGAAAGGTTTATCTCAATAAATTAGATGCATTAAACTAGAGATACACCCTCTGCATCCATTCTTACACATATCAGGTAGATATCGTGCCCTATGCAATCGAACAATCTGGTTTACATTGTCTACCAACAGCAGTCCATCAACTCAAATTTCACAAGGTGATCACATATATGGTTGCTTTTGGGGCCTTATTTTGTTATTTTAACTGTACGAATTTTTATGTTTTTTACTATTACTATATGTTTTTATATAATTGTGATTGTATGAATTGTCTGGTTTGATCTGGATGTTTAATATTTTTTAATTGCAAATCTGGAAGAGAAATATAACTATTTTTTTAAATTGTGATTGATATTAAAATTAAATTGAATTGAGTTCAGCTATCGGTATATTTGTATTTCTTTTCCCCATCTCTAAGATGCCAGTGAAACTGGCATTTCAGCTATATCATAGTCAGCTGTTCAACCCTTACCCGGAGCGCGATTTGACTTAACATTCAAATCTCCCTCCATACGAGATCACTTTCTACCAGGCTTGGAGTCCATCCCCGGTAGTAAGCTGTTTACTTATGGTGGCTATGTAATAGTCACCATATTTCAAATACGTATGCAAGTGGAGTGTCGTGGCCGAGCGGTCTAGCTTACCGGACTCAAGTTCTGGTGTTAGCAGCAGAATGTGGGTTCGAATCCCGGCCGTGACACTTGTGTCATTGAGCAAGACACTTAACCATAATTGCTTCTCTCCACCCAGGGGTTAAATGGGTACCTGTGAGGGCAGAGTTGGTTGATTAGCCCTATATGCGCTGTAATGGGAGCAATTGAGCTGTATACTCCCCAGGGATCTGAGATGGTTTCAGGAATGATTTATGAGCCTTATGAGCAGGGGTAATGATATAATGCGCCTTGAGCACCACTTAGTTGGTGGATACGTGCGCTATATAAGTTCACTTGTTTGTTGTTGTTGTTGTTGTTGTTGTTGTTGTTGTTGTTGTTGTTGTTGTTGTTGTTGTTGTTGTTGTTGTTGTTGTTGTTGTTGTTGTTGTTGTTGTTGTTGTTATTTATTATTTATTTATTGTTGTTGTTGTTGTTGTTGTTGTTGTTATTTGTTGTTGTATTTATTATTTATTTGTTGTTATTTATTGTTGTTGTTATTGTTATTATTTATTTATTATTATTTATTATTGTTATTATTGTTGTTGTTGTTATTGTTTATTGTTGTTGTTGTTATTGTTGTTATTTATTATGTTATTGTATGTTATTATTATTGTTGTTATTGTTATTTATTGTTGTTATTTATTGTTATTATTATTATTGTTGTTATTTATTGTTATTATTTATTATTATTATTTATTTATTATTATTTATTATTATTATTGTTATTATTATTATTTATTATTTATTATTATTTGTTGTTATTATTTATTTATTTATTATTGTTATTATTATTATTATTATTATTTATTATTATTTATTATTGTTATTATTTTTATTATTATTATTATTATTTATTTATTATTATTATTATTTATTATTATTTATTGTTATTGTTATTATTTATTTATTTATTATTATTTATTATTATTATTATTATTATTATTATTATTTATTATTATTATTATTATTATTATTATTATTTATTATTATTTATTTATTTGTTGTTATTGTTATTATTATTTATTTATTTATTATTTATTGTTATTTATTGTTATTGTTATTATTATTGTTATTATTTATTTATTTATTTATTATTTATTATTATTATTATTTATTATTTATTGTTATTATTATTATTATTTATTTATTTATTTATTGTTATTATTTATTATTTGTTATTATTGTTATTTATTTATTTATTGTTATTTATTTATTTATTATTATTATTGTTATTATTATTTATTATTTATTGTTATTGTTGTTATTTATTGTTGTTGTTGTTGTTATTGTTGTTGTTGTTGTTGTTATTTATTTATTTGTTGTTGTTGTTGTTGTTGTTGTTGTTGTTGTTGTTGTTGTTGTTGTTGTTGTTGTTGTTGTTGTTGTTGAGTGGACGATAATATTGTCTGATCGAGGCTTGCGAGATATGGGGAGGTTCTCGCGGGGAGGGAATGTACCTTCCCTATTTAATGACACCCGCCAATATAAAATGATGGTGAAAAAGAACATCACCTCAGTGCTCTGATTTGGTGACAGTAACTCCTGGGTGTCTTGGACCGTACCAGGACTTGTGCCCAATGCAGAGCATCCGACCATATGGATGCCGATTGTATTAGACAATCAAGTGCACTTAAGTACGACAGCAAGGTCACGCCAAGTAAGCTCTTTATAGAGCTTGAGAAGATCGGGGTAGATATCAGCGAACACAGTAGCTGCCCAATCCTTACCCGTGGCAGACGGAAATGGCGCGGGGGAGGACGAGGACAACCTTTTTAACTTTAGATACAACTACATGATCAGATCTAAATATATCAGATCTAAAGTTTTAATGTTCTGCAACTATGTTTTTGTGTTCAATAAGTTTCATGGAGAAAGAGAAGGCCGTCCGCATGCGAAATGTAGGGACTTGTTTGTGTTGTGTATTATTTTAATTCATTGTAACCGCTGTGATTTTGTTATACTAAAAAGACAGTATTTAAATGCTAGTTATTATTATTAATAGTGCTTCATGTCTGTGAACGAAATTTGGCATAAATATTTTGTGTGGTTCATGAGATATGATTTTTGGAAATATTAACCTTTGATTTAGTGTAATTCGATATCTGACGACGTCACCATGACGTCCCAACTTTAGGTACAACTACTCGTGTCACCAAACATGGCGCCCCGCTATAACCGTATGCATCGTATAGCCTTCTGCTACAACGCCGTAGATAATTTTTGCACAGGGAAAAAGGTGCTACAAGTAATGTTTTATATTGTAGGCAGATAGAACGACAGCTTTTCTGTGCCTCGAAAAAAGCTGTTAACGTCGGACTTTAGGTCACGTTTCTCGATACATGAATAGCGCCCTCTTGGGTTAGGTTTTGTATAAATTAAGAAGACGTGATTTCTTATGCACTTTTCTTGTGTGTTAAACTTGTACAAGTCTTCTAGTGCGTTTTGTGAAGTTTTAAGGTGCATTGTAGTGGATACTATACTGAACAAAATTATAAACGCCCCATGTGGCACTTTGAAACTTTTATTAGCCTTAGAGGTTGCAAAATCATACAAAATTCATTTTGTTGTTCAATATGCTACAGATTACTGTCCGTTAGAACACGATAGTGGCGTCTGGCAATCATGGACATGCATGTGGACACGGTGGGGGTCAGGTTGAAACATGGGGCGTTTATATTTTTGCTCAGTGTATATTGGATTTAGGAACAATGTACATGAACGATCAGGATTGAGTTCATTGCCTTTCTTATGGTCAATTTTCATTTATACAAGAGTGCCCTCTGTTTATTATCAATATAATGCACTGGAGGAAGTGGATTCAAATGTTACAGGTTATTTTCCCACATTTATCAGTGATGTTTTGGAATGTGAAAACAACCTCCCTTTTATGGACTGTGTGTAACCAGTAGTGCTTTTAATAATAATTCTAGCTAGTTTTGATAATATTCCCAGTTGTTAGTTCTCTTAAGCCTTTATGGACAAAACCGTGATTTCTCAAGTGAGGAATTTCAGGTTGTTATTTTACTTTGTACCTATATTATGGTATTTCTTTATTTTCTCTTTCATGGGACTGTTCTCTGATCCTTTCGCCTCCGTATGTCTGGTCTGTCCTTGCCATCCATCCTATCAGTAAATAAAAGAACTGACACTTTCATAACAGTTTTAGGTAATACAGAGCTCTTGGCTCGACGTCGGCGTTCAGGTTTAAATTTTTAATTTGTGCCATACTAGTGTCATACTAATAAGTTATACTTATTTTTTCTTTATTTTGAAGTTTTATTCCGTGCTGAGCTTCTGCAATTTTTAGGAATCAAGTTATTCTTTATTATTTTTGGTTGGTGCCTTTTTTGACTTGTTCGATGATGGTTAATTTTTATAACGAGTACTGAGCTACCATTTCAGTAAGTCTATTATTTTTATTTTTTTTGGGGGGGGCGGGGATTTTCATATTGTTTCCAACAAGAACGCATATTGTAGCGCAGTCGGGCCACGAATTACAATATTAAGAAAACGATGCGAACAAATACCTTTGTTTACACTTAATGAAAAAATCACTACGACTAATGTCTAAACATTAACTCTTCTTCTCGAAGATTTAACGACAGAGTTAAGGAAATTACTGGATAATATTACGTATAATACACTGTACTGCAATATGTAGTGGTGCTATTAAAAAAATCAACTTAATAAACTACAAATTAAAACCGCTATTTGCCAGAATGAAATTGTGTACAGAAAGTAATACACACACAACGGTGTCACAAAAGGAACCATGTAATACTTTGCTATCGAACTCTGACAATACTGTTATGTCTTGCCCGCCTGGACAGGAAATCAAACAAACAAACAAAATCAAAAAACAATCAACACAACACAAAGTCTTCTACTCGAAGAGTTAGCGAAAATTTTAGAGAGTTACCAGATAAGTTTACTTAATTTAATAAAACGTACACTACTGCAACTTGTAGTGATGCTACGAAAAAGGCAAAAGCTAATAAACTACAAATTAAGACCGCAATTTGCCAGACTTAAAATGTGTAAAGAAAGTAATACACACACAACGGTGTCAAAAAATAACCATGTAATACTTTGTTGTCGAACTTCCACGGCACTGTCATGTCTTGCCCGCCTGAAGGACAAAACAGAAAAAAACACAATCAAAGGGATATCAACAAACCAACACAAGTCTTCTACTCGAAGAGTTAACCGGATAACTTTAATTAATTTAATCAAACGTACACTACTGCAACTTGGAGTGGTGCTATTAAAAAAAATATACCTAATAAACTACAAATTCAGACTGCTACTTGTCAGACTGAAGATGTGTACAGAAAGCTATGCACACACAACGGTGTCAAAAAAGAAACCATGCAATACTTTACTCTGAATTGTCTTGCCCGCCTGGACGAAACGAAAGGGAAAAAATCAATGGGATATAAAGAAACCAACTCTTCTATTCGAAGAGTTAACAAAAAAATAAGAAATCATATTAATGGAATGAGTCACTCCAGCCGATGACATGACAACCGGGAATTGTTTTTATTCCTGGTAAAAAACGAGCCTTTAAGGCGGCCGATTTGAATGTAACGTCAAACCGACGACGACGAAGAGGTTGCACGCAGACCAAGTGGCTACTAATGTCCACTCCGATCTTTTCAAACTCCTTGAAGACCACACTTGGTGACACTTTCCTGTCAAACTGTAGGAAGACAGCACAGTCTTCTCTATTTCCTTCCCACCTAGGCATGGGGGGAGGTGCATCCGCGTCCCTCCATGTCGAAAATGACATGACAGAATAAGCAAAGAATGGGAAATAAACGAACCAGAAAACAACTCTTCTACTCGAAGACGAACGAACACTTATGAAATTACCCTACCCAGATGTTACTTTACTTAATAATTATTTAGGCCACGACAACTTGTAGCGGAGCTTCATCAACAAACCACAACTTCAGACTGCTATTCAAACCTGAGAAGCGAATCACACACTCAACGCTGGAGCCTGAGGGTTGTTCTTTGTTCCGCAAGACAGCACTTACATAACTGTAGAGATAACAAAGAAAAAACGCTAACTCCTCCACTAACTTGAACGAAAGCAGCGAGCCGCAAAGAACCGGACAAAAACAAATTAAACCAACCGTTGCTTTCTGCTTGAAGCAAAAAGAAACTTGTATTTGTACTTAAAAACTGTGAACAGCTTTCAACGTAAAACTGATGGTTTGTCTGTTAGGACTGTATGTCTTAGACAAAGCGATGCCCACAAAATCACTCTGAGGAACACACACACACACCGGCACACACACACAGACCTTTGTTGCTATCACTGTGTGGACATTACTTTGTTCTCCTGTACTTAAGGACAGGAATTTCTTAAAATCGTTCCCATTTCACACAGAAGAGTGTTTTGAGAGCGGTTTTCGTTCTATTTTTCCCTTTTAATAATATCCTTCGATTTAAGTCAAAGAACCTGCCTAGACAAATCACTAATTTCAGAGATATTGGTACTTTTCTAAAGTCCAAAAACACTGTGTGGACGTGTGTAAGTCCACACAGTGCACAGAGTTCCTACACTGTGTGGACATCCTTTGTTCTGAAGTCCACATAGTGTATGCACCGCCTGCACATTCTTACACACATTGATTTGTGGGGTATTCCTTTGTTCGTTCTATTATCCCTTTTCTATAGAATTCTCCTGTGGGGTACAAGATTTCTATAGCTAACTTGTGGGGTCCAATTGTTCCATTGTGTTTTGGACCCCACAACGAATAACGTACACGTCCACACACACACACATTCTCATTTTTGCATCCTTGTGGAGACCTCTATTGTTCTTTCCTTTGTTCCTGTACTTAATAATTTCCCATAGGTTTTGTACACAAATTCCTTGTGGAGACATGGCACGCACGCACGCACGCACGCACGCACGCACGCACGCACGCACGCACGCACGCACGCACGCACGCACGCACGCACGGCTCGTCCGTTCTGCACGGCTCGTACGTTGTGAACTCGGCATGGTTAAGAAATACCAACAGGACGCTATTTTTTCTGCAGTACACTTTGCCAATAGCTAAGAAATTGGCATATAAATCAAATCTAAAAAAGGTTCTTCAATAATTAATTCACGAACAAATTTGACTGGCATTGTATTCTAATAAATAGAACGTTTGCTTAGCAATTGAGAGGTATATCGAGTTCAATACTGAGTTTCCAACATTTCAATAAATTTATTTTATACATTTGTTATACATTTTTTAACACAAAAGCAAATCAGAAGAAACGCCTTTGTATATAATACTAGTACATTACGGTCGAGGACCTTTTTTTTGTAACTTCAAGGTTTGTAAGCAGTGTGCAAATTAATACTAATGTTGAAATAATTCTTAATTTTGTTCACTGAAATGTTTTCCTTTTAAGTTTTTACACAAAGATAAAGTGTAAAAATAATGTTTTTAAATAAATGTACAACCCGCACCAATATTTACCCAAACCAAAATTTGTCATTGCCTGAGATCCCAACCAATGGGGGTGGACGGACGTAGCGTTGTCTGTTTTTACCTCATTGGAATGCGTACAGGACTTAAAGGGGCAATACCGTCACAATCAACAGGGCATGGATGTCAGAATTTAACTTGTCTTAGCTGTTTTCAGTTCTGTTGTACTTTCAAACAGCTTACCCAAAGAAATAAGTATTCAAAACGATGGCTTTCATTTGTTAATATGTAAATTAGTTTAACACTGGGATTCTTTAGGCTATTGTGCTCCAGTCTTGTGTGGAGTTGTGAATGAGAGTTGTGAATGAGAGGTGGTTAATTTACATAGGAATGTGGAATTTTAGTTAAATAGTTAGGTATGGGTGCGGTGCTGAGAGGGTTGCAGTCAGTATTGCTGTTGGAAAGAGATGAGATGAGATGGTTTGCAAATATGGGTCGCTATCAGCGGTAGAGGGCGCAATCTTTGTGATCTTTATAAACTTTGTGAACTTTGTGAACATCCAACTTTTGTTTCGCGGCGTCTGAAACAGATGGATACGTACTTAAGCTAGCTGTGTGGAGTGATGTGAGGAATTACAACTTTGAGGACTACGCCATAGATTTGGTGGGACCGTTTCTTTTATTATATAGGAAATCTGTGTTGCCAAGAGAGGAACATAATTAGCCTATTTGTAGTATCGGGGTTTATGAGGGTTAGCTCGACTAGTGCCGTTTGTCTTTGAATTTATGCATAACCTAAAAACGGTAATAATTATGTTACACTCTTGAATGTATGTGAATGTCAATTACAGTCTGCTTATGAATTTTCTAATTGGATAATATATATATTCTCATATTTAAATTTGCGACGTCAGATCAGTGAACATTTAAAATCTTTTTGAGGAGGTTTTAACCATTCGTAATGTAATTTAGTTTGTGAACTTTGGGAGTGTATTTCCATAGTTAATAGGCATATAGGTGCTTTTAATTTTTGCACTGAACATTTCAAGCCAGGAGAAATTGAGACTGGCACTTTTGGTAAATTGTGATTTAATTACTTGGATGATTCAATTTTAATGATTGGACAATTTATAATTTATTGCTGACAATTTAAGCCGTTATGCGGTGAATATAAATTTAGTGAATTTGTATAGGGATTTTCGGTAACTGTCCAGAAGTGAAGATTCTTTATTTGAGACTGGTATTTTCTAGAATTTTAAATAATAAATGTGTAAATAAATATATTACTGCTTTTGTCCTAGTTCCATTCACTGAGTCTTTCGGTCATGGCCATCCTATAGGGGTTAGTTGTGACAATGGAATCAAAGTGCTAGTTTTAGATTAACCCAGTAACTGAAAATAATACCCCACACGATAATGTCATATTACCGTTGCTGCTGCATAAATGAGCCAGTAATTTTCAGTCACTGTGTTAATCTTCAAATAGGACACCGACTCCATGCTCTGAAGGGTCTCCGATTTATGGTCATAGGTCGGCTTCAAAATCGGTGTGGTGACACGTTTTGTTTTGTTTTGGAGCAGAGAGTAAAATTTAGCAAGTTCACTCACACTAACAACAGATTGCATGTATTAATTTTAACACAGACAGAGTGACAAATCAACAAGCGTGTTCGCCATATTAAAAACGAATCGTCAATTTTTGTGAGAAATTATTCCTTTTACTTTTGATACTTTTTGCAGGAGAAGGTAACCAAGTTATTGAGTGCATCGCCATTTCCGTCATTGGCAAGGAACCTTGACTGCTATCGCGGAGGACATGCTGGTCCGTGGCACGACGGACAATGGCTGTACACGCCATGTGAAGGTATTCATACGTAATGTTTACGTACATGTTGCCTGGTTGGTTGTGCGTATTATAGTGCTGTTGCTCGTGTACGTTAACAATGGACACATTTCTACCCACGTACGCACATTATTGTAAAGACGGATGTACGACTGTGTACTACATTATTCATGGTTGTGTAAAGCACAAGCCGAATTCAGTTCAAAATAATACAATAATTATATCATTCATAAATACCCAAGACAGTCTAAACAAAAATTAATCACGTGGGGTCTATTAACGGACGGATGGTAAAGACACAGCTTATCAAAACCAAAGCTGCCCGTATGTGCAAGCTGCTCGCCAGATAGGCCTGTTTTGCGCGACACGGATTTGAACTGATCATAGCAACAGGTATTATTTAGCATCACGCACCTCACTCATGTACATGTAGTTTGAAAGTATTTCGTGTGACCCCAAAACGTTAATTTATATAAATCCGGAGGGTGGCCTTAGCTTTCGATCCAAACTGGACCTTCATCAGAGGCTTTGACAAAGTACAAACATAAAAAACACATCCATTTATAGGAAAAAGGGAAAGCAAAGGATCATGGGGCGGGATCCAAAAAAGCGGGAAAATAGTAGCCAATTAAAGATAAGCATCAGTCTAGAAAAGCCAATAGGAGTATCGGAAGTGAACAAAGGAGGGATTATTGTGCCATAAAATAAGTAGATCCAGCAGTTTGTGATAAAGCTAGGGTACAGGAGGGATTATTGAACTCATTGTAATTGAAGCCTGCCTAAAATGCATTGACAAGCAGTCACTTGATATTGAGAGTACAGAATCTCAATTGAAAGTGTCTTGCCCTAATGATCATGAATGGGACCATTTCCAAGCAATTCTATCCTCCAACATTAACCACCTTCGTTCCTCCCTACAACGCCAACAGGACAAGAAACGCTGTAATGCCCAGGCTAACCATAAGAAATACATATACAGGCGTTTCCATAAGATCACCACTAAAACCCTCGGGTGACAATACCCCTAACCCACCAACACATACTGTAATTAATCTGTCTGATACTGCACTCAGTGATCCCCAGGTTAAATTGCTCTCAAGGGGTCTTAAGTTTTGCCCCACACCCAAGGAGCGTAATCAACTCTCTCTCCAACAGGACATAGCCCACTTCAACCACAGACTACGACTCCGTGAATTCTTCCACAGATGACGAGACCCCAGATGACAGTCCCTCTGGGGCCCCAGCCGCAACCGCTTCAAAGAAAAGTGTATGGGTACCCCCTAAGAATAGGGATACAGCCCTTGACAACTACATCAACTCAGTCAACTCTGAGATTCACAGGGAACCTCCTGCTAGATGTGCCAGCAACGTCTCCCGTGCTGAACGGGACGCCATCGTGAACTCCGACAAGCTGCGAACCTAGTCATCAAACGGGCTAACAAAGGGTCTGGTGTTGTGGTCATGAACAGAGATGATTACACAGCCGAGGCCCTTAGACAACTTAATAACACTGATCACTATATAGAATGTGATACTGACCCTACCCACTCCTTCGCAAAAGAAATTTCTGACACCCTCGTCAAAATTCATAATTGCAACAGTATTAACAAGGATACATTTAACTATCTCATCCCAGGATCCTCGTACGGCCCGTTTCTATCTACTGCCCAAAATACACAAGGCAGGTAACCCGGGTCGTCCCATTGTGTCGGGTAATGGTAGCCCAACAGAACGTATCTCTGAGTTCGTTGACAGCTACCTCAACCCTCTGGTCTCTCATATTCCTTCATTCATACAGGACACTACAGACTTCCTCCGTAAACTAGAGGGTATTAAACATCAAATACCCAATTCTGCCCTCCTTGTCACTCTGGTTGTTTCCTCCTTATATATACTAACATCCCCCGTGGCGAAGGCATAAGTGCATTTGCCAACGCTCTCAGATCCAACAACCAAACCAAACCTACTGTGAGACACCTCACAGATCTTATCCGACATAATCCTGACCAAAACAATTTCACGTTCCTAAACAGAAACTTTCTCCAGGTACAAGGTTCAGCAACGGGCGCTAAGATGGCACAACCATACGCTATAATATGTTTATGTCTGACCTTGAAGACAGATTGCTATCATCTGCCCCCACCGTCTTCTAGTATGATTTATTGACGATATCTTCTCCATCTGGTGTGGTGGCCAAGATAGCCTAGATGAATTCATCAACTACATTAATTCATTCCATGCCACCATCAAGTTCACTGCTAACTACTCTCCCAATAGCGTGAACTTCCTAGACGTCACCATCAACAAATCCCCCGGGGCATCTCGACTGATGTCTATTGTAAACCCACTGACACTCATCAATACCTCCTTGCTGACAGCTGCCACCCCAAGCACTGCAAAGAGGCCATTGCCTTCAGTCAAGCCCTCCGTATAAGACGTATCTGTTCCACTGATACATTATACAGGAAACGGTCGTCTGAACTGAGGCAACACCTTGTATCCCGGGGTCATAGCAAACGCCGGGTCCAACTAGCTATCAACAGGGCCCTCTGTACCCCGTAGCACCCTCTTGGCTACCCGGGGTAACAAGAACACTTTTCCCAACAGAGTTCCCCTGATCACTACTTATCACACCAGATTACCCAGACTTTCATCTATCGTAAATGATAACATGACTATTTTACACTCCTTCGATAGGTTACGCTCAGCCATCCCTGAGCCCCTTTGATGACTGTTGAAATCACTTTCAGCTCACAAATTGAAAGCATTTTTCATTAAATGAGTGATTAGAATCAAAATGGTTTGTCTTCTGTTTGAAAACTTGACAAGACCTCGGACTTGCGTTTCTTTTGGTGTCCTCGGACTTGCGTTTCTTTTGATGTTCAGTATATTTCCTAATACCATTGCCATTATCTTGATTAAGCATGTATTCAGTGGTCTGATGAGTTTAGGTCGGGACCACCATGAATAGAATTGTTCTGCCTATTTATGAAAAATCACAATGCTATCATTTTCACGCACCAGTTTGTGAACGTTTAAACTGTAGGCCTATTTAATACTTGTGAAATGTCCTATTTTAACCCTATTGGGCATACAGCCGATTTCACGAAACTGCGTAAGTTGTTAAATTATGTCGTAAACCTTTTTCCGTGAATTATCATTTTGCTATATTGAACACAACGATGGAGAGTACCCTCATTTAAGTTCGTATCTTTTACCGCGTTACTAGCACGGGGGAACAAAGCAAATAGTTGCAGCCTATTGAACTTTATTTCCTCTGATGTTTTTGTTTTATTATTATTATTATTTATTTATTAATGATACTTATGTTCAAGATAGTTATTAACCACATGAAGTATGTTGCGTTTGATACGATCTATCGCAAGAGGCCATTGAAAAATTCCATATGTCACCATTAGGGTGAAATATACCTGTGACACTTGTTACAATTCGGTCGGGTCGTTGAAAGACAGAGGCATGGGATGGAGACAAATTCTGTGTTCTGTTGTTTTATTCTGAAAACGATATAAAGACGAAGACATGTGAATGGATTTTCGACAGAAAACAGTGTGAAGGTGGAACAAATTAATTAAAGTATCAAAATACAAAGAACAATAATAAGGTCACTTTATTACACAATTAATTATCTGCGGTTCGCGCCAAAAACCTTGGCAGCGTCCGTCATCTTGAATATTCATAAAACAATGCAAACTAAGTAAAAATGAATCGAAAATAAGTCTTGGGAGATAACTGTTTAAACAATAAAGCACTTGGGAATCTCCTTTGTGAAATAATATGAAAAAGGCTGTCTTAAGGACATTCAATATGATCGCAAGCTATGACAATTTGTTGCTTACTAATTCATTCTAAATAAACAAAATAATAGCAAATAATCACTAAATGAAAGTATTAATGTTAATGAAAGTGCAGATCTAAGTTTTGATAAATGATATTTTTTGAAATATAAATTGAAAATATAATAAGAGTACTATCTGAAAACGATATGAAGACGAAGACATGTGAATGGATCTTCGACAGAAAGCATGCCTGTGAAGGTGGAAGCGCGCGATAGAAATGCTATTGTAGAGGGCGCTTCCTTAATTTGAATAATAATGCAGTGAGTAAAGAAATGATTACGTAATAAAGGTAATTATGAGCTAACAAATAAACGGGGGTGTTAAATTCTAAGCCGTCACATGAGTCCCCTTTTTGGAAAAAAATGTCGTCCTCGACATTTGCTTTACATAAACTATTTACAAAAATAACTCAAAATAATAAACGCTATGATTTTTCGTTCCTGACGTGGTCATTAAATATACACTGATTCTCTTTATGAACATATTACCGGGCCCTGGTCTACAGTAAATTCAAAGAAAGGAGTATTCTATGAAATTATTTAGAACACAAATGTATCTAAGAAATCAAAGCAAAACAAATATATACCAATCATAAACTTTCGTTTTGGTAAAACTATGTCACAAAAAGGAAAATGTATACGTGATAATTTCAATAGTCAATCATAATCTCAGCATTATTATGTTATACAGCATATAATCTCAGTAGTTATACATAATAACTTCCACGTATATATACACAGTAATTCACATTAACATGGAATTTGTTAAGGTCATAGTGTACATGAAAACAGCAAATAGAAAACACACTTTCCTCAATTTCTAAGATCTGAGGATCTCTGGAATAAATACGCTTATAAAAACAGATATTAATAAATCAATATCTACAGTGAGCTGAGGAGGTTTGGGACGTTAGATTGGACTGAGTTCTTGCAGGAGTCTGAGACAAGCTTTCCTTCTTGTCTCTACCATCTTGGGATGCTTCCACTTGTCCAATAGTCATCGACCAGTTTTAACCTTCTCTTGGTTCTTCTGTTCTTATCTGACCCAGATAGTCATATGTTAGCCTGTTGATGGGCTGTCTTGTTCTTACTGGTCTGGTACTAGGTGGTGAAAGGTATGCTGTACTCTCAGTGATATTAGTCTCATCTGAGTTCTCTGTAATATTTATTGAAGGTTGAGGAGTCCAGGAGTGAGATATTGGGTAGTTCTCACAGACGATTTCTTGAGTCAGTGTTGGAGGCAGTGGCGTAGCTATGGGCGGGCCAGGCAGGGCCTAGGCCCGCCCACTTCTTGTCTAGGCCCTGCCATTGCCAAATAAAGAAGCTTTTTGTATAACTTTTTTTTTTTTAACGATTTATGTTGTTTGCATTCCTCTTCTATGTATGTTTGTGTGATATAGGCTACAGTGCATTTTATTTTATACTGTATACTTTAAAAAGGACAGGGGCTATCATGCTTGTAGGCTACTGGTTGGAGGCAACAACCTGTCTATTATTTATTTAAACCATTTAAATTTTGTTTTGTGTAGCGTCACTATAGCGTGTGTTGTAATTGGCTGGTTCAATGGCATCATATCACTCAGTTCGGTTATTTTGGCCTATGATTTAACGAATCAATTTAATGAAGTGAACCTTTTTACTAAATGATTTGTGGCATTATGACTTTCCATGCGTTTCATGGTGTGTATCGTGATCTCCAATCCTTGTAAATATTGTGTGTCAGTGTGTGCGTGTGTGCGTCGGTCGCTGTTCCACCGGCACAAACATAAATCGGCGCCCGTGTATGGATGGATTTATGGATGAATTCTATGGCCCGTCCATTTTTACTCAGGCCCAGCCGAATCTTTATTTCTGGCTACGCCACTGGTTGGAGGTGAGACTGAAGGAGATTATGTTGTACCTCGGTGGTTTGTGGAGTATTACTGGGTTAAGTTATGGAGGTGGTACTGTCTCTTTGTGGAATATCAATTGTTTCCACAGGGATAAATGCGATGTCTACTTCTTGATCACTACTGTAGTTTTACTGTCGTTTCTGACTGGGGTTGGGACAGATACCTCTGGTGTAACTAGTGTCTCAGGGTCTGATGTTTTTACCTGACGTGTGTTTTCATCATCTGCCATGTTGTCTTCTTCTATCGGGAGAAACATGCACGGAGTCAGCAGGTTTCTGTGTACGGTCCTTTCTTTTCCATCATCTACAGAACAGACAGTGTAGACAGGTAAGTCCTAGTGTTTGGAGACAACGACGTAGGGTTGTGGTTCCCATCGGTCTGCGAGTTTGCATGTTCCAGTCAAGTGCTTGTTTTGAATCAGAACTCTATCACCGCAATGGAGTGGAGCTACACGGGGAGAATGTATCGAATGTATCGAATGTATCGAATGTATCGAATGTATCGACCCAAACGAAACATGTACTTTACCGGTCCGGACAGCCCCTAGGGGTGCGCTATATAAATTGTCCACCGTCTTCCTGGCTAGCGGCTAAGCATACAATCTCAAAGTACTCGCTCTACTGTGAAGTAACCTCTTTCAGTTCAGTTAAAATATAAAAGGTAAACAAGTCTACGGACATCAAAATACTTTTAAGACTTATGACTCTCAAGACCCAAAACCCCCCTGCTGTAAATAGGCAGGTACAACGCTCCAAAAAGTTCCAACCGACGAGATACCACCTAACTCGTTTCGCGAGCATCAATGTTCGTACTGCCAGCAGAAACGCCACCCTCGCTCAGCACGTCTTAACCATCAAAGGCCTACACCAGGACATCGCGTGCCTGCAGGAGACTCGGATTCCGGGTCAAGGTGAAATTGCATTCGAGGAGGAATCCCTCAAGGGCTGGAAAATGTTCTATAACGGCACGAAATCATGCAAACATGGCGTTGGAATTGTGACCGCACCGCATGTTGGTATAAAAGACGTCGCCTATCATTTGGAAGGGAGAATAATGTCACTTCGGGTGGTTATTCATGGTATAAAGGTGACAATGGTCTGCGCATACGGGCCAACCGAAGAATACGCGGTGACGACGAAACAGGCCTTTTATGATCAGAAAATGGTTTCGTCACTCAAAGCAAAACATCCGTCGTACAAACTGTGCGTATCGGGTGATTTCAACGCCTCGATCGGCGCTGACGCAAATCCATCAAACTGGTCATGTCTCGGTAATAATAATGACGACTGCAAAACCAGTTTCAACGGTCACAAGCTCATCGAGCTGTGCGAAGCAAACGAACTCCGCTTGTCAAACACGATGTTTGACACAAAAACCGACCACCACAGGTGGAGTTTCAAGTCGAACTTAGGCTATTACCGGAGGCTCGACTACGTCGCTGTCGACGGATTCTTACGAAGGTATGTAAAGAATAGTCGGGTCTATCCCACAGCAAGTGAAGCGTTCGAGAGCGATCACCGGGTAGTGGTTGCCACCCTGTACCTGCCATCCCGTTCGAAACGCCGTCAAACCTTCAAATCCCGTGAAAAAACACCGATCAAAAATTTCGATTGCCGTTTTCTTCGCGACGACGAACAGACGCGTAGAAGATATGCTCAAAAACTGGACAATTTCCTCGATAATTGCAATCGGAATGAGGATGTTGTTGACGATATCGAGGAAATGATAACATCAGCGATCCATTTCGCGTCTGCCGAATCAATCCCTGTTGTTCAAGTTGATCGTCTTGCCAAACCGTGGCAAAACGACGAGTACCTCCAGCTGATCCAGGCTCGTAAATCTGAAAAAGACGAACAACGCCGTCACCTACTCGGGAAACAGATCAAAAACATGCGATTTAAACTTGAAAACGACTACTACAAAGCAAAAGCCGATGAAATCAATTTGGCTTCTGAGGCTAGATCCACTGAAGAAGAATTCCGCTTGGCTAAAAGCTTCACATCGCTCAAACGAGTTGATAAACCCCTGGTTTCGAAGCAGGCGCTGCACGACCACTTCGCCAACCACTTCAGCCAGCGAGAGATCGAAATACCACCAGAAATCGCAAACCCCGAGACTTATGAACACATTTTACCCCCCGCCGATTTACCAACCATCGACGAGTCGGTACCAGACGAGGAGGAAATCCAACGGATAACTTCCAAGTTCAAAAACGGCAAATGCCAAGGTACTGATAAAATTAAATCTGAGCAGTTAAAATACTCCACCTCTGCGCAATTTTTACTTTTCCTCAGCATCCTTATGTCTACCATTTGGTCCACGCTGAAAATCCCGGCCAACTGGCTCATTTCCACGATAACGTGCTTACACAAAAAAGGGTCGAAAAGTCTTGCAGAGAACTACCGAGGCATAAGTATTATGTCTTCTTGTTCAAAGCTTCTCTCCCAGATTTGCGTAGAAAGAATCAGGGAACGTTACGAACAACTACTATTACCGACACAGTACGGCTTTCGAGAGAACCGATCAACAACGGACGCAATATACATCTTGCGACATGTGATTTCGAAATCACGTGATCCGTTGTTGTTATGCTTCATCGACCTCCGAGCAGCGTACGACTGGATTCCCAGAACGTTGCTGTTCAAAGTTTTGCTGATACGGCTACAATCACCCAGGATCATAGAATTGCTGAAGCTCCTATACACAGATACGAAGTCATGCATAAAAGGGACTACGGAGTACTTCGCAACTTGGGTCGGCTGCAGACAGGGGGCGCTCGAGTCGCCACCGCTGTTTAACATGTATCTCGACTTTGTAGTACGTGTCGCCCGCGAGGAGGTCCTACGGAAGTTCCCCAACGCAGGATTCCTGATCGAGTACATCATCCCAACAGTTGTCGCTCCGCGCCAACTGAGACGCGGGCCGCTTCGCGGCAAAAACAGGATCCTGGAACTTTTTTATGCTGACGATGCAGTTGTTTTCGCCAGTACTTTGGAGGAATTAGTGGGAATTCTCGAGATCTACGACAAAACTTTCACCCGATTCGGCCTTACAATGGCATACAAGAAGACCGAAACCATGCCTTTCAACGTTCCTCAGGATATGTTGGAGACCGAAACCCTGTTCAAAATCAATGATGTTCCTATCAAAAATGTCCGCACCTTCAAATACCTTGGTCAAGGTGTCACGAACGAATCCAAAACGTCGTCACACTTCCTCCACCTGCGCATTGCCGCCACATTTGCGAAATGGACCGAGCTGAAACACGTTTTGCTGAACAAACGAATCCATCTCAGCACAAGAATGAAGTTTTTAACAGTGTGTGTTCGATCTCGATTGCTCTATGGAGTGCAGGCATGGGAACTTACGGCGAAGGAACTAGATAAGATCGAAGTCGTATGGAATGGGTTTCTGCGTAAAATGGTAAGACACGGTTTTCAAAGAAGAAATGCACCGCCAAAGAAAGGCACGGCAGATAAAGACGCGGTCTACGATTATGCTTTTGTCCTCTCTAATGATGACATCAAGCGAATCACGAAGTCTCAGAGCGTCACAGACTTTTGTCACGTTCAGTTCCTCAAATATACTGCCCACGTGTGCCGCATGAGAAATGAGGCCTTGCAAAAACAGGTGTTTTTTGACCACCGAACCTCCCAACGAATATGGACAAGGATTGAAAAACTTATGGGTGTCGATCGAGAGCAAGCCTTACGAGTTATGATGGATAGTAAAGACTTCATGGCACTGTTGGAACGCAGATTCCCAGAAGTAGTGCGATCCAAGCAGTGCCGCCCCAGACCGAAAAGTTCGGTGAGCGGGAAACCATGATGATGATGATGACCTCTGTCGTACAGACGTTTCTGTTTGGCCTTAGCTTGTCTGACGAGGTCACTTTCTCTTTTGGAGGCGACTTGGAGTCTGTCTTTGAATTGTTCGATGTACTCGTCGTACGTATAGGTGGATCTTGTTTGGGTGCCTGCCGAACATGAGGTAGAATGGCGCATACCTAGTTGAGTCGTGACGAGTTAAATTATATGCATGTGTCATGACACCTACGTATTGTTTCCAGTCTTTCTTTTGGTCTATTTCGAGAGTGCCGAGCATGTTCAGTAGAGTATGATTAAAGCGTTCAGTGAGGCCATTTCCTTGTGGATAGGGGTATGTTCGACTCTTTTTTATTCCTGATACTTTGCAGAGTTCTTTGATGAGCTGGCTTTTGAAGTTTCCACCTTGGTCGGCATGATTTCGTACAGGGAAACCGTAGTGCTGTATTATCTTCTACCAAAGTATCTTGGAAACTGTGTCGGCCTTTTGGTCGCGAGTCGGGAAAGCTTGTGCGTACTTAGTAAAAATGGCCTGTTGCATGAAGGACGGATGGATGGTGTGTTGCCACGGTTGCAGCATGCAGTGGAGGGTTGACCTGTTGCTGTGCTTGGCCGAGGCACTGCGAACATCTTCCAAGCACACGTATACCCGGATGCGGAGAAGCATACTCTCGTCCGGTGAGAGGTTTCGTCCTGGGCTGTATATTTTGAGAAAGGTTTGCAGTACCAGGTCGAGTTTGCCAGTTTGTCAGAAGGGCTGTCTACTTGAGCTCTGTTGTTGGCTAGGTAAAACAATCTAAGGATTTTGGTAAATCTGTTGCGGGACATAGATGACGGATATTCCGGACTTCGAAGGACATCTGACATGGAACAGTGCATGTTGTATGGAGGCGTTTTAGGGACGCACTCCTCTTCACTATCTTCCGACTCCGGTGTAGAATCCGCGTCAAAAGACATGTCTGACCCACCGTCTGCGAAGATTTCTTCCAAAATTGCGCACTTTGATCGGCGTCCATGACAGTATATAGCGTGCAAAAGCTCGTGGCCGTACTTTTTCAGCCAATCAGAAAGCTTATAAGTATGCTATTTGGGATTAACCTCCCTCCCTTATTGGCTCTATTCCAAGAGTGTGGCATCCTTAGGGGAATCCATTTTGATTTTGATTTAACTGAGATGACTTAATTCTGCATTATTAGTTTGTAATTACTCGCTATTGTTGATGTCGGTGTAAAGAACAAGGAACGACATGACATGACATTACCCCTATGACTGCTTTTCACTGAATATATACTGAACAGCAAAAGAAACGCATTTTGATTCTAATCACTCATTTAATGAAATATGCTTTCAATTTGTGAGCTGAAAGTGACTGTTGAATGTGAAAATCTTGCAATGCAATTTCAACAGTCACTTTCAGCTCACAAATTTAAAGCATTTTTCATTAAATGAGTGATTAGAATCAAAATGGTTTGTCTTCTGTTTGAAAACTTGACAAGACCTCGGACTTGTGTTTCTTTTGCTGTTCAGTGTATTTGTTATTGTTATTGTTATTGTTGTTGTGTTTTTGGGTTTTTTTTTTACACTTTTTTTAACTTTTTAATTGACATTGTTACAGTGCTTGCGTTGAATTTGTGATTCAAATTGATCATTTTCTGAGAAGTTTGTAATTAACATCGTCAGTTTCTCCTTGCAATTTCGTTCACATTCAAATATTGCTGCTGATGATCTCGATTAACTTGTTCTTATTTCTCAAATGAACAATGATTAATCTGATTTTGTTTTCTTATCTTTGACAATATCAGTGCATATTCGCTTCCTTGACAATCTTATATATTGTCTACGATGAGGTTCCAGCCTTTGTGGTTCCATCTGATACCAACAGGAAAGCGTACCCGTACGCATCGGCACAAATGTAATCCGTGCATCACGAAGAGACCAGAAACTAGCCAGAGGAAACAGTTCATAGAATCCGTCAAAGAAGTGGAAAAGGCTTGGTACACTGCTTTCATGAACACTACAGTGTCAGAACCAGGTGATCATCTTCGTAGAATTGGCTATGCCAAGTATGTTGATGTCAAGCACCACATGGTCTTGATAGTCGTACATATACTGCTGTTGTTGAAGGGTATCCTCAGAGTACATCTTGCCTCAAGGTTGGAAGTCTTGTTGCTGACATCGATTCGAACCGTAAAGTACCAGTCTGGCTTTGTAATATCTCAGCAAGACCAATCATCACGAGGAACACACGACTCGCCCAACTTTCATCAGTGCTTCGAATTGATGAGACCTCACACAACACTCCTTCAATGACTAGCAAATAAACAGGCATCAATAGAGTCACAACAACTCCTCGTGAAGGAAGCATGACTGCAAAAGTAAGGAGCTCAATGGCAGCAAAGGTTTCTGGTGTTGGTCTAGGTGCGGTTTTAAGCCAGATTCAGAACAGCAAGGAACGCGTCACTGCGTACGCCAGCCGAGGACTGAAACCAGCAGAATTACGCTATCCCGCACATAGGCTCGAGTTTGTAGCACTGAGCCGCCACAGATAAATTTCGAGACTACCTGCTTGGCAATAAGTTATATGTCTTGACAGACAACAACCCACTTCTGTACGTCACTACATCTGCAAAGTTAGACGCAACTTGCCAGATATGGGTTGCTGCCTTGTCACAATTTGATTTCACTATCAAGTACCGGCCTGGAAAACAATGCTGCTGCTGATGTATTGTCAAGAAACCCACACCCAGAAGCATCAAAAGCACTGTTAGATTTCCAGAAGGAAGCTGTTACAATTCCAGAAGATATTGTTCAGCCAATATGTTCAGGTCATCCCGTTGATACCCAAGCTTTCTTGAGGCCTTCAGTTCAGTACCAAAAAGCAATACGCCATACAGTTTCAGAAGATTCAACAGAACCGCCCCCCCCCCCTTTTGACAGAAATGCCCAATTTGTCTCCGGAAGAAATCGCTGCCTCCTAGAGAGATGATCCTTCCATCGGACGAATCATCCTGTTCCTTGAGCAAAACAAGAAGCCTACCAACCATGAAAGGATGCATGGGTCAAATGAATTCCTTTTGTATCTTCGTCAATGGAACAAACTCCATCTCAGGGATGATGTTCTCTATCGGTCAAGAAGAGATATTGTACCAATTAGTACTTCCAAAAAACACAGAAGAACCGCCTTGACTTGCCTTCATAATGACCTAGGACATCTGGGATTTGACAGAACACTCGAGATGGTGAGGCAACGATTCTTTTGGCCCAAGATGGCAGACGAAGTGAGAGAGTGGTGTGAGCGCTGTAAGAGGTGCTGTCTCCGCAAAACTCCTCAAACCAAAACCACAGTGCCGTTGATCAACGTTACATCTAGCGAACCCCTTGGACTCGTTGGTATTGATTTTCTGAAGCTTGAGCGTTCCAAGGGCGGAATAGAGAACATCTTAGTAGTCATCGATCGTTTCACCAAATATGCACAAGCCTATCCGACTCGAGACCAAAAGGCCACCACAGTCGCAAAAGTCATTTGACAGAACTTCATAACCCACTTAGGTTTCCCCGTTAGAATTCACTCCGACCAAGGCCGTAACTTTGAGCGGTATCAAGAAGACAAAGACAACCACTTACCACCCTCAAGGTAAACGGCCTCACAGAGCGTTTCAACCACACACTCCTGAATATGCTGGGAACGACGTATGGTCTCCATACTGTGATATTGGTAGGTCACCCAACAGAATTTGATGACCTAATGTGGGAGGGCAGGCCAGGATGGCACCCAAAGTGTGACACTCATTATTAACTATCCTGGCACTGGAGCTGGTTTGAAAACTTGCGATGGAATGAATGGTCATCAAGAACAGTTTTCCATCAAGAAGCGACACTGACACAGTGATACTCTAAAAACATAACTGTTGTGACATTTGTGCCCAAACGTGTGCTTGTGATGGAAGCACATGCTCTACTAAGTCATATGCCAACCAGCAGACACGGGATACATTGCTGCATGGACTGTGTACAGCATCAGCTGAATGTCAAGTTGTGACTGTCACCCAGGGTAATGTATCCAAACTTAATGACCATGTACGAGGGTACAAGAAAACATTTTTGAGCGACAGTAGTAGCCATCTCTATACAAGTGAAGACTTAGCCTTGTTTAATTTTTGGGGGTATTTTGTATTAATGTTTTTTGGTAGTGGTTAAAAAGTAAACAAAACCTGTGAAAGTTTCAGCTCCTTTCCTGAGCAACAAAAGAAACGCATATGGAAGGTTTAAAAAAACGAAGCAGGTTTTTGCAGATTTCATTGACATAGGTTGGAATCGAACAAATGTCACTAAATTCGGGACAATGAGTCTTTGTAGCATAGTCTTTCGTTCACAGTCTGGACAAAGTGTTTAAGTACGATCTTGTGTCTTGGATTGCAGTATAAAGATCAGTTGACGACAGCTTGACATCTGGCGGGCATGGAGCGCACGAGACGGTTGACAAAGGCCATGTTCACGTTGGTCAAGATTTGCCTGAGGGCCTGCTCCAGTTGTGGTGCTGTTCTTGGCATCGGCTGGATGTTGTTGAGCTCTCTCTGCACGTGGTCCCATAAATGTTCGATGGGGTTAACATCAGGGCTTAAGGGGGGCCATGGCATGTTGTGCTGTTGCAAGAATGCTGTGGTCACTCTTGCAGTGTTCGGGCGAGCGTTATCTTGCTGAAGAATGAGATTGGCGTGCTGCTGGAAGTAAGGCATTATCACTGGTCTGAGCACTTGGTCGATATAGCGCTGTGCAGTCACGCCATTTCCCCGCCCAGGGCCGATGTTCTGGAAGACAACTGGGCCCATGAGTCGATTGAGTCCAATTCCAGCCCAGACCATGACACTGTGACCGCCCCAAGCGTTGAACTCCATGACGTTTTCGTCAACGTATCTTTGGTTGCGCCTTCTCCACACTCTGATGCGGCCATTAGCATGGCTGATACAGAATCTGCTTTCATCTGTGAACACGACATGCTGCCATTGCCGCCAAGTCCAGTTTAAACGCTGCTGGACCCATTGCAGTCGCTGCCGTCTGTGCCTTGCTGTCAGTATCGGTCCCCTTGCAGGACGCCTACAATTGAGGTGTCTTTCTCGCAGTCGACGTCGCGTGGTTTGCCCGCTGATGGGTACGCCATGCCTCCCAACGGTGTTTCTGGCTGTTTCTGTAGCAGGGGTGAATGGGTGATGCAGGTACTGCCGGACGATATGTCGGTCTTGTCGTGGAGTCGTCACACGAGGTCTTCGTCTTCTGGCACCATCCTGAGTGCTGCCTGTGGTTGTAAATCGGTTCCAAAGACGATAAATCGTCGAGACTGCCTGGACGATTCCCGGCCTGCAGCTGTCCGATGGCTCTTTCGCGATCTGTGACATTCAGTCTAGGCATGCTTGTGATGTGTGATTGATTGGCAATAGGGAGCGTACGAGCACCGGCTTTTATTCTTGGCTAGTATTGAATGCTGCTCACGCAAAGAAATCTGAGTTTCCTTTATTCGCCTGGCCCACATGACCGAAAAACAGTCTTTAAGCTTGACACGCTACGAAGAACACGTTTTGACCATGATGCAAGTGATTTTCACACTCAACTCACCATAGACTCTACGGACTCATGACTGTTAAATACAAAATGCTGCAACGCCGCCTGAGTGCGTATATTTTGGCAAACACCAACCTTACCTTGTATTTGCGTTTCTTTTGTTGCTCAGTATATTTAGTATCTAAATATTTTGCCTGGATTTTAAACAAATTAAATTGTATTTTTACCAGAAAATATGTCAGATAGAGTAAATTCTGAGAATGTTTTGTACCATTACCATCTTATAAGCAAGTATGCATTTATATAACAATTCATTGATAATAATTCATTCATTTTATTTATTTTTTTATTTTTTTTTATTACCAATAATCCCCCTTTTTAATGGGAACGTAAATCATTGGTTTGGGGACACGTACATTGTATTTCAATCCTGCAGTTTTCAAGGGACATATTATCATAAATCTAACCAGTGGAAATTTCATCACAATAGGTGCTCACGTGTTTAAGCAAACTGTAGTGAATAACTGTTTCATGTGTTGTGATAGTTTTGTGCATGTTTATGTGAGAGTTCAGTCAAATTGTCTGTGCTCAACAAATATAATATTTTTACATGGATTAGTTGGCAACATAATTTGTATAACATTTGTTTATAATTGTGTAACATTTGTATTTTGACTACAAAATAAATGTCACAAGTATTTTACATCTTTTAAGCTTTTAATATCATGTCTTATTATTGTTTATTATATGTTCTATGCACAAATACCATACATAGGTTGCATTGTTTTCCTTTTTGAAACAGTTTACAAAGAATGTTTAAAATTCTCTTGTAATCAGCTGGAGGAGTAAACAACTTAAGATGGGCAAAGTATGGATCAGAAAAATTACCAAAACATGGCACTATGGCAAATTCATTTTGTATTTGCAGCTCGAGTACAAACATTTTTAGCGAGCACACACACAGTACACACACATACAGTACATGTACATTACGTGATGCAAGTCACCAGGCTGGCCTGCTGATTGTGCGGTGAGCTGTTTCCATTTGTGCGCTTGCGTAGTATTCGCTTAAACCGCAAGTTGAATATGCATGAAAAGGTCACATACCTCGACCATGCAAATGGGCCAAGACGTTACTCGGGAAGGCAAGGCGGCGCGGCCGTTAAAGCCCCAGTCACACATTCACGATTTTTGCCCCGAATTCCCACGAGTTGGAAAATCGGGGATATCCGTGGTATATCCGTGGTGAGACCCTACTGGCAACGTGGTCATTTTTGAGTAATCTTGAGTGTTCTTGGAACATCTTGATAGCCTCCCGATAGTTTTGGACATGTTCAAACCATCGTGAGTCACCTACGATTTTTTGAATTCTTGAGGCATTCTTACACCAGTCGTGAGGGGATCGTGAATAGCCGTACGGGCACCGTAGACAAGGTTGGGATACTCGGGGATATTCTTGGGGTAATCGTGCCACCTGGCAAGTATGGTTGTTTCAAGAACCACCAAGAACTACTTCGACAGCACTACGAGTTACGTACGACTCCCCCACGGTTTGCTCAAGATTCCAATACGATGTAGCAAGATTTATCATGATCACATCACGGTCTAATCAAGAATTAAGACGGGTACAACAATAATATTGCCGAATGTTCACGAATTCACAAGAATTATCAGGAATTTCGTTAGATTGCAGTAAGAACTACTACGACCTCTCACGTGTCCACTACGCCTGGTGGTTGAGGTGAGGGAGGAAGATGTACCTGCTTTCAAGAACTTTGTCAAAATGGAGCCAAGGATGTTCCAAGAGGTGCTTACCAGACTGCGTGATAGAATAGAGAAGGACACAAGGTACAGGAAGGCCATTCCCCCTGGGTTGAAGCTGGCCGTAACACTCACCTAGCAACAGGCGCGAGTTACCATTCCCTGATGTATAATTTCAGAGTGGCCCACAACACCATCTCCCTCATCGTTCGTGATGTCTGTGAAGCCATCATTGCAGAATTTGCATATGAGGTCATTCTCTGTCCCGCCTCACCAGACGAGTGGCAGAAGGTAGCTGAGCAGTTTGGGGCCAGATGGCAGTTTCACCACGCCCTTGGTGCATTGGATGGCAAGCACATAGCAATCAGGTGTCCAAATAATGCTGGCTCTCTCTTCTTCAACTACCAGGGGTACCATTCCATAGTGTTTATGGCATTGGTGGATGCTGACTACAAGTTCATCTGGGTTAATGTAGGGGCCAACGGTTCTGCATCTGATGCTCAAATGTGGAATCAGTCTGATCTGAAGGAGGCCATTGAAGATGGTACTATCTGCTTCCCATCAGCAGTCTCTCTCCCTCGAGATGACAGACCCATGCCCTACTTCATCATTGGAGATGACGCCTTTGCTCTCAGGACATGGCTCATGAAGCCTTTCTCAAGATGTAACATGACAAATGAAGAGAGAATCTTCAACTACAGACTCTCCAGGGCTAGGCGTATAGTAGAGAATGCTTTTGGCATCCTGGCGAACAGGTTTGGAGCTCTGCTGACCACCCTCACCCAGCAACCAGACACAGTTGCTAGCATCGTCCTGGCCTGCGTCTGCCTTCATAACCTGATGAGAATGAGGTACCCTGCTCTTCAGAATGCTGTCCTACATCAGGAAGATGAGAACCACCAAATTATCACAAGGGCTTGGAGGGATGGCGCCAACCTGGATGACATGGGCCAAATTAGGGGCGGCAACTATACAACAAGGGCAGCCAAGCAGCAAAGAAGCACTAGTACAACTCTCCTGCTGGGGAAGTACCATAACATGGTCTGAGACATGTTATGTCTCACCAAACCAACGGCCCTTTTAGGGCCATACACATATGACCAGAAGGGTCTAGTAACTCATGTAGCTTGCAATAAATGGGACTTTAGGGGACTGAATGACTGACTGAATGGGTTGTGTGATGTTATTCCCTGTAATTTGACTTTTTGGGGCTTTAAGGTGAATAGGGGAATTTAAACATTATTATTTTACTTTTAAAACAAAATATCATAAAATAATAGTTTTTCATTCATTCTATATCAAACATCCGTATTCACATCTGTTTTCACATCTTTATTATAGATGATACATATTCATTCACCTTTTTATTTGGCATGATACATATTTATTTTTCGCCCCTTAATCATAATTCCCATTTTTATTTAAGTACTTATAACAGTCTTTACAATAGTCGCCTTCTGCTCAATAATCTCAGCAATCTGCAAGAAAAGAACAATTACTATAACAATTTCTACAATAAATCAATGCACATGATCATATAAATTTACAAACAAAGCACAAAATAAAAGCACGAAATGTCACTATTTCATGGTTAATAACATTAATTACTGGAACTCTCAGCAGCATTCTCACTGTCATTGTCCTTGCCTTTTCCAAGAGCAGTTGGTGATGCTCGTTGTGCAAGTACATCATCACCATGATCACCACGAAGATAAGCATAGAGACCAGAGGTTTCCCCCAAAGACTGAGAAAGGATTCCACCAACAAACGTATGAGTTGATGCTCCGGTAGCTGCAGCAGCACTATAGCTGGATGTGGCAGTAGCCCAACTAACCTGTGTGTGCCTGTGATGCATGTGGTGCTGCCTGCGTATGTGGTGGTCGCTTCTGGAACCGGCCGGATGGAAGGCATCCCAGGAAATCCCTGGGCTCCAGTGGCTGCAGTGTATGCAATGTCTGCTGCAGAAGAGGATGCTGATGTTGAAGATGCTGCTGCTGTTGAAGACGCTTGGACTCAGTCTTGTACCTCATCACCAATTCAAAGGACTCTCTTTGGAAGGCATCCCATAGAGAGTCATGGATATCTGGGAGAGAGGAGGTTATCCACTGGCCCCACTGGACCCGAGGGGTAGCTGGCACAGCCGCAGTCAGGTGCTGTTCAATCGTCTCCTGCAGCCTCCGCGACTGCTCAACCCTTTCCGTCAGCTTCATTATGATTGGATCATCCTGCATCTGTTTGTCCCCCTTCTTCATCCTCTTTTTGGCCTGTGTGGCAGTGGAAGAGGAACTGAGGGTGGAAGTGGGAGTCTCTGCCCTGGAGTCCTCTTCCTCCAATACTTCCTCATCACAACTCTCGTGGGTGTTATCTGGCTCGGCTTGTGCCTTGGCAATTTTCGCCTTGAGCTGTAAAGAAAAACATATATATGTAAGATATATATATGTAAGATATACATATAAATATTTTCATTCAAGTAATTACATGAAACCAGTTGAAAACTAAACTGAACTGAACTTGAAATGTTGTTGTAGAGGAAAGGGCCATGTACTGTTCAGAGACAAATAATGTACTGTACTGTACTGTACTGTACAGAGACAACAAAGGTTATAGATATGAATACTTACATTTACACCTGCCCTGGTGTTCATTCTGACAATGTGCTTGCCCAGGAAGGAGAAGGCTTGCAGTATCCATGTATCACGCTCGGTGTGTTCTACAGCACCATCCCCGGATTTGCCAGCACTTGTCAGTTTCCGAAACCTTGTCCGCATGGACTCGTACCAGCACTTTAGGTCAACCACTGAAAAATACGAAAAGAATAAACATCTTGTCAGTCACCAATGAAAGTGTGAGGGTAACATACATGTACTTGATGAATGATGTATCAAACAGATGTGTAAATCGGAGAATATGACTCTGTACTCTATTGTACTCTAATACTCTAATACTTACGAGGCACATCAATCTGTGCAGTCTTCTCCAACCACAGCTTGTCCTTCAAGGCTTTGTCCTTGTACTCCCGCTTGGCTTTGTTGTACAGGACCTCGTTGTCCCTGACCCAATCAGCCATCTCCATCTCCTGGGCATCTGTCAGCAGGATTGTACTATTCTTATTTCTCTTGTCGGGTTTGGTCCCCTCCTTGTCAGGCTCCTGCTGAGGTTGCTCTGGGACCTTCTCAGCCTGTGTCTCTGGCTCTGGCTCTAGCTCTGCCTGCTCTGGAGGCTGTTGAGCAGGGGTTGTCGGCTGCTTCCTGGCTAACCTGGCCCCCTTCTTGGCTGCACCTCCCTTCTTTGGTGGCATCTTTCTGGCAAAAGTTCAACTTGTAGTTGTTGAAAAGTTGATGTACACTCGTCGAGGTGCAGAAGCGGAATAAGTAAGACTAATTGCGGTGACACCATGTGAAATGCTCAATTGAGTAGTAATTAGTTCTGAAAAGAACTGGAGGTACAACTCGACGTTTCGATCAGTATGCTCTGATCGTCCTCAGAAGCGTAATGTAATCTTGGCTGACCGGTAGGGCTTCTTATTGCAGTCTTGCGGACGTTGGGGGTAAACTGTAACGCTGTCGTGAGAAGTCGTGCTGTAGTCGTGGTAATTCGTGGCGCATTCGGGATAAACCGTTACGCTGTCGAGAGAAGTCGTACTACACTCGTGTTAATTCGTTGGGCATTTGGGATATATCGGCTTGGATAACGTAGTGCATTCTTAGCATTGACTTACAACAGTCATGAGTACTCGTGAGGGGATCGCAAGTGAAGCCGACTCATGCTGATTTTTGCTAATAATCGGGAGCAACCGTGGCAGTATAGGATCGGCGGTATTCGTGGGAATTCGGGGCAAAAATCGTGAATGTCTGACTGGGGCTTATATTGGGAGAGTTGCGACATGGCGAGTAGGCCTACCGGTTTTATATATATATATATATATATATATATATATATATATATATATATATATATATATATATATATATATATATATATATATATATATATATATATATATATATACGTTCATCCCGTCTGGGTGGAGCGTGCCAAGTTTGAACATCACACGCTGTTCTAAAGATCGGCGCTGAGTATCTGACGATGCCGTGGAAACAACGCAGACGCTCATGTCCTTTGTGGAGTGTGATGGCGCGCTGAAGTGTTGGGCGACAGCCAGACCAGGTTGTTTCAACCGAACGCTACGGAGATGCTCCGTGAAACGGTCGGCCAGACGGCGCTTAGTTTCGCCAATGTACAGCAAGCCACAGCGAGTACATTGCTAATCTTGTTTATTGTATCTCGTGTATCTATCTATCTATCTATCTATCTATCTATCTATCTATCTATCTATCTATCTATCTATCTATCTATCTATCTATCTATCTATACATACATGCTATCTATCTATCTATCTATCTATCTATCTATCTATCTATCTATCTATACGTAGGTGGTACAGATTTCGAGCTCCGTATTTTTGTGAGTATTGTGACTATTTAAAGACCCTTTAGGTCATAATTATTGTTATACATTGTTTATATAGAGTCATAGACTCTTCTGGAAAATTGTGATTATTATTTTTTCACTCCTTAAGTGATTTTTTGAAGGTTTTTTCACATTTACTTTGTAGCTTCCTTGCCTACTAGCCATATCATGGCTAGCCAAGCGGGAAGCTCTAATTTGAATATGAATCAAATGTCCCACATAAGTGTACGTAAAAACGCCGTAGTCTTTTCTGTAGCTGACAATGTTCCTTTGTCTTCCTACGTGGACGCTATGTCCAGTTCAATACCTCCTGACTCTATTACACACGCTTCACGAATTTCCAATGGCAGGGCAGCTGTGTATCTGTGCTCCAAAGAGATCGCTGACGAAGCCATTTTATGTGGCCTTCACATACAGGAAACATACATAGGAGTTAGCCCACTCGTACGCCCGACCACTCGACCTGTTTTATCAAATGTATATCCTGAAATACCCAATTATGTTATTACTGCCAATTTGTCTGATTTTTGTAAGACCGTGTCTCCCGTTCGGCCTATACCCTTGGGATGAAGGACAAAAGTTGTCCCATATCATGTCCTTTAGAAGACAAGTTCATGTCTTTATTGAACCAAATATTACCATACCGGACCACATTAACTTCAATCATGCAGGTGTGAACTACCGAATTTTCATTTCTACCGGGTCTGTTAAATGTTTTTCCTGTGGTGAATATGGTCACATCAGTAAGAACTGCAAGAAAAACACATCCCAACCTGATAATCAATCCACAGATCCATTACCGGAAACAACACACAACCCTCTAAACCCTCCTCCGGTCTTTCACCATGGAAAAAAATCGGACCCAAAACACCCTTCAAAACAGTCAAAAACAAATATTAAGCACACTACACCAGCAAGTGTACCGTCTACTTCACTTTCCTCATCTAATGTCCCTCAACCACGCATCCCCTCTGATCCTACAACCTCTCAGACGAATGATCCTCATTCTCCCAGCCCCACCGCACCTCCCCCTCCCGCCTCTCAGCCTCCTCCCACTTCCCCTCATCCTCCTCCCGTTTCTCCCCATCCACCTCCCACCTCTCCCCATCCACCTCCCGCCTCTCCACATTTTGAATACCCACCCCCCTTCCTCACCAACCACTGCTAATCCTCCCACCACCCCTTCCCATAGACCTCACTCCTCCAAATACTTTTGGGGAACTCCACCTCCTCTCCAAAGAGACAACTCTACACCTCTTTTTTCAGAGGTCTTGTCCAAAAGGAAGAAAAAGCACTCACCACCTTCTTCCACTCAAACTGTCAATTCTAGTCTCGTGCCTCTAAAATCACCATCTCCTCCGAGAAAAATTTCTAAACATCTGGAGACAGTCAAAGACCAACCTACCATTACTGATCCGCCAACTCTTTCACAGGCTCTAGATGATTCTTCTCAAATGTCAATAGACGGTCCTTCTGTTTCAGAAAGCGGCAGTGACATTCAATCTGTCACTTCAGAAGCTACCGAGGAAGTCTTTTGTGATTTAGTCACCACCACGGGTCCGATGTCTAACGCAGATATGACAACATTTCTAAAATGTGTCAAAGCCAGGCGAAAACCTCTTGAAATTGCCAGAAAGTTTACAAACGACCTTCCAGGCCTTGTTAAACAACTAAAACCCCTGCGAAACTCTCCTCTCTTCAACAGAAACATGCAACAAAGGATCCGAAAACTTATCAAGACCCTAGATCCAAACGACCCCTCACAAACATTCTAAAATGACTAAATACATTTTATTCTTTTATCTTATGGCACTTTCCATTCTTACCCTCAACACTGAGGGTGTTCCATGCCTGTTAGGAACTCTTCCTTTCTTTCTTTTATAAATCTTTCTTGCAACTCACCTGATATAATCTTTCTTCAAGAAACAAATGACCTGAACACTTTGTCCTCTGCTTGGAATTCCTGGCCGTACCACGTTATTTGTTCTCCAAGTTTATGTCGGGGAACAGGAGTTGGGATACTAATAAAAATACTTACCCAGTCCTTTCTTCTGAGGTTATCTATGAAAGTTATGTTACATACGCTAAGATTGAGGTCGGCTCCACAATATATCATCTTTATAATGTATTGATCCCTCAAAACAATGATCCTGCCATAGAAGTATTAAAGCCATTCAACGCCATTGCGACAACTGCGATAGTGGTATTGTCGTTATTGGCGGTGACTTCAACTGTACTATTGAGCCCACATTAGATCGTTTCGGCATCTCTTCTGAAAACGCCGGAAAATTGCATCCTCTTTACTCGACCTCTATACCGATCTCTCTTTGTGACATTTGGCGAAGACGAAACCCTAACACATCTAAATACACCTGGTTTAGACATAACTCCAGTGTGCCTGGAGAAATGTCTAAAGCTCGCCTTGACCGATTTTATATATCTCCCACTCTTACTACATCTGTTCTGTCCTGTGATATTATTCCTTGCTCACTTTCTGATCATAGTGCTGTCCTCCTGAAATTAAAACTTCCCTTTTACAAAGAGAGAAGCGCGCATTGGCAGTTTAACAACAGCTTTCTTGAAGATAAAACATTTTGTGAAATATTTTCTCTATTTTGGTCCGACTGGCAAACTCAAAAAGATAACTATCACAACATCTGCACTTGGTGGGACCTCGGGAAACATCACATCAAATCCCTATCCCAAATGTACGGAAAGAAATGCGCTTCTGAAAAGAAAACTACGATACAGAAACTAGAAAAAGACATAGACAAACTCCAATCACATCCCACAATCACACCAGACATGGCTGAAACACTGAAAGAACAACGAAATGCACTCAACAACATATTCAAACACGAAGCAAAAGGGGCACTTATGCGATCACGCTTCCACTTTGCTAAAGATATCGACACATCTTCCTCCTTTTTCTTTAATCTCGAAAAATCTCACTCTGTCAAAAAACACATCTACAGAATCCGTCTACCTTCCGGTGACGTAACAGAAAATCCCTCTGAAATAAAGACACGTATTCACTCCTTCTATCAAAATCTTTATGCCAACGTAGATGTTGACGTGAATGCACAAAACTCCCTCCTGGAAGATATTCCCTCCCTCGATCCGTCCGATGCACAGGCCTGTGAAGAACCCATATCAATGGAAGAACTTGAACAGGCAGTCAAACAATTAAATCAAAATAAAACTCCTGGACTCGACGGTCTAACGTCCGAGTTCTTTAAGAAATTTTGGCCCACTATCAAATACGACTTTCTTTCTGTTTTCAATGCTGCTTTCGCCTCTGGGGCCCTTCCTATCTCTTGCAGGAGAGCTGTTATTTCTCTTCTTCCCAAAAAGGTTGACCCACTCGACATAGCTAACTGGCGACCGATTTCCTTCCTCAGCACCGATTATAAAATCATCGCCAAGGTGCTTGCTAACCGCCTCAAGAACGTAATCGGTCAAATAGTAAATCAGGATCAGAGTTATACAGTGCCGGGACGTTCAATATACGACAATATCAATCTTATCAGAGACTGTCTTCCACGCTAACATGGAAAACCTTCCTCTTGCCATTCTCAATCTAGACCAGAAAAAGGCCTTTGACAATGTCAGTCACTCTTACTTACTAAAAACACTGGGCAAAATGGATTCGGCGACAACTTTCTGTCATATATCAAATTACTTTACAATAACGCCCAGAGTCTTGTTAAAATTAATTCTTCTCTCACTTCCCCCTTCCCTTCGAAAAGGGTATTCGCCAAGGATGTCCTTTATCGGGCCTACTCTTTCCTTGGCAATAGAACCTTTCTTGAATTCTCTTAGACAAAATGCTGCTACCTGCGGTTTTCCACTACCTCTTGACAGAAAACATATTATCGTCTTCTGCTTACGCAGACGATGTTTCTATCTTTATCGGGTCCGAGTGTGGCTTCCAAATCGTCGACAATATTTACAATTTATATAGCAGAGCGTCTGCAGCTCGCCTAAATTTTCAAAAATCCCAAGGTTTATGGGCAGGATCCTGGATCCTCAGAAATGATAACCCCCTCAACTTCACGTGGAACAACGAAGGTCTCAAGTTCCTTGGAGTTCATCTGGGTAATTCCAATAAATTCACTCAACAAAATTGGCAAATTTGTAGAAACAAACTTCAGAAAACTCTCGCTTCTTGGAAGAGCATTTCCAAAACCCTCTCATATAAAGGTAAAATCCTCATAGCTAATCAAATCGCCGCTTCCAAATTGTTACACTATCTAGCCGTTCTTCCAACACCCGATCATATACTCGATGAACTTCAAAGGAAACTTGTTGACTTTGTCTGGTCGAACGGGAAACACTAGTTAGACCAACGTACAATGTTTAAATTTTCTGATAAAGGAGGTTTTGGTCTCACTTGCCTTCGGGCACGTCTTTCCACCTTCCGATTCCGTACTTTACAACGATTTCTGGACAGGAGCTCGCACCCTGCTTATAATTTCTTTTCTCACTTTCTACAAAAATATCGCAACCTTAACCTCGACATTCACTTGTTTCTCACTGACATAAATGCGAAATTTCTGAATAGCATTCCTAATTTTCACTGTGAAATCATCACCTCCTGGCTCCTGTCCAGCGCTCGTATCTCTGTGCCACCTACTTCGATAGATCATATTTTAAACTTACCTTTTAATTGTACTCACCTTAATCAAAATACCAAAGAACGGCTTCCTTCACCTCGACTCCTGGCGTGCGGAATAACGCTGGTAGGTCATCTCATCGACTTTTCCACCGGAAAATGGAAATCCGCAGAAGACCTCCATCCTCCACAGCACCGGCACCTTCTCCGTACGTCATCAAGGGCTCTCCAAATGGACATCAACATAATACAGAGAAATATCGTCAACAATTTCCCGCATTTCTTCAATCGACAAGGTTGTTGGCGACTACCGGAAGATTTGAAAGATATCCCGCCTTTTCCAACACCATTTCCAGAAATCACTATTCCTCCAAACATCAACGGACTGACAAGCACATCCAAATGCTTGTACGAATTTTTTAACAGAGTCATCAACTCCCTTTCTGAAAAATCGATGAAAACACCGTGGCACGAAAATGGTGTTGCTCGACCAACAACGTCAGTTCAATGGAAAGCAACATACCACCAACCCATATCGAAAAAAGAAGGCGATGTACAATTCCGTCTATTTCATAATGTCCTGCCGTCTCTTCCAGTCCTGCACCACATCGACCCAAAATTCAACAGAAACTGCGGCTGGTGTGGACAGAGAGGCACATGCTTACACCTGTTCATCCTTTGCACAACAATTCAGCCAGCCCTATCCACACTTCACAAACTTCTGCGACGGATCCTCCCACAGACAGACTGGGACTTTGATCTATACTGGTGTTTAGTTCCGCACACCAGGGATCGACCGAAGGAAGCCGTTTATCTGTGTAATTATTTAATTGTTAGCTTAAAAGCTACTATTTACTGGTTATATTGTAATTATAACTTTAAAGATGTTCTTCTAATATGGAAATATAGAATTCAAAGTAAAATTATTCTCGATTTCCACTTTTACAAATCACAAAACAACCAACAAATTTTTCTCAAGAAATGGGGACACAACAATTCACTTTTCACCCTACAAAATGACGAAATCTACTGGCTAATCTAATTTACCAAACCATTGTACCTAATAATTTTCTGATAATTGACTGATTATTATGATCTTCATTGATTACTGATTTCTTTTTTATTATTTGTAAATACATGTAAATTTTTTGCATATCATGTAAATCTGTATTATAACTTGTGAAATGTGTGAAGTTTAAAATAAAGATTCACTATGAAAAGTCAAAAAAGTCTATCTATCTATCTATCTATCTATCTATCTATCTATCTATCTATCTATCTATCTATCTATCTATATATGACATAAAACACAATAAAGGGGGCCACTTTCCTACCGTCACGTTAGCAGTTTTTCTAATGGTTGTAATTTTTTTTTAAATATCTGAAACCACCCAAAAAGAATTTCAACATTTGAATAGACATGCATGCTTATTCTAAAGATAATTTGAGTTGATTATTACTATTATTTTTTTAATTACCCTAAAATTTCCATCAACAAATGGACGGAAAAGTGAGGTAACTTTTTCCGTCCAATTTTTATGGAAATTTCAGGGTAAAAAAATAAATACAAAAATGAAAAAATTAAATAAATCAACTCAAATTAGTTCTAGTATAAGCCTGCATGTCCATTCACATGTTGAAACACTGTTTGGTCGGTTTCAGGTACTTAAAAATAAATAACAACCGTTGGAAAAACTGCTAACGTGACGGATGCAAAGTGGCCCCCTTTATTGTGTTTTATGTCATATATATATATATATATATATATATATATATATATATATATATATATATGTATATATATATATATAATATGTGGTGGATGAGTTCATCAGACGATGAATATTCCGATAACGAATTTTTTTTTCAATTCTCGCAAAATCATGTCTTTACAGTATTTTAATCCTACAATTAATCCCTTCACCAATTAATGTAGGTACTTAGGCCTAATAACAGTTAAACCATAATTCTGACAGTTTTTTTTTTTAATACTTATTTTATAACTACTGAGTTTTCCTTTCTTCAATAGAAATTTTCAAAATAAATACAATATTGCAATTAAAATATCGAAAAACACAGGCGATACATCTTTGGCAGTTTCTACAATAATTATTGTTATGATTCCGCATTTGTCTTTTCGTTTTCTGGAATTCTCAGTTCTTTTAACTGCTATATTAAATGTTACTTTGTTTTGCGAAGTGTAGGTAGTTGTTCGATGATTGACACCGTCAGGTTTTACTGGGGTGTACCCTCTGCTGGAATCATCTGTTGATTCATAAAGGTACTAGCGTAAGGCGCAAGTGTAGTAGCCTCGTCCCAGGGTGGTCCCTCTCTCCCTCTCTCAAGTTTAGATAATCTCCTACTCCATATTAAAGGCCATCTATGATTGAAATAGACCAACCAAAACTATCGAAAATATGGGTTTTATATCGCAACAATTTAAATGAAAAATATTTCCGTTTTTATTCCTTTAACCGAACTTAAATTAATCTAGTTGGGTGTATTGGAACAAATAACAATGCTTCTCTTAAATCCACTCAACATTTCGGTACTCTATTCTAACATTAAATAATCCACAAGGGATATCACCTTATTCTGTAAAGCGTTTTCCTTTTGAATCAAATTTATGAAACAAAGTCATTGCATTTATGTCATAAGGAAAAGTGAGTTTTAAACGTACGGTTTGTATTATTGCAGTCATTGTTGAAGACTCTTGGGTTGGGAATTTCTGCCGCATATAGGGTCAATATGCCCTGCCAAAAGCTGAAAGATTTGTCCAAGGTGGCTGCTTCACCTGGCTATGGCCTTTGCATCTGTAATATGCAAGCTGGGGCACAAATCTACGAGTTGACTGTTGGTAGATGGCTAGCAAAGCTCCCAACCTCTCTCTCTCTTTACATTTTCACTACCTCCTACTATAACTTTTACTATAACTACAGCTCTTACATAACAATTCTATTTTAGTATTTAAATTAACCTTCCTTTGCTCACTCTTTCCATTCAAATAAAAGATATCTGGATCATTGGGTGCAGCTACAGTTTCTGCTGCTATTTTATTGTATATATATATTCACAAGATCCTACAGCATAGTATTATTTAAGTCTACAAAAACTGGGTTTTAACAAACAGAAACTTTACACAAAAGAACTGAACAATATACAGCGACAATTAGGAAACCATGGCCTGATGTAGCCTCATCTTGTTATACTAAACTAGGGTGAGCTTAGACTACTTTGGACTGATCTATTTGATTTACAGGTAAGTTTTTAATCAGGACTAAACCATTTTGTTTAAAGATAAGTAAACAAATAAATAAATAAACATTCCAAAATGGATGTGACAAACAGTATGAGCCAGTAATTTGAGTAAGGTACTGTCGTTATTGCTAACGTCCGTTAACACAGTTAGAAATAATTTAATCAGAGATGTCCAAGACAGACTGGTGAGGTGCTAGCTGTCGTTTTATTGCGAATAAAAAGAGCAATATAACAGTTAGTTATGTTAGCTATCATGGTTTATAGACCAGACACAACATTAATAGGCCTATTGTAGGCCTTGTATTTATATTTGAAGACAGTATAAAGATAACGTTGTGTACTTATACTCAAACTCAAGAAAATGGGGAACGGAAACAAAATGGGTTGTGTGTGTATGTCGCAGCTTCAAGCCAGTTTAATTCAACCTTCTTTCACACCGGATACCAAAAAGTGGGCAAACCGGTTCTTACCAATTAACTTCCAAAAAACCACCAACGTTAAAGGAGGCACCGATGGCCATCAGCTAAACAGTGAATGGTGATACCCATGACCACCAGTAGGCAAACAATAAAAGGTGATACCCATGACCACCAAATATACAGCTAAAGGTGATACCCATGACCACCAGTACGCAAACAATAAAAGGTGATACCCATGACCACCAGTAGGTAAACAATAAAAGGTGATACCCATGACCACCAAATATACAGCTAAAGGTGATACCCATGACCACCAGTAGGCAAACAATAAAAGGTGATACCCATGACCAACCACCAAATATACAGCTAAAGGTGATACCCATGACCACCAGTAGGCAAACAATAAAAGGTGATACCCATGACCACCAAATATACAGCTAAAGGTGATACCCATGACCACCAGTAGGCAAACAATAAAAGGTGATACCCATGACCACCAACTATACAGCTAAAGGTGATACACATGACCACCAGTAGGTAAACAATAAAAAGGTGATACCCATGACCACCAGATATACAGCTAAAGGCGATACCCATGACCACCAGTAGGCAAACAATAAAAGGTGATACCCATGACCACCAAATATACAGCTAAAGGTGATACCCATGACCACCAGTACGCAAACAATAAAAGGTGATACCCATGACCACCAGTAGGTAAACAATAAAAGGTGATACCCATGACCACCAACTATACAGCTAAAGGTGATACACATGACCACCAGTAGGCAAACAATAAAAAGGTGATACCCATGACCACCAGATATACAGCTAAAGGCGATACCCATGACCACCAGTAGGCAAACAATAAAAGGTGATACCCATGACCACCAAATATACAGCTAAAGGTGATACCATGACCACCAGTACGCAAACAATAAAAGGTGATACCCATGACCAACCACCAAATATACAGCTAAAGGTGATACCCATGACCACCAGTAGGCAAACAATAAAAGGTGATACCCATGACCACCAAATATACAGCTAAAGGTGATACCATGACCACCAGTACGCAAACAATAAAAGGTGATACCCATGACCAACCACCAAATATACAGCTAAAGGTGATACCCATGACCACCAGTAGGCAAACAATAAAAGGTGATACCCATGACCACCAAATATACAGCTAAAGGTGATACCCATGACCACCAGTAGGCAAACAATAAAAGGTGATACCCATGACCACCAAATATACAGCTAAAGGTGATACCCATGACCACCAGTACGCAAACAATAAAAGGTGATACCCATGACCAACCACCAAATATACAGCTAAAGGTGATACCCATGACCACCAGTAGGCAAACAATAAAAGGTGATACCCATGACCACCAAATATACAGCTAAAGGTGATACCCATGACCACCAGTAGGCAAACAATAAAAGGTGATACCCATGACCACCAAATATACAGCTAAAGGTGATACCCATGACCACCAGTAGGCAAACAATAAAAGGTGATACCCATGACCACCAGATATACAGCTAAAGGTGATACCCATGACCACCAGTAGGCAAACAATAAAAGGTGATATCCATGACCACCAAATATACAGCTAAAGGTGATACCCATGACCACCAGTAGGCAAAACAAAAAAGGTGATACCCATGACCACCAGATATACAGCGAAAGGTGATACCCGTGAGCACCACCCCCAGCATCTAACGGCCGTTGCTGTATCACAATAAGTTAACATCAAAACCAGAAATTTAATAACAACCCTTAAAAATTTGGAATGTCATCAGACCCCTTGAGGATTATAAGATTAATTCTTCCCCCAAATAGTTCAGAAGATAACAATGATAACACTGCTCCCACCGCTGGAATTACCCGGCGCTATTAATAATACAATTATATGTGTTGATTTTATGCCATTGGTACATATGGCCTGAAATAGCCCGTGTGGCACAGATCACGGCGCTATCATAATCCTAACCTTTAAGTATTAATTAAACAAATACAATGTGTTGATTTCGAAAACCAGGAGAATTATATTGCATATTAATGCTTTCAAAGGGAAGGTATTTATTGGTATTTGGAAAAATACATTCAGTTTACATAAATATACCATAAAACTAGTAGTAACATAAAAGTTCGGTGCCCAGGTTTTTGGGAAAATAACAATTTTTGTAAGTTCAGTAGGTGCTCAGTTTTGTACCTTCCCCATAAAGGCCAAGTACAACAAAGGTAAAACCTGATTATAAAATTACTGAATTAGTATTTGAAAGCTTACTTGTGGTGAAGTAAGTAAAGATCCCAACTATCCTGTGAAATTATTTTGTCTGAAGTGCTGTCATTTAAGAGAAAACACAAATTATGGAAGTTTTAATATGTAATATGCAAAAAGTAAACCAAGTTTAAATAAACCCACCCAATTTGGCAATTTTTTTATTTTCTATTTTTTTTATTACAAATCTTTTACAAAGATCCCACATGACTTAGACAACACATTGAGCTGAAACATTCACAGGTAGTCTATAAAATGTATGCAGTAATTATATTCAACGAAAGTTAAAGCTTTTTGTATATTACCTTGTAGACTCTGCAGAGATGAAAGAATACAAAAATTATGAAAAATAATTATGCTTATTTGCATATAGACCTTCAGTGTTTTACATGAAATCCAGGTACAGCATGTTGTAGAGGAGACTCTGCTCTTTCAAATGAGTGGTAACATGTCAACATTATTATGGATTGCTGTAGCCTACCACAGATAACGCCGGTTGCTGTGCCGTGGGTGATGTTTGCACCGTGGGTTGCATTGCCTGGGCCACCTGAACAGCCTGCGGAGCCTCTGGTGCCGCCGTCTGCACTGGTGTCTGCCCCGACGGCCTTCGTCTGTGTCTGGGGCCACTGCTGGGGCCCACCTCCCTCAGACGAGCCGGAATTCTCAACCTCCGACTGGGCCGAGGCATGCTGCCCGATGGTACTCGCCGCTGGTCGAACAACCAGCTCCCTGGCCGGCTGTCGTAAAATTCGCAAGAAAACTCACGAAATACAACAACTGCACGTTGCCAGATCACGACTACTAAGTATTAAATCCCAGCAACCGATGACTCAGTACTCGAACACGCCGCTGGTCTTCCGATCAAGAAGAAACCAGTAAATCCAATTCACTGGCCGGCAGTCGTACAACTCACGAAAAACTCACGAAATCCAACCGCTACTCGTTGGCAAACGTCTATTAAATCCCAGGTTAAACAATAAAAGGTTAAACAATGATACCCATGACCACCAAATATACAGCTAACTAGGTGATACCCATGACCACCAGTAGGCAAACAATAACATCGTGTCTGTCGAAATTCTCACTTCATCGCAGAGGATCAATCAGCCTCGAAGAAAAATATATTTGTACAAGAAGGGGAACTTTGAACAGATTAACGAAGACTTGACCAACTACGCAAAGTCCGTCACGGATGATGTTTACGATATTTCTACCGTAAACGATCTGTGGTTGGGCTTTAAACAGGCCTTAACTTCTGCAATGGATCGCCATATTCCATCTAAAATGTTCAGACCTAGTAACAGTTTACCATGGTTCAAACCTTCTCACAGAAAATTACTGAGACGCAAACGCCGGGCCTACAATAAAGCCTGCAGGACTGGTTTAAATTTAGGCAACTACGTCGATTCTCAGATCGTAGTCTTAGAAAATCTCGCAGTGAATATCTACATGAAATGGGTGAAAACTTGACAGCAAGTAATACAAAACCATTCTGGAATTACATAAAGAGCTTGAGGCAGAGTTCATCTGGAGTGTCGGCACTTACATGTAAAATTACAAATAATATCGCTATGTCAGCACTTGAGAAAGCAACCACTCTCAATAAGCAATTTCAGTCAGTTTTTACCAAAGAGGATTGTAGTAACATTCCAACAGTGACGGATAGGAAAACCCCCGCAATGCCGCCAATTAAAATCATAACAGATGGCATATTAAAGCTACTAAAAGAACTGAAAATACAGAAAGCACCGGGACCTGACAACATCACTCCCAAAATCTTAAAGGCGTGTGCAGATAGTATTGCTCCTCTGCTTCAACAGATCTACCAGAAGTCCTTAACTACTGGGGAACTACCTGATGATTGGCTTAATGCAAATGTTTCTCCTATATTCAAAAAGGGAAATCGCTCCGATCCAGCCAATTACCGACCAGTATCTCTAACATCAATCCCTTGCAAATTACTTGAACACATAATCCATTCAAACATTATGAGCCATCTTGAACAGCACAACGTCCTTAACAATGAACAGCATGGTTTTCGCAAGGGTCGATCTTGCGAGACCCAACTAGCTCTGACTGTCAATGACTTAGCCAAAATCCTGGACAACAAAGGTCAAGCCGACGTAATAATAATGGACTTTAGAAAGGCGTTTGATCTTGTACCTCACCAAAGACTCTTATATAAACTTACGCAAGCTGGAATTACTGGACCACTTCATAAATGGGCCAGTAATTTCCTTACAAAAAGATCGCAACAAGTCGTGCTGGAGGGAATTTCATCTTCATCTATCCAAGTGACATCAGGAGTGCCACAGGGCACAATTCTTGGGCCACTACTATTCATTTTGTACCTAAACGATCTACCGGATGGGATAACTTCACAAGTGAGGCTCCTTGCTGACGACTGTATTTTATATCGTGAGATAAAAACACTAGATGATAACCAAAAGCTACAGAACGACATCAACAAACTATGCAACTGGGAGTCGACCTGGCAGATGAAATTTAATGTTAGCAAATGTCATGCGATGCACATCACGCACAAGAAAAAACCATTCCAGTCAACATACATAATGAACGGAGATCCACTACAGTCTGTCAAGAGTCATACCTACCTGGGCGTAGAGATAAATCATAACCTGAGCTGGGCAAATCACATTTCCAACATCACTTCTAAATCTTATCAAGTCCTGGGATTACTCCGTAGAAATCTGTACAATTGCTCTACACATGTAAAGGAGATTGCCTATAAAACCTTGGTCAGACCCAAACTCGAGTACTGCGCTAGTGTATGGGACCCGCACCATCAAGAACATAAAAATAGACTTGAAGCAGTACAGCGTAGAGCAGCTAGATTTGTATGTAAGGATTCCCGTCGTAAGAGTAGCGTCTCTTTAATGATCAGTAAATTACAATGGAAATCCTTGGAGGAACGTAGAGCAATCTCCAGGTTATCACTCCTGTATAAATCCGTTCATCATAAAACTGCTATCGACACTGACCACTATCAACTCAAACCACAGGGAAATCAAACTCTCACTAGGAAATCATCATCAATCTCGTTCACCCACCCTTCAACGAAGAAGGACTGCTACAAATTTTCCTTTCTCCCAAGAACCCTCGTTGAATGGAACCGACTACCAGTATGTATAAGGGAAGCACCATCAATAGACTCATTCAAGACTAGGCTAGATACAATCCAAATTACTACTTTCATAAGGGGAGCTCACCACTAAATTTTGTCTACTGGCCACACCACACCTGCAACTTATATATCCCATGTGGAGTTTGTTGCAGTAACTGACAGATACAGATACAGAATAAAAGGTGATACCCATGACCACCAAAAAATATTGTCCAGAAAAAACTTGTTATAAAAACTTTCGATAGAACACACTTGTTTACTTCAAGAAGCTGCGACATAAAGTGAGCCCAACTAATACTTTTCGCGCACTTTCGCGTTTTCCAGCAATGTGACTGGATACAAACTTTTGGCGGGCACCGCTCGCTGCTTATTGGCCGCCGCTCGATCCTCCAAAACAGGAAATCATAACTAACACGTCCGCAAACATGCAAGACGGCGAAAAGCAACTGCTTAGTGCCGTGTGCAAACAAAGCATATGTTTTCTCGTTGAGTATAATGCATTTGATCAGTTAGGTGATAAAATGATTTATGTTATGTGTCATGTTAGACTAACGTTAATGTGATACTTTACAAGATATATCACCCAGTTTGTTCTTTACAATACCAATTTACATACATGTACATTGACTGGGCCTCCCATCAATTCATACTGTTCCTTTTGAGATTTGTTTTGTGAAATTTCTCATTTCAAACTAATTAACTGCACTTCTAAAGAATTTAAGTGGTCAGTTTTAAAAGGAAATTGCCAGAAATTGCAGGGGTACGATAAATATTCCTTTAAGTAATCCCTAACAAACAGTGAAGATCCATCTTCCTAAACATGGACACAAGCACCATGACAAGCCTGACTAGGATTCAAACCCACATTCTGATGACTCAGCCATGAAAATGTAAGTCCGATGTCCTAGACCACTTGGCCAGGGCACCCCATAAATATACACAATATTGACTGGATACTCAATGGCTTTACTTTTTTCAACCAGTTATGCTCATTTATTTATACATCTCCAACAGGGTAAACATTTAACATTGAATTAGTAGAGAAGTTTAAAGGGAGTGTGCAACATTGGTAATTATCAAATTATTATTTTAAAGATTACTTCGTATAAAGTTAGTATAAGTATCAATTGTCCTGTTTGAAGTGCTTTTATCTCAGAGAAAAACAAGATTATGTTAAAATATCCAAACATACGCATTCTAATAATATTTTGACATGTTCACATTTTCTTTAAAATTACAGCACCTCAATCCTCGGACAACAAATTGGGAAGATTAAAACCACCATCAGCTTTACACGAAGTAATTTTGAAATTAAAATTCAACTATTTGATAAATTATGACTATCAATTCTGTACCATCCCATTAAGTTCTTCAAATAGTAAATTATTTATACACAATTATATCTAACTCCATTCTCCATGTACATTAGAGAGAAAAACAAAAATTGCAATCCTTTATTTCACTGAATAATAATCCAGTATAAAAAATACTGAACATGGATTTTAATACTTTGTTCACATGTTGTTGATTGTATTAATTCAAACTTTGTTTGTTTGTTTTCTTAAACTGTATTACATTTTGAGCCTGATAATAGACAACAGAGTGGTTATTGTTATACTGATCATTTAATGTTTATTTCAGTGGTTAAATCCATCCATCCATCCCGTTGAGATGATTGAACAATCACCATAGAAACAGCAGATCAATACAACACACTCCTTAGTCAATCAACAACTGACGAGTGTAACCCCTCAAGCTGAAATCTTTAAATTGTAGCTACACAAGGTGTGTAAGGAAAATCCAAAGAATCATCTGACATTTATTTTGTATTTATTTTAAATTACAATCAGATTAGTTACAAAATACCACAGATTTTCAAGACACATAAAAGGAATTTGTTTTAAAGTAAGACAAAAAAAGAGATAATGGAGACAAAATATCCGGAAATGCACAAAGACGGATCAAGCATCGGATACATCAATTATCTGAATTCTCTAATAATTATTATATTCAGGCCATTTTTTGAAAAGACACTAAATCAGTGGGTAGATATAATGGCTAAATTAGTGGGTAGATATAATGGCTAAATCAGTGGGTAGATATAATGGCTAAATCAGTGGGTAGATATAATGGCTAAATCAGTGGGTAGATATAATGGCTAAATCAGTGGGTAGATATAATGGCTAAATCAGTGGGTATATATAATGGCTAAATCAGTGGGTAGATATAATGGCTAAATCAGTGGGTAGATATAATGGCTAAATCAGTGGGTAGATATAATGGCTAAATCAGTGGGTAGATATAATGGCTAAATCAATGGGTAGATATAATGGTTAAATTAGGGGGTAGATATAATGGCTAAATCAGTGGGTAGATATAATGGCTAAATCAGTGGGTAGATATAGGCCTAATGGCTAAATCAGTGGGTAGATATAATGGCTAAATCAGTGGGTAGATATAATGGCTAAATCAGTGGGTAGATATAGGCCTAATGGCTAAATCAGTGGGTAGATATAATGGTTAAATTAGGGGGTAGATATAATGGCTAAATCAGTGGGTAGATATAATGGCTAAATCAGGGGAGAGGGGAGTGTGCACAAACTGTATGAGTTCCTCTTGAAACAACACAAAATCTACATTTAATCATTGGTAAAAAGTACCCTCCCAAGATGCATAGAAAGACAAATGGAAATTGTTTTCAAACCAGTCTGAGTTGGTCTTAGACAGGGGAGTGTTTTGAGGTTGACGGTGCAGGAGATGCGAGACAAAGGGTGAACATGCTGTCTCACTCTTGATGAGATGTCATCACTTCAAAATACAATATGATGCACGAAGCAGTGATTGGGACTATTTATGGGAAGCGCTGCTGTACAGTTAACAAGATTAAACAGCCCTCAAATCCAAAGATTTGAAGGCTGCCCTCGTCAGTGGTCATGTGCTCACAATGGCCCCTGATGTTGTCACAGAATTCAAGCTTCCATCTAACCATGCAAGTATCACTGCAGTAAAATATCTGGCTACCTTCCAATATGACAAAGAGTTAAACGACTCATCCAAACCATCCTGACACCTTCTCATATTGAGAAAATGAAAGTATCAAATGCCCTTAGCCTCTTGAGACACTCAGTTAATGCTGGTGTGCGCTATATCATAGTAGAATGTTTAGGAAGAAGCACCAAGAATCTCACCACCTTGAGATAATGAATTACTGGTTTGACCTTGTGTCAAACAGACATCCTGTCATGACATTATGCAAGCTCCATCCTGACAAGCATGCAGGAGCGATTCAGTTTCTAAAAGATAGAAAAATGGGTGCAAAATATTCAAATATCATATATAAATTTTACATTTTTGACATTTTAGCCTGTAATTTTGTAAAGGGGTAAAATGTCGTATCCGACGCCACTTTTTCTCATTCAATATAACCAATAATGTAATCTTACCTACCCAGTTACTATTAGGTGGAGAACATGGATGATGATGGACATGCACTTCAAATTATTCCAGAATATTTATTTCATGAAAAATCAGGCATTTTTGGTATACTATGACTTCCTCAGTCATGTCAGTCAGATCTTGTCAACTGACCATCGTGACCAACACGGTCATTACATGCGCAGTGGCAACTGTAATAGTATCCTTCTATTTTCTGAAGGAGGATTTTTAGAAAGGAATAAAGTCCGAAAACCATCATAAAAGTTAGATAGTTTTCGCTTTCTGTACCCCAAAAATAGAATCATTTTTAACTGGTTAGTGGTTGCAAAAAAGGTAAAAAGTGGCGGTCGGATACAACATTCTTTCCTTGTAAAGCACTGGGAGCATGTTTATACGGATTTGGCACTATTTAAATGTGACCCATTCTTGAGTCTGAAGTAGCCAAAGCTGCTTTTGTGTAACACACCCTTAAACATGCCTTGTCACAATGTGAATCAATAGAAAATGTCAATGAATTTCACTCCTTAAAACGTCTTTATTTGTAAAATGTTGTAAATTTAAGATGATGATGTATGTTTTACTGAGCTAAAATTCCACAGGTGAAAACAATTCCTAAAGACTCATTTTGTAGGATTCCGTCACAAATGCATTTTATTAATGTTATTGTTGGATATTTTCATAAAACAATATTTCTTAACCCTCCTATTGGAAAGAATGTCGTATCCAACCGCCACAGAAAGCGTAAACTAGCTTTAAAATCCACTTTTAAGATGGTTTTCGCACTTTATTTTTAAAAAATCATCCCCTTCAGAAAATAGGAGGATCCTATTATAGTTGCCACTGCGCATGTACAATGACCGTGTTGGTCACTAATGGGGGAGATGACAAGATCAAACTGACATGACTGAGGAAGTCATCGTATACCAAAAATGCCTCATTTTTCATAGGGTTTTGAGGGATCGAACTACACAAGGGTTTTAAGGTATACATTATTTTCTGCATAGTGCACATGTGAGTTGAGCAGATGAGAAAATGACCAACATCTAACAGTCATAATTTAAGAAAAGAGTGCAGGATACAGCCACCAATTTTCTCTCTTGACTCTAGTCTAAAAAGACTCAATTACCAACATGACAAAAGAAATACCACAACATTTCCTGAAAATATATATGATTGGCTAATGTAGAGGACAAACTAGTAAATGAGAGAAATGTAGTAATTAGTCAAGGCCCGTTGGTCCAAGGTTGGTTTAACTTTGTGCAAACGCTTGCAAAAATATAATTTGTGCACAATGTGATATGCTTACCATCAATCACCATACCTAGCTATACTGACTTTTTACCGTACTATACGAAAGTAACAGCTGTAGGCACGGCAAGACCTAATATAATATTTTTGTGGAAAACATTAATTCTATCATTTCAAAAAATTCAAGGAATCTAAACTAATAATATGCTAACTGTTGTTAAATATTTAAAAATAACCTACCTTCATCATGACCGTAAACGTCCACGCCGGTCATGACAGTAAACAGTCTTAGTCATAAGAGAGCTAACGTTAGCCTGTCGATCAACCTTCAACTTCCTGGAGGCATTTCAACGACCAGGGAAGATTAAATACAGTTTTCTTCTGTCACTAGCACACCATCATCTCGTCCATGAGTTGTCTAAGATCCAAATAGAAACAGTTTAGCAAACTTCATGATTAAAACATGTTATTAAGAAATAACATTGACCGCCGCCGCACGCGCACGCGGCATTACTTACTTTACGCATATTTATTATACGGAATGCGCAGACACGTGAATTCGCGCACACACGTTTCTGGGACCCAAAATGGCTTCTAATCACAAGTTGTCGCAACTCTCCCAAAATATACGGCTCTGGTGGACAGCAGAGCCGTATACAGGCATGAATGGCGCCCGCAGCGGCGGTTGGTTTATCAAATCACAGCGAATCGGCGCGCGTACGTATAAAATCACAAGTAAAGTCTTGCACCAAAACTATTGTGCCGTGTATGATATGTGGGATCAAACGGAGTCAAAACTAGGAGCTTGTGATTGGCCATCATTTAAAATGAACCGCCCACATCTTGCATACGACTTTCCATTGGAATTCCAATGGGAAAATAAAGAAACACATAAGCTTTCGGTTACAGAAGGATCAAGGCTGTTGTTTGAGTTCGAACGCGTAAAAGGTTGCAATGCACAACCGTATGCGCGACTTTATAGTTATTGATCTCGCTGTACAGTGTATGTGTCCGGGGCCGGGGACGGCGCACCGTGTGTGTGTTCTGAATTTATCGGGCTAGCAATTGGTACGGGCCAGGATGGGAATACCGTGGTAAGAGCGCGCTACTACAACAGCCTTGTGTCAAGGCTACTCAAATAGCAGAAAAGTTTCATCCGCAACCACAAATTCGTGACAACATGCAATCAGATCTTTCGTATTCATTCTAAAGCGTTTTGGTTGATAGTTCTAAAACGTATTGATACATTTATACATACATATGTGTGCACCCCACACAGAACGCATCGACAAAGCTATTCTTCATGAGTCCCTCCAACGGCTAAGCCAATGATGTTGGCGCGAAACCCTGTATCATATGTGATGGCGCCCTCATATGACCATGGACGGGGCCAATAGTCACGCGGTCAGTCCGTCCTTTGCTAATTGGCATGGCAGTCAATTGGTCAGTTGACTTAGCCATCCAGCAAGCTAAACATTGTAATAATACGACTAGATGGGCTTTGCATTTGTTTCTTAAAAGTGTGAACGAGCTCTTACAGTGTACAGTTGTTCAAGTTACGTATAACACCTTTAATGGAGGAAATTGTTCTATTTCTTGGAATTCAATGTGACAGATTGTATACATTTTAATTGGTACTGTACACATTTATATGACTGGAGAAATTGACTCCTAAATGTAGGTTTCCATGGTTTTGTGTAGGTTTAACATGAATTCAGTGTAAAGAATTGTGCAAATTAATTAGTAATAATTTGATATTGTTAAATTTCGTTTCTTATAAATCCCTCATAAATGGTTTTATCCCAATAAACAATACAATAAATGAATAAATGAGTGAATGCAAAAGAAATGAACACCCATTATTATTTATTGTTGCGTGAAGTGGTCCCAAAGAATAGTTAGGAAAAGTCAGAAAATTTCATCGTGATCGGTGAAAGCGTTCTGGAGACATTATAACATTGTGGTCCCCCATCAGGCCTGATAGGGTTAACTTTACGAAATAATATGAACTCAAAAATAAACTTTAAAACCTAAAGTATAAACTTGAATAAATATAAATAGTTATAACAAAACTATGAAATTGTTCCCCATCCTATATTGACCACAATCTAAAAATATGAAAATCTGGTTATCCTGAGTATCCTAAGAACCGGACTCTTCCGAGGTGAACATGATATTATTCATACTTTGGACCTGTCGATCCGTCTTTTTTTGTTAGAGTCATGTGTATCATGATCACCATTGACAAACAATTTAACAACCAAAAACCCATACAAAAGTTGGGTACAGTTTATATTGTCAAAGTGTGCAGACTGTCATGAATTTACGGCAAACAAATTAATTGCCTTGTTCACCACAACCCTGTAGTTTTATTTGAGGAAAGGAAAAACATACTTTTAAAATAGGACATTTCACAAAATGGTCCGCGAAAAGTGGAAAGTGGAAAGAAATTGGTGGGAACGAGCTAAATATGATCTCATTTTAAGGTATTTATTTGCAATGGCATTCTTCAAAGAAAATATCAATGCTCCGTCCGATTTAAACCAAATTTGCTGCACGGTAAAGGTAATATAGTAAATTGATCATGGTCGCAGTTTTTAATTTTAAAAATAATAATAAAAGTTACGTGGGGCACTCACCGTGGGATTTGGCGAGTGACCACTAGAGGTTTTTGAAGCAGGGATTGGATGTGGAAGAGTCTCTGAAAAGGACCAAGAGGTGTCAGGCCCGCGAGAACACATTTTTGCCAGGGGGTGCTGGGTTTTTCCAAGACTATATTGGCGAGCACAAAAATCTCGCGAATGAGGGGTTCGCTGCCTCGCCGCTCAAGAGTCCCGGGAGCTGTCGGGTCCTAGATGATATGTGGTGCATCTGAGGGATTCTGAGCCACTTTTTGACACTGTTACTTGATTTTTCTTCAGGAACATTGTTATATTGATTTTGGGGTTGATTAAATCAGACAGCAATTACATGTAGGGCCTAAATAAAAATGAAAATGTAGAAAACATACAAGGCACTGGTAAGTTGTCAAATCAAAAGTAATTTTAAGTTGAATTTTAATTTTGTCAGTTCTCACAAGTCTGCCCGAAGTTACAATATTAAGTATGTTTAAATAAGCAGAAATAAAATACAGTGAAAAACAAAAGAACATTTTTTTAACAGTTAATTTCTCATCTCAGAGTCACCTCAAAATGTTACCTATATTTTGGCAGACATTATTAAAGTAAGTTGCTTGGTTGGTAAATTGGTCATGCTCAAAAGGTGCAGCTGAAAATAAGGCTCGCTGGTAAGCACATGATTGTGAATCAACGTTAACATTTGTTTATAGCCAAATCTACTACTGAACATGCAAGTACAATACATGCATTTTGTTCTTCACCAACTTAGCTAATTCATGTAGGCCTATATTTAAAGCTGCTACGTAAGTATATATAACTAAGTGGTTGATCCCAAAACCATCTCAAAGCATTAATGGTAGGCACTTTGATAATTTTTCGTAAACAATTCTGAAGACTTATAGGTAACTTAGGTAGGAGTTGAACCCACAATCACCTCAACTTTTGAAATTGGTTGATAGGCCTACGGCATTTCAATATTTGTAACTTAAAAACCCCCTGAAAAAACTGTGTCCTTCAACAACTTAGCTCTTTGCATATTTAATGCCTTCGAGCATGTATAGGCAACTTGGGTGGGAATTGAACCCAGAACCTTCTGCATGGTAGATGTCTACCTTTGAACCACCAAGATTGCCTATAAAAGTATTAAATGAACTACATGAGGTAAGTCATTGAAGGACAAAATAAATATTTTTGACAAAAGTATATCAACAAATGTTTAAAGGTTTTGAACCTACAATCATGGCAAAGCATTAATGGAAGTACATGTTACATGTGGACAAATGTTTGTTCATAACTTTTGAAATTGGTTGACAAGGCATTTCAATATTTGAAACTAAAAATAAAATCTGAAGACTTTGTCCTTCAACAAATTCGCTCTTTGCATATTTAATGCTTTTGAGCATCTATAGGCAACTTGGGTGTGAATTGAACCCAGAATCCTCTGCATGGTAGTGCAGATATCTTACATTTGGACCACAAAAATTGCCTATAAATGCGCAAAAGTATTAAAGGAACTACATGAGGTAAGTCACTGAAGGACAAAGTTTAAAATTTGAAAAACATATTAAAAATGCCGTAGAGTTTGTCCTTCAAGTAATTATAGATTTTATTTTTCAATTTAATTTGTTTTTTATTCATGTTAGTGTACATGTATTTAAAGCAGTGTTTTTGTTTGTTAAAAATTTGATTCACCGCATCCTTGTCACCGCGCACTATCCCAATTGGGATATCCTTTTATCCCAATGAGTAAATAAAAACCAGTAAAAGGACCAGGCTTTTTTGGACTTTTCCAAAGGTTTCAACCGATTTTTAAGAAACTGGCCACAAATTAGCATGTTAAAAATATCCCATTGATAAAAAACTTGATATAGTTGTGTTGGGTACCAGGCAATATCGGCCTCTAGTCGACAAATGGTCCTTGTGCGAACTGGGCCCACGCTGTAACTACCGCTGATGATTGATCGTGACGACTACGTCATACAACTTGACGGCTTAGCAGACATACGGTCCGTAAGCAGACTACGAACCGAAAGTCCATTGTTTATAATGGTTTGGCGCGTGCACGGACTCGGGCAACATCGACACAGGGCGTGTGCAAAGTTATGTATAACTCAAGTAGTTCTAATTATAAGAGCGCGGCGCCGAAATAGTGGGAATTCAACAATGATTTGTTGTAATGTGTTACAAATTTTTTCAGGGATTTTTTTTGGTTAGGTAAGAATAGTTATAGTTCTTATGATAGAATGTGCATTATGTTCGAAAAGTAGAGGGTGCTGTAGTATATTCGAGTACCCCCAACCAAAACGTTGGTGGTGCTGCAGCACCCACAGCACCCCCCGTTATCACGGGCTTGAGAGGTGTCCTCATCCTCCACCTGGTCCATCTCCAGCTTTGAAGAAGAATCGCTTAATTTTGTTTTCCCCTTTGACGGGGGTAGCCCTTTGTAATGGGGCTGTGGACTTGGAGGAGTCGGAATCCAAACACGGACGACCTCTGTTCTTTGTCTCCCCCCTTCCTCCAATAGTCTTATACGCTTTAACCCTTAATGTCAACCTGGCATTGAGATCATAATTATTTCCTAATATTATTGTCATTTGCTTGATTAAACATGTATTTGGTGGGCCGGTGTCAAAGGAAATTCCGTCCCCCTCTACGGATATTGTGTCTCCTCGACAGTGGTATCCAAGCCGAATAGCGTTGCCCTCTAGGATATCACGCCCCCTTCAACAACGGAGAATATGTACCCCGACGGATATATGTATTCCCTTGGAAAAGTTTCCCCCACCAGAACAAGTTTACTAGCGTTCCGTGAGTCCCTCAGTCCACAGCGAAATACCATGGGTGCCTGTTGGAGAACAAGCGTAAAAATACTTCTTTGCTATGATTTTAAACGGGTTATAATTCTGTTCTTGGGGGAACATATTATAATTATTTGTGTCAGTGAATAATTATTTATGGTTGAGTGTATTGTAACCATTCCATTTATTTATATAACCTAGTTAATATTTGCATTTTATAGGTCTATTTTGATTAAATAAGAATATCTCATTATGTGGTTGAGCAAGTAAGAATTGAGCAATATTTTGAAATTTCAAACCTACTTTATAATTGTTCTCTTTTCAAAATTTTAAGAGTTCTACTTAAAGGAGCAATATCGTCACGATCAACAGTGCATGGAATCGGACTGCCAGTTTTACTACTCAGTGACTTAAAATAATACCCACATGATAATGTCATTAGCGTTGCTGCTGCATAAACAAGCCAGTAATTTACTATGTTCATCTTAAACTAGGACACTGATTTCATTCCCTGTTGAAAATCTGCTCTGATCGTCACGATACTGTACGTCCCTTTAATAATATTGATAACACTGGTCTACAGCCAAAATGCTTCCGAAACAAATGAAGTCAAACTTCATTGACTAATTATGGGTCACTGAGAATGGAAATGATGCTTGAAATTGTTGATTGGCTCTAGTTTTCAAGATCTACATGTACATGTGTACACGTATGGGAATAGCGTATGATAATTCATGATTAAAAATCTGCTATGTACACCATATACATAGTACGTAAAATGTAAAAACTTAAATATCTTGGAAACAGTAGCCAATCAGCAATTTTAATTGTCATATTTGAATTCAGCACATCAAAATCCATAACAAAATAGCACATTTTATCTCCGAAGCAGATAACTTTAAAAAAAATTGTTGACCAGTGTAATTTGACAATTTGATCAGTAGGCCTATCTCATTGCTAATTCATTCAAACGCTGAATACAGACACTTCCTTGGCACGCTCAAATTCTCTGACTTTTCCTAACTATTCTAGGAACGTTTTAGTGGTAAATATATGTCATTGATACTGTAAGACATTTAATATGCGTTTTGGGTTTGTTGTTCAAACGGTGAATTGGACACAAATAATTTATGTGACATTTTTCGGTGCATTCTGGTCGCCATTACGTTAAAATGCAATTTATGATTTTGGGTCTATTTTCATGAATTTTAAAAGAAAATGTGCTTAATGTACATGGATGAATTTATGATATAAGTAGTGCCCTGGATGTGAATGTATCAGTCTCTTGTACTAAAGGCCGCAACATCTGTGCCAGGTTTCATGGCCAACACTTGACAAATGAATAATTAGGAAACTTACCCCAAAAATGGGTATAGCGCCCCCTAACAGTAAAACTATGAATGTTTTTAGGACCTTATTCAATAGATATTGTCAAACTTGAATATACCTATAATACGATGGGGGAATAATGAGCTCGATAGGGTTTTAATCAGCTAAAGGCAAAAATCATAATTTTAATTTGCGCATTTGACGACGATTATTCAAATAAATGACAAAATGCCAATTTCTGTATTGTCTTGTTTGTCTTAATTTTCTGTATAAGTTTAACATTATAAGAGAATTGACGATTCGTAAAATTCACTTTCCATGAGTGTATGTGTACTTCGTCTAGTTACGTGTAGAACCGAAATTCCATAATATAGGCATACAGTTCATCATCCTGCGCTCCCTCTGCAAAACAAAGTACACCTAAGCTCTGTACATGTAGATATAATTATAATGTGTAGGGAGATCAGCCTCAATACAAACAACTTAGTGTGGTGGTATCAGCAAATGTATATTTTAGGTAGAATAAGATCATCGATGTGTTATTTTGGATGTGAGGAAATTGTAAAATTGTAGCCCGTCACCTTTAATATATGTATCCCTACGACCACTGGGTGTGGTTATGCGCAACCCTTTAATTATTGTACCTATTGTTCAAGTTGGCGCTTGCATACCACGCACGCGTGTGAGCGGTATGCTCATAGCTAGCTTATAGACTATACTAGACTGCATGCAAGATACATGTACTTGTACTAGTTTAATTTGACACAGCGTAGCACGTGGAAGTCAGTATGGTGGTAAACGCTCAACCCTAAATTTCGTCACAAAACAAACTTGCAAGTTGTCCAGTAAAAGGCACGCTTTGCTGTTCGGCGAGTATACTGGTACATTGGGTAAGTCTCCTTGATCTTGTTCATACATGTTTTGTTATGTTTGTGACATTATATTTGTTGTAAAAAGTGGTGAAAGTGCGGCTTCATAATGGCGTCGTGTGTTCGCTACAATTCACTACAGTTGGGAGCCCATTTGTTGCATTAGCGTGGCGTTTTGTGTATTATTGTGTAAAACCTTTTAGACATTCACATTGCATTGAGGTCTACTGGGTGAACAAACACTGATTTCACATGCAAACATAATACGTGACCAGAACATCGGCACATTTTCAAAAACTCTTAAGTCGCCTTTCCTAATTTTCATATTTAGATAGAAAATGTGGCTGTTGTATTCTGCATTCTTTCCAAATGTAAAGTGCATGTATTTAGCTATAACACTATTTTAATTTTTTCCCCCCAAATATGTCAATATGAAATTGAAGCTCTAGCTGAGAGAAGATTAACGGTGTAATTTGTTTTTGAATATCTCTTTCGGTTCTTGAGATGACATTTTAAAATTTGTAAAATTGTTACTGTACTTTGTGTGCTGCTAATTTGACCATCAAAGTATTTATGGTGCCTCATTTCACAAAAAATTCACAAATATGTTAAGTTATACATCAAACTGAAGCTATTAATGAGGAATTCAATGGCGATATTTGTTTTCTAATAGGACATTTAGTTCTTGAGATATTGGCTGTTGAACTTGGAAAAGTTGTGAGATTTAAGCAATAAATTGGAAATTAACAAGTGTGACTTGGAACACTGTTTTTATTTTAAATTTGATGTTTTTTGTGGTCATAGAATATAAAAATAAAAATTAAAAATAGTAAAGTGTCAATTCCAATCATTATTGGCCCAGTTAAATGAAAAATGTTTAAAATTTTTTTACACTTCACTAAATAATAACCATGCAATGCATCCATCATTTGGGTGGATGAATACTGTACAACAGTAACAATATCTGAACTTGAACTTTAATATTCCTCCGAGACCATATGCTTACATACATGACATACCCGCCATCATCGTGCAACAATTGGCCATGTTGATATGACCCCAGAAACACCCTTTTCGCGAGAGTTAGCAATAATTTTCAGACAGTTTTTGTTTATACTGCTCAAAAACAGTCCAGATAATGTTAAATTCCGTGTTGACAAAATGTGGCCATTGATTTAATATAAATTTGAACACATTTTTATTTCAAAATCTTACATTTTTTGGACTAAAAATGCCGGAAACAATTTCTTACATGTCAAATACTTTTTCCTCCATTCAAAATGACTTGGTATATCAAAGTGATCATTCTTCACACATTGACCCGTCAACTTTTGTCGAAATATGAAGAATCTTACGAAAATATGAAATTTCAACGAGACCTCAAAACCAGGTCAAATGTCAAAAGTCAGGTCAAATCGGCAAACTGTCGGAGTCGCAACCAAAAAGTCGTCCTCAAAACCATGCACATTTTTGGACTAATATCTCATCAATAATCTTGTGGATGGTCTTAAATTGAATAGTAAGTATTATGCTACATAATCTGTGACTATTGTGGGAAGTGTTTGGACTGTTTAGCTTCTATGGATTCCAGAATTTCAAATTGTTTACATGGTGGCACATTTTTTTCACCTGGCCAACTCTTTCATCTGTATTTGTGAAAACCCTTTTAGTTTTACATCATGTAAATTTGTTGGGCCTGAATAACTGAAAGTTGATTTAACAGGAACTAAAGCTTTGTTTATGTCACTGGTGTTTAAAACAAACTAGTGCAGGGAGTTATTGTTTATTTCACTAAACATTTACAGGGACAATATCGTCATGATCAACAGGGCATGGAATCGGAGTGCTAGTTTTAGATTAGTGACTGCAAATAAAACACCACATGATTAGGTAATATTTTTATTTATTTTATTATTATTTTTTTTTATACGCAATTCGTCCCACACAAGGCCAATGGCCACTCCAAGGTGGGGGCTACTAAGTCATTGAGTTGTTACAACGACTCCACACTGAAGAAGCCAGCCCCTCGCACCGAAACAAGACAAGTTAATAACCAGCCTCTTCACGGTGCGAATAGGACTGGGAGGGGCAACTAGTCCAGAACAAGGCAGTTATTAAACTGCCTCTGCCCCTATAAGCAATTATGGTTAAGTGCCTTGCTCAAGGACACAAGTGTCACGGCCGGGACCCGAACCCACACTCCGCTGCCAACACCAGAACCTGAGTCCGGCAAGCTAGACCGCTCGGCCACGACACTCCACAATATAGCTGCTGTTTAAATGATGCGGTAATTTTCAGTCACTGTGTTCATCTGAAACTTGGACACCGATTCAATGCCCTGTTGAAAGTCTGCTCTGATCGTGACGATACTGCCCCTTTTACCAAAATGTTCATGGTTGGTTAACTGGTTAACCCAAAGTCAGCACCCAGCAGTCAAACAAACTAGATAGTCGGCAAATGGAACAACATGTATAAATATTCAATCAAAAAGCATCAATAAACTTCCTGCAATGATTGTTTAATTTAACCAATGCCAAAAAAGAAATTCTAGAACAAAGTGGGCGGCAAATTCTTCTAAAATTGTCTTCTTCTCCTTTGCGCCTTTCTTGCAAAATGCAGACATCAGAACACTCTTTGTAATGTGTTGGGCAATGTTCCATGGGAGAGAAAAATTGTTACATTAGCAATTTAGAGGAATATTTCATATTGTTTCTAGACCAGAATTTCATAGGGAATCAAATCCAAGGGGCTAACATTCGAAAAACTCATTTTTTTCTGTAATTTTTCTGGTAGTAAGTCTCAAAATGTGTAATTTTCGTTAAAAATTCAAATTTAAATCTCTTGGACATTGTGATTAGTGGAGGCCTGGTTGAAAACAATTGTTTGTGTCAAGATTGCCATTGTACCAAAGATTACTTTTATATCTAAAAAAAAAATATATATTTTTAGTCGTTCTCCAAACATTTAAACATAAAACATGAGAAAATAACATGTAATTCCGTTACCAAAATAATGCACAAAAGTAATTTTTTGAGCAAAGAAAAAAAAAAACTCCCTACAAGTGTTATAAAAAATTCACTTTCGGACATTTGCTTAGTACTTTAATATACGGTAATGGAATTATGGTAGCCATGGTTACGGATTTGCACTGCACTTGTATGAATTCAAGTTTATTGAATTTTGACATCTTTAGTGACAAACATTTATTTAATAATTAATAAATATTTTTCAATAAAAAAAATTAAAAAAACACTTTCCTAAAAAATGACAATGTTTAGTTTGAATGCAAAAGTATGCTATTGTACATGTATCCCATGTACAGTGTTTCAGTAAACGTTCATTAATTTTGTTGGAAATTTTGAAGTTGGCATGATTTAATTGGATTATGTATGTTCAGGATATGCACTTGTGGGAACATTATTGCATATCATACAAAAACACAAAATGGATGACTAAATATAGAAATTCAAAATACGTTTTTTTAAATTTTTAATTACTGTTTTTGCCTTGTATATAGTGTTATTTTTAGACCTGTACAAACACAATACGCAATTCCGTTACCGTCCAGTCGTAATTCCTTTACCATGATTGAAGGGCATTTTTTTCAATAAAGGAATAATATTTCAAATTTTATTTTGCATTGTAGTTATTAACCCTACTAAAGTCTGTATACTACAAATAACACCCCTTTTGTAAATTACTTAACAGAAATTTATTTAATTTAAGACCTGAAAACTGCTTGTCCTTTACTGTAATTCCGTTACCGAAATTTTTACCTCCCTAAAGTGACCCAGCAGGTGAATTTTTTTTTGTTCATTTGTGTGAATGAATCTGTTGGATCTTGGCTCCCGTTTCATACACATATTAGCTAACCCTCCTACAATCAGTGCAATTTTTGAAAATGCATTCAGGCCACTCCAAAGCCAGTGCCAGTGTTGCCAGTGGTCTCATATGGTTACCCTTCTGTGCACTTTCACACCACTGAGATTGCAGGGTAAGGTGATCACCAATTGATACATTGCAGGCCATACATGTACCTATATGTTCAAATATTTACAGTAGCTTTGGGTGACAGTTGATTTTGTAGGATTACATGGAAAGGACAGTAGGCTTATATATGTACCCGGTATGTACTGAAGGTTGCTAAATAGCAGAATTTAGTGGTTGGGAGTGGCCTCCATGTGTAGGAGGGTTTTAATTCTCTAGTAAAAAACATATTTTCTAGGTGATGTTGCTGGGTCATGAAGGACGTAATTCCATTACCAGAGAATTAACCACCACCTTGTACTTCAATGCATGTGTACGAATATACGAGCATATGCTGGCTAGATGCAAAACTGGGGTACGACAGCCATTGTGATTACACAAAAAAAGTTTTGTTTAACCATGGAGGTAGAAAACAGGCAAAAACGGAAAGTTAAATAGTGGGAAAATGCATTATTTTATTCAACATAAAATTGAAAGTATGATGTAGTGTATACGAAGGAAGAAGTTCATAGAGCTACATGTAGGAGCTCTCTCATTGGCCATCCCTATAGCAACTCAAATGTAGGCAGGCATTGCGACATAATTTGGACAATCTGCAATTGAATTTCAAATAGTACATAGCAGATTTAGCGATACAAATTGCGACAGATTTTTTTCAATATTGTGGTTTAACCAGTTCGCTTCGGAGGCTGTGTATACACGCAATGTTTTTTTGGACAGCGGATCGGAGAGCGTCTAAACACGCATTCCGATTTTTGTGTGTCACCGGGAGACTTGTCAACACGCCACACGTGGTGTGCCGTCGTGGCGGCTGACTTGTATACACGCAATCGTTTCTCGGAGTCCATGGGGTCACGGTTCGGTGGCCCCGGACAAAATGCACTGCAAATACTGAACGAGTTCACTCTTTTCGTTGATTTTTGCCTAATCCCTTTATCCAAGACCTGTTCCTTTGACGTACCAGCCAGGGATTTGTAAAGAGGGATTTATATCCATTGTTTACGAGGCATTCGATCTCTCTCTAGGTATGCCGTCTTTTCGACCGGGCGCTGGTCGCTAATAGGCCGTTGCATCGGGGCTTGCTAACAGTCTAATTGTGCTGAACAAACACAACCATAATTAAAAAACTAGCCATTTAATTCTCAAAATGTCAATGAGTAAAGGTGTTTATTCGGGTGTCCGAACTTAGTTTCATTAACAAAAACAATTATTAATGGCTAGAAATTTTTTCAGATTTTTCACTGAAAATAAACCCGCACGGGGGACCGGAAAAAAATAAATATTCCCGACGTCAACTGGTTAATAATAAACATTTTTGAAATCCTATTCACAAACCTTTCCTGAAATAACTTTTACCTGTATATTTCTGACCAAAAAATATCAAGGGTTCCGTCCCAACCGGGTTTGTTTCCATATGTCCAAACCGCGCTGGACATCAGTCCGACATTCATCAGGGTTCGACCTTAGCGGTCGCCCGCTTGCCAAATGCGAGTGAAAACGGCGGTGGGCGATTCAAAACCCTTCCTTCAGTAGCCCGCTGGGCGAGTCAAAATATTGTCACCGATTGGCCTATAATTCAGCCCTGAAATTACACTAGTGACGGCATCGACGGCAATTGCCGTCAATGCCCTCACCCTCTGCCGTGATGCCCTTTAAAAATGCCACTTTTCACGGCAATGAGTTGCTGTGCTTTTTCCCTGCATTGCCGTTGTGCCCACTTGTTTACACATAGTATTTACTACGTACATCAGTGCTTCCACTTTTCAAATCTACATTTCCTTAGATTTACAGAAACATTTCCTTAGATTTCCTTAGATTTTTTTCCCGATGTTCCTTTTCCTTCCTCCATGGTTTTACTTAAATCATCAAAAGTGTATTAGCCCCTGTATGCATACACAGTTTGCATATATATGTGAAAGTTGCAGTAGGCCATAAGAAGTGCATGCTGTTGAAAAAAAGCGCAAAACCTTTCAAAATGGAAAGTCAATTCATGGGAAAATAAGCATTCTTTTGGCAACTAAATAAGTTGGCAGTTTTTGCACGCCTTCCCCATCAGTTGGTGCCCTGCAGCCTAGTGTAACGTTAATTCTTTAAATGCGAGCCCGCGGTGGTCACTTACCAGACATACATATGCTAAGACCAAGTTCACGCAACGACCATTTGGGAACAAAATAGTCAAAATTACCTGGTACTCATGACCAAAATGATATAGCGGTTACCAGGCAATATCGGCTGCTTGGTCATTGTACGAACTTGGTTCTTGCTAATACTTTGGTTGGTGTCAACAGTACCCACAACATAAACACTACGCCAGGCATTTGCGGGTACCAGCTAAAAATAGCATGGTGCGGCGTTGGGGCGCATGCAACGTAAATAATACATGCCGAGTCTGTACCTAGACATGCATGCAGCGTGTGCATCGGATATAGCATCGATGCATCGATCATCATACATACTAGCGGGATGCCGCGCTTCGCGCGGCACCCGCTAGGTGTGGGTGATGTGTGAGTATTAAATGTTGCGGGTTTTGTGCCGACTTCTTTGCTGGTTTATGTAATGTAATATGGGGTAACGGGGTCTAATTTGCAGGGGGCACTCAAGGGTCATCATTTTCTAGAATGAGCTTGGTGATTGGTTAATTTTTGAGCGGGGGGGGGGCATGTAAAAAGTCAAAGTGACATAACACAACAGCGCCCTCGGGTTTTTAACATGGTAGGACAGTGAATATTGAATAAATAAATGTACTGAAAAGAAATACATGTACACAGAAAACGGGTATCCTAGTATTTTCGTACAGTTCAGACACAGATATGTGCACAAAATGTCTCTTTTGGAAATTGGTTGCATGGCCCCTTCAAGTCATGAAAAAAGGGGGAAATAAATATGAATAACATTAAATTTGCAGATGAAATCTGCACTGTTTCCTGAGGCCCCCACCCCTTAATATAAAATAGGACGCAGTTTGAGTTTAAATTGTTGCCATGGCGCTGTAGGTTTTAAACCTTTTAAAATATTCAAAATTGGGAGAAAAGATTCCCAAAATTGTTTTGTGTGAAATGTCCTGAAACCTAAGTGCATAAGCTGTTGTGATTGTCAGATCTGAAATCGTTTTATATTACCTCAAAGTTGAAAGACTGATGGTATCTACACTGGCAATTGTGAAATCATTTTGGGCTTTTCTAACAGTTCAAGTTCTACTTCTATGTATGTAAAATCAAAGGTCAGAGTCCCTATTTCATCGGTTGAAAATTGTTTTCACAAATCAGCAAGCTGAGGAATACAGAACTGCTATAAAAATATATATTATAACATAGGGCCTATATTATAATATACATGTATCTTATAATATATATTATATGAATCTGGGACTGAGAAATAATTTAAATTGTGTTAAACTTTACTTTGAAAATGCAGTGAACTCTCCAAAAAGACATGAATCTGGGACTGAGAAATAATTCACATTGTGTTAAGAAATTATTTGAAAGTGCACTGAACTCTCCATAGACTTTGTACACAATCGAGGACATGGCGTCTGGATACTACAGGCTTTCAAAAGTATTACATGGGTACTGAGGTTAATTGATGTTTGGTATTTATTATCAAATATCAAACAACAAAAAGGGTTTTGTAAATGTTGATCATGTTGATTAAAATTGTTTATTGATGTTTGGAGATAGCTGTGATAATCGTAGCTCTTGGTCACGTCCCTAAGACCTAGGACTAAAAGAGCTACGCGAAATCATGCATCAACAAAGAGTCGAGTCGACACACCGACGTCATTACCGACCAATCAGGAGGTCCGTCTGAAACAGAGAATCAGACATTTCGCAACGCGGCAGTTCGGTACTGTTCGTGGTATGTGGCACCCGGCCTCCTCGACCAACGCTCACCGAAAGCCGCGGAGTAACCCAACCAATGTTGCTCATGTTGATTAAAAATGTTTACGGATGTTTGGTATTTTATTGTTTTATTATCAAACAACAAAACAACAAACATTCAAACGTGTGTTGTAAATGTTGATGAAAATTGTCTTTTGAGCACAAAGGTCACGTGTAGGTACGGAGTTCATTGATGAAAAATAAGACCAATCAGGGGGTCCGTCTGAAACAGCCAACCAGACATCTCGAACCACAGCAGTCAGGGGTGTTCGCCTCATCTGGCACCCGCCCGACCCTCGATCACCGAGGATAGCCGCGAAGTCACCCGACCAAGCTTAACGATCATTGCGGGTGTCCGGCTGCCGTTGCACGCAATCCACGCAATCGCGGGTAGACGTCGGAACACCAACAACGCAGACCCCAACCCACGGGTACCCGAAATTGACCCCAGGACGCATCAATTCAGCAGGGTGCGGGCGCCAGTTGACGCGAAACATGGCGGCGCCCTGAAAGAAACATGGCGGCGCCCTGAAAAAAACATGGCGGCGCCCTGAAACAAAGATGGCGGCGCCCCGTGTTTGCACTAACAAAGATGGCGACTTAACGATCATTATAGTATAGATGTATGTCGCTGTACCGTACGTATACGTGTACATTACGTGGCCAGAGCTTTTGGTGGTCGTCAATAGCAAATAAGAGTGAACTGAATACTGCCACATCCAAATGCATAAAACTGTTTTTTTTTAGGTTAACATTGTGTTTTTTATTTATTTTTAATTGGTGACATAAAATATAAGTGTTGCAATACTGTTCATGTAGGCCTACATGTAATAAAACCCAAACGAAGACAGATAAAGGAAACTTTAGTCTTATTGGCATGTGGTGAATTTTTCATTTTTTTTTTTTTCATTTTTTTTTTGGAGATTGCTTTGGTGTCCTTTACGTTTTTTTTTATCATTGCCGTGATGCCCTTTGAAAATCTAAAAAATTGCCTTGGTGCCCTGATTTTTTTTAATGTTTTCATTATTGTTGTGTTCAGTTGGTTAGAAATAAAATAATATGAAATGAGCCTTCATTTCAGAATTAAAGCAAAAGCATTACTGTACACTAATGTGCCTGATCTTTTCCTCTGTTATTAGAATAGAATCCGTTATTAATTAAAGAAACATTAGTATTGCCTCAGAAACAAATATGCACATAATAATAAGGTAACTGACAACTGTTGTTTATAATGCACGTTCTGATGCAAAATGCCTAAATTACTAAAAAAGTGATTTGATTAAAAGTATTAAAAAAAAAAACATACGGGCGAGTGAAAAGGCTTGCGGGCTAGTGAAAAGTTTGGTTTACTAGCCCGGCCGGCGAGTGAAAAAAAAGTTAAGGGAAAACCCTGTTCATGATCAACTTCACGGCGCAACAGTGTAGATGCAACGGTGAACACGTGCGCACTAATCACACACACACACCATATGCAGTGACATGGTCTTCTAGGGCATGTTTTCGAGACCCTAACCAGAAACTAATTTCTGACGTTAAACAAGACAGCATAGCTACACTGTACATGAAAACGCGAACATAACCAGAAAATTGTTTTCAGTTGGTGACGTATTCAATCATCAACGTTTCTCTAAATATACGGTGTAAATCAAATTTTTGGTGAAATAGAACTTACTCGTGGGTGCTAGTAATAAACTTGAAAGATAAACTGGTGTACGAACAATCATTCCATCGTGTTTTAACAAAACTTTAATTACTTTTTACAATCCGCTATGTTGAAACCAAGCGTAACCGATCACAAACTTCAGTTCACTTTTGGTCAGCCCAAACATGTTTCAGGTTACGGTCGCGAAAACGTGACCCTCGTCTCCTGACTCAGTCATACAATGTATGTGATGTTCAGGTAGGCCGCTAGCTGCGTGGGTACGTAATCAATTGGGCTTTCTTTTGTACATCGTACAGTTGTAACTCGGATTAGGGCAATCCCATCAAAAAGTGTCCTGGACCCAAAATTTTGGAATCAAATTCATGGCAGAATTGTTAACTTAGTACGTAAGAATGATAGCTGGGCAATCCAAATCTGCATTTTGTTTGTGTTTTTTCTTTTGTTTGCAGTATTTTCCGTCGTTATTTAAAAAATAAATTAATGAGGCTAATTCGTGATTTTTTGTCCTACTTTTGTTAAACTTTTCAATCCGCTCCCCTGGTTACATTATAAAAGATATTTAAAATTGTTATGACTAAAAACATAAAACTGGAGGTGCTTGTTCTAAATTGTTGAGACGTTTTATGATAACGCTATTTTCAGGCTAATGAGGCTCGTTTAAATTAGCCCTTAATGACCATTTATGAAATGTAATGTCCATGACATTTTACGCTGTTTAGTTTCCCACTCTAAAGCCAATAAGAGATATTTTTATGAGACTTCATATGCAAAGCTAGTTTTTAGGGGCTAATCCTTTAATGTATGAAAATTTAAAAAAAATTAATTACAATTGTCCTAACGAGCGTCATGGACATTACATTTTTTTTGTCATGGACATTACGTCATGGACATTACACATACACATACTGCTTATATACCCTTTTAAAACAATGGAATGATCCTAATATGCAAATGTATAATACAATGCAACTTTTCAATCCGCTCCCCTGGTTACATTAAAAAAGATATTTTAAATTTTTATGACTAAAAACATAAAACTGGAGGTGCTTGTTCTAAATTGTTGAGACGTTTTACTGTATGATAACGCTATTTTCATGCTAATGAGGTTCGTTTAGTTTCCCACTCTAAAGCCAATAAGAGATATTTTTATGAGACCATATGCAAAGCTAGTTTTTAGGGGCTAATCCTTTAATGTATGAACATTTTTTTTAAATTAATTACAATTGTCCTAACGAGCGTCATGGACATTACATTTTTTTGCAAGCACTTCATATTACTGTTGAAAAACAATCACATTAGTTTGAGAAAATAAAAAACAACAAAGAGGATTACAATTGGGAATGATAATTAGGAAGGAAAGATAAGATAACTATGGTAAATCACAAAGGAAAGAGTTATACTTGCGTAAATGTACAAAAAGGGGGTGATCATGAGGGGCGGGGTTTCAGTGAGATGCTAAGGGGAGTTCTGGTTCAAGAAATGTGTGGGAGAGGTTACAAATGGAGAAGAGAGTTACTTGACAAAGGCAAGGGGTTACAGCATAATGTAAACAACAGTGATAAGATGACGTACCATTAAACAAGTTGGTCGTAATGTCCATGACGCCAAAAATATGCCAAAATGTAATGTCCATGACACTTCATTAACATGTAAAATGAGAAAGTTGAAAGTTGTTCCTAAAAATGTTATTAATTTTTATGTTAACTGTTTCCCTGTTAACAAAATAAAAATGAGTTTTAAAAATTTGGAACTTAAACTTCACAGAGTTTTGAAATTGATTGTGTTGTTCGTAAAACTCACTTCTGTTTTTCGTAATGTCCATGACGCTCGTTTGCAATACTCATACTCATTAATTAATTAAAACTATTTAAAAGACATAGTATCATTTGAAGTATTAGAACACAGGTTACAAGTATCCAACACAAAACAATCAATCAAAACTTTTAATTTTTTTTAACTGACATGTAAAGTTTAAAAAATGTCCCAAAACGTAATGTCCATGACATGGAATTGCCCATTATCAAAGACAGACACTTTTGTAGCGCCGATCAGTTTTTTCAGAAATAACTAAGTAAATACAATACAGGTATTTCACCAAGAGGTTTTACTTTAATAAAATTGACACAGTAGTAATGAAAAGATCGATTTAAGTATGGATTCCTCTGTATTATAAAGTTTTATTACAATTTTGTTAACATTTCAACAAAAATAAAAATGGGTATCCAGGTATCCAAAGTTTCCTGATTTCGGGTATCCTGTTCCAAAAATATGCAAAATGCAGATTAATTAAATAATCCAAAGGACTTGACTTGGTTAAATCATCCACCAAAATCTGTTATACACACTGTCATGCACCGTTTTACTTGTGTTAATCTATTTTCTATTTTCAAGTAATCTTGTCATGAAGATAATAACTTTGGTAGAACTTTGCTGTATGTGACCCACTCTGCCAAAACCCAAAACCTATCGGCATTTACCATAATGTGTAACAGCCATGAAAGGTCAAAACTGACCCCAGGGACCAGTTTGAATGTCACCATATAGAGCATTTTCTCTAGGTTTTGATGGAAAAATAAAAATCCTGAAATGTTGTGAACATTGTTAATTTTAACAATAAATTTGGGAGATCACTTAAATTGAAAATTGTGTCAAATTTTAGGGTTTTGCCAGAGCCAGTCACATATCCAATCACAGAAGTGAATGCTGAGATTTATAATGTTGTACGGTCATCCAAACTTAGACTGGGTTTTGTGGTCACATTACCAATCACAAAAAGAACAAACGGTTAATTTTATAATGCATTGACAGCACCGAGGTATGTTGCAGGATAAACCTATAGCACTCAAAATAGGATTTGAAATTTATGTTTTCTTGTTGAATGGTTTTCAAGAATGTTCTATTTCTGAATAACTATTAAAGCTTGCATATATATCTACATGTACATGTATCTGCAATGACAGATAATGGTCTGATTAGTGACATGGATTGACTCCAATGTTCGGCAACACTCTGTCGTCGGTATTTTGTTTTATTTAACAACATTCCTTATAATGATACATTATCAATTCTTTTCTTTGTTAATTGCCTGTATAATGAATGTAAGGGAAATGCATACTGGTCATTGTCTTGCAAACTGGTTTGTACCGCGATAGGCCTATGCACTGCACATTGAATTCCCGAGCATGGTGGCACATTGCAAAATCTGCCTTTTTCATTTTATTTAAAGGTTAGCCAAGAGCTGGACCATAACGGATGCCTGGTACACATCAGTTCCAAAAATAGATGCACAGCACTAGACTGAGGGATCTCTCATAATAGGAGAGCACCCTCAATTTGTGGTGCTATTTTTCTGTTACCCGCCCAACTTTGAAAGAAATTTTATAATCAATTAAGCATTTTTTTTTAAATGGCCTCATGGAAATTTTGAAGTAAATGTATTTAAGAATAATTAAAGGGGCAGTATCGTGACGATCAGAGTAGACTTTCAACAGGGCATGGAATCGGTGTTCTCGTGTAAGATGAACACAGTGACTGAAAATTACTGGCTCACTTATGCAGCAGCAACGGTAATATGATGGTTGACCTTAATTATCATGTGGGGTGTTTTTTCAGTAGCTGGGTTAATCTAAAATTTGCACTCCGATTCCATGCCCTGTTGATGGTGACAATATTTGCCCTTTAATCAGAATGCAAAATGTACACTCGATATTTTGCGGTAAAATTGACAGGTTGCACAAATGAATTTAAAGGTACACACCGCCCTAAAAGTGCAAAAAATGGGATTGATAGAATGATAATCATTTTTGGAAGGTTTTCTTCAAAAAACAAATTCTGGGTATCGTGCAATTACTGAGAAATGTCCAAAAAACAACAATAAGGTCAAAGGTCACGTATACGCATTTCCAGTAGTCTACACAACCGTGAAACCTGTACGGCAATTGCAGATTGTATTTAGACTGGTACCTCTGCATTGCACACCGTTGTGATTGTAACAAGAGGAACAAGGTTCCAGTCTGTACATTTTGTATCCGTTGTAAACACACGAACGATCACAGAATTCCTGGATTCGATTTCAACCAAATGCACGTCGACGTCCAAGATCATCCAAAAATTTAGGAAAATGCCTAGTAGGCTTGATAGACCTTGGATCAACCATGGAGAAAGGCATAGACTGAACAAACCGGTGCTTAGCAGCATCTATCTGGACATACTGGATTCTGGGTGAGCATCTCAATCATGATCAATATTAGTTATAATAGTTTGCATTGCTATTTGTAGACAGTACATGATGTATGTGACAGGACTGTACACGATGAACACAATCATGACAATCTCCCCTGGCAATTACGTGAAATTGCCCTAACCCCTGATTACATATTCTACGTATTTGACAGGAAAAAATGTTGAAAGGGAAGCTTCAATTTTGGTTTAGATTTTCATATTCTCAAAATATTATCAAACACTTTTATTTGGTCGGGACACAGGCCTTATGACCAAATTAATTTGTCCGAAGTGCTTTTATCTTAGAGAGAGAGAGAGAAAAAAATAATTATGTAAAAAATACAAGAAGTTACCACATATAACTTTGTGAAACACGAGGGGGAGCACCTATTTTTAATAAATTTTCACAGGTTGGTGTTATGCTATTTTTCGTGAGATCTAATGTTAACGTGTTACGTACAGGGTTGAAGTTAATGTTCATTGTCAAATACCAATGATGAACGTTTCATTTAGTTTTAGTGGTTGTTTATTACAACAAAATTAAGGTTTAGTATAATTTGTTATTATTTTTTTGCTACATGTATAGCAGTACTGGTATTTCAGTCCAAGAGAAGGGGTCTATCTGATAACTACCTTTCCATTCCATATCAGTTAAACAATGTTTTACCTTATTTCACAGTGATTGTTGATAATGTTGAATTTGTTTAAATCTAAGCCCTTATTCCTCTTTTCACTCTTTTTCAGAAAGAGGACAGAAACATCTTGCTACTTCAGCTATGCAGAATTGATGCTGGGTGTGATTCTCGACATAATGAAGCACCAGTCTTCGGTCAATGGAATTGGTAATTTGGAATCAAGCATATGTCTGGGCCCTTACTTTTATTGCTTGTTTGCCCCTCCCCTCCCTAGTTCTTGGATTCTATAGTGCTGCCATGATAGTCCAAAGAATTTTAGAAAACAAATGTGTTGGTTCATCACCAGCGGCAGTACATGCCATCACCAAGAACTGGGGGGGGGGGAGGCATTTTATTCCAAAATTACTGATTCCAATGACAGCCCCTGAATGTCACCTATTCTGAACTGTCACTAAATCGTACAGAGCGTACATTTATTATGCAGATTGATTCCGTTTTCTTGTCAAAGGATGGTTGGGTTCATTTATACTGAAGTAATTTCACTTGTTACATGTGTAAGGCCATGTACACTCATTGTTAGATTGTTTACAATAGGCAGGTTTTAATTGATTGTGGGGGGGGGGGGGGAGGGAAGAGTGGAACCACAAAAGTCAGTCATAAAACCAAATGGACAGTTAAAATAAATATGTATTTCATTGTTTTATTAGCAATATACAAGCACCCATACAACTATTGATTATTTCAATGTCTAAACATTTATGTACAAAAATGGCATCTGATCTTTAGCTTATAATATAATAGATTGGAAGCAGCTACAGACATTTTGCCAAATATGTGTACAACCTTGAAAATGTAAAAAGCAATGTAGAATTTGTTTTCAAATTTGATAAATGATGTTTAATTTGCAGTATAGGTGAAAACAAAGACAATTTATAAGCATGTCACAATAAGGAGATGCTTGATTACAGTGTTACTATCATTGTCAATTTATCATATTTTTGTTCATTATAAACTTGAGTTGAAAGTGAAGTATATTATAAATAAAGATCACTCTCAGTATATAAACATGCAGTCCATCAATTAAATTTATTTTTGTACAAGACTTAATACCAAGATAAAATACCAATGTTGGCTTTATCTAAGTCTAGAATTTAAAGGTTTTTCCATAAACAAAATGAAAAGGCTAAGCAATTATCAGATTTGATCAAGTGGATGTAATTACATTTAATTTTGTGTGAATTGTCAATTGGCTAATTACACTTGTGGCCTTACGTTTGGGAATTATTTGCTTTTTGACAACTCTTCTGCTGAGGGCAGGGGAAGAGGGAAAGCATGAATGCAAACTTTCTTGCAACGTTATCATGTAGTAGTTATAAGCTTGTTTTCTAATGAAAGGTTAATTAGCTGATATCCATACAAGCTTTGAAAACTGCAGACATTAGCTATTTGAGTAGACTCTGTGGTACATGAACATGGATGAAATGCACAATTATTAGCAAACCTTCATGTTCCATGTAGCAAAAATGATTTACAACCTGGAAATGGAAATATCAGGAGTGTAAAGACTCGTCTCTCACAGGGTAACATTTCCTTGGTAAAGTTGGAAATACAAATAAAGTTGGAAATACAAAGAAAGGGGAAATGTTTATATGCTCCTCCATGATTCAGTGTCTTCAGTAACCCCAGCACCCCCTCCCCCCATCAATTTAACCCCAACTTCCTGTCCTTTGATCCACGTTTAATCCAGTTACTACCATAAATCAACTTTGTGACTTTATGCCCATAATTAACGCTGAATAAGTTGATCTGGCTACCTACAACCCTGGCAAACTATTTTCATATGAGTGTTTTTACATGTTGATTTATCATCTGGCATGATTTTTGAAAAGCATGTGTTGGGCTAGTGTCAATATCATTATGCATGAGGTTTGTGGTAGCACCATCTATCTACCTCTATAGTTTAATAGTGTTGGCTCTTAGAACTGGTGGTGAGATAACTTAAAGTTTCCATCGGTATACTCTGATCATCTTCATCCCCCTGAAGACAGAGTATACTGATTGAAACATAAAGTAATGTCACTGCCAGTTCTTGTCAGAACCAATGCTATTTACTATTCTTGAAAGATAATTACTCTTACTCCTACTGTTCTTCAACCATGTAAAGCTTCAAAATCTCAACATTTTCAAGGTAGTACATAATACTAATAGAGTAATTTGTTTGGGTGTGTGGGGGGGGGGGGTTGAGGGCCTTGAAACATTTTCATGTTATACCTGCAATTTTTTGCAATTTTTGAGGGTCTTGAAAGTACGACATAATATGTCCTCTATACTTCCTAGAAACGTTTGATTGGATGACACCCGTAACAAACCTGAAGTTGATATAGTAGGTAATCTTCTTGAGAAAACTCTTCACATACGTAGGTGACATGATGAACTGAGCATTCGTCTCTGTCTCCATCTCCATCTCCCTTCATCTCATCTATGGACTAAACATGAACAAACATGTATAATCTTACAAAAGAAATATTACATTGAACTGATTACTCTAGCAGTTGAGAAATGAAACTGACCACAAAGACATAAATAACACAATAGCCAGCCAAGAATAACACATGTAAAGCTACTTTGACTAATTATTAGTGCTACAGTACACTTATCATTCACACACACACACACTTCAAATTATAACCAATGTTGTTCTTTCCCTTTAAGAGGACAACGGTCACGGTCAACAGGGCATGGAATCGGAGTGCTAGTTTTAGATTATCTATGTGACTGAAAATAATATCCCACATGATAAGGTCATATTATCATTGCTGCTGCATAAATGAGTAAGTTTCAGTCACTGTGTTCATCATTCCATGCCCTGTTGAAAGTCTGCTCTGATCGTGATATTGTCCCGCTAATGTGGACAAGTTAACATTAAGCATTGCACAAGGGGGAAAACCTGAATGCACAACTTAATTTTTTTCTAAATGAGAAATTGTTTCTGTAAATCTGATTTTGTTTGATAGAAAAACAAATATTTACATCAACTAAGTTTTCTATATATATACACAAAAATTATGGGATAAAAAATATATCTGAATCAATCTGAATTTACTCTACCTTGGCAATGCTTTGTAGCTGTGAATACTAAAAAATGGAATCAGGCTGAACTCTACATGGTGTTGATGCAAGTAAAATACTGGCAGTGATGTTGTCTCATACTATAAAACAAAACATGACAGTTAATAAAATAATGGTGGATATGATGGACATGTGGTGCATATTAAAAATCCATTTAAATATAACTCGTACTCGCTGCGTACTCATGCTCATACTCGTACTTTAGGGAATAATGGTACCTGATATCTATTTCCTCCAGTCCATGTTTGAATTTTTCACCATGACCCTTTTGACCATCTTCCCCCAAAAAATACCAGGCATCGATGGTGGAAATTACATTACTAATTCACTGGAAATTGATACTTAACTGCTTTAAACTACCTGTCTCATATGAGTCATGTGTCTGTATAGCTTATCCATCACAATAATATCATTGGGCCTTGGCTATAGGAACTATCTAATAAAGTGATGGCTAACAGAAATTCATCATAAGAGTTCAGCATAGCCTACAGCCACACAAAAAGCCCTACCTAGTATTATATTATCAAATATGTATTTCTTTTTGTTATTCTCTTACTCTGTCCCAACAATAATCCCCAAATGGAAAAGCATTATTCATAGTATCATCATGGTCTCATCATGGTCACCATCGTTCAACAATCAATCCCTGAGTGTTTGCCACCATTTGAGGTTGGCTGGCCCGTCAATGGTCGCTCAGGCATGCGTCGTTTTGCCGTGAGACGGTGAACCTTTCTTCGCCATGAAGAGCCCGCGCGGCGTCGAGAAACTCTAACGTTGATTTTGACGGATGGCCTTCAAACTGAACAGTTTTGTCACTTTTTATTGGCGTTGATATGATGGAAGGGCTGTGACGATGTTCCAAATAAATACGTTATTGTTCCCAAAACTAAACTCGCTGGCAGTATATCATAATTCAAATTACCCGACACGAAAAGCACCAAAGTGGTCGAGACCCTGCTACGCTTCGCTTCCACATAAAAAGTTCATTCATATTTATGGCTTCTTGGTGACCAGTGGGCTCACACCTCCGGGCACTTTGCCACTGGCGCCCATATGGCTGTACTGGTACAGTCTTGGTTCAGTTCCAGTGTCAGTGTCTCGGAAAGTGCTAAGACTTTCATCTTTTTTGTTGATTTTTTGACAATTTTCACCATTGTTTCAAAATCATTTCACTTTTTTGTCGTGTATCCAATGAACTATAAAAATAATTATTCTTGAATTTGGTTCAGTAATAAACTTTTTTAAACGTCTGAAAGTGCGACTATAAGTAATGTCCTCGTGAGTTTTCTGGAAAAATGTTGGTTCAAGAAATCACATGACATTGGTTTTGTACAGCTAACAGAAAAACGACGCATTTTCAGGGGTACTTGTGTGGACGGTATTACCATCTACTACTTTTTGAAGATCTTTCTTTAAAACCATACATATGTAAAACAATGGAAATGTTGAGGGGCATTTTACTATCGCTTAATTTCCCTTTGTTTCAAAGGCAGTTTGTAAAGACTGTTTGCGGTGACACCATGTGAACAAATTCTTTTGAGCAGTAATTAGTTTTGAAAAGAACTGGTGGTTACAGCTCAATCAATGTTTTGATCAGTACCTTTGTGATCATGTTCAAAAAAATGTTTTTTCAGTTTAAGCATTAACACTTGTGTTGATATTTTGTGTTATAGTTTTTTCATGTCTAGTGTATTTTTAATTAAAATTTCGGACCAGACCAAACACATCCAAAGCTAAGGGTGTGATGCAGAACCGAATAGAAATGGACTGGTTTCTGCAGCTTTTAGAGACGACCAGATAAATACTCCCAAGTGTGTTTTTGTTAGTCAACAGGTAAAAGCAATTTATCCACATTTTTGTATTGACCATAACCTTCTAATCCTCAAAATCCTCTTTGCTAGAATTGAAAGGTTTTGAAGGGTTGAGTTATAAGAACATACTGCCTTTACATTGTACATGTACATCCATGTTTGTTATGTAGTGATTGCAAGGTCAGTGCTTACAGGTCCAGTGGACACTGTTTATT
>CM055824.1:32035368-32090957 GCA_029582265.1 Zoroaster sp. YZ-2022 | reverse complement strand
AGTATCACACAAATATTCACATCCAAATATAATTGTGTGCAGCAAATATTTCTATAATACAAATAATTAAACTTCATTTAAAATGTGATGCAAATATACAATTATTGCCAAAACGAAAATTTATGGAAAGAATTTTAAATATGAAATCATGCCAATTATTAAAAATTATTACTTGAAATACAGGTCCTATCCTTAATTAAAAATAAGTTTTGTTTCCCTTCTATTTTCTAATGATGTAATCTATATAAAAATAAAGCACCTTTTATATTTCTTGAATTGAAGTTTATTTACTCAAAGTTTCTTTGCACTGAGAAAGGATTATAGAAAAACTACTTTTACTGCAGATACATGTACAAATACTTTACGCCATGAAATACACTTTTCAGTATTCCTTTTTAATAAAAAGTTCCAGTTTTACATAAAAGACTTACTTGATGTTTTCAAATTATATCATTTTAGTTATATTATTTCCATATGGGAAATTTCTGTCTTCCGAATCACAGAAATTCCTCATCGTGGAATAAGGAAAAATCTAAGCACTTTTTGTTAATGACAAAATTTAATAAACTGAGAATGTTGACATGTTTGGATATTTTCTTTCGATTTTCATGCCGAGTATGCGGATTTACTTCCACTTCTGAACTTATTTCAACCTGGAATGTCAGATTTACTGTGGTAATTTGACTGAATCCAACCTGCCTATGAGCAACTATAGATGTAGTTATACAAAACGAGTATAAGTGGAGGTTTTTAATTGCTGTATACATGTAAGTGACTACCTCCACCGCCAGATGTCAGATGTTTATGTGGAGCTCATCTGCATGTTTCTGAAAATTTGTGTATGAAATTGTTTTCCAGTTTTCAGCGCCATAAAATGCTAACTTCCGCTCAGTCTCCAACAATTATGACATTTTTCTAAAAAATAGGAGAGACTTTGGAACAGAAGAGGCATTAGCGGACTAAAAGTAAATGTTGGTTAGCTTTTAAGGGCTGTTTATCTGAGAATCTGAGAGTTCACTTTAAAATATACCCAGGCCCTTGAAAACGTAACTGTATCAGCAGAAAGCATCTACATACCGAAGTTTTGGTATCATGGAAAGCTTATTGACTACTCATTCATGTGATGCCTGAAAGCTACATACTTGTGAATTTTTCCAATTTTTTCTGATTTTCGATGGAACGGATCACATTTGCTTACGTGGTAGCAACAAAGCAGACTTTGTGTACTTACTAAGAAAAGAAAGACTTCACTGCTCACCTCATCATGTCTTTTGTTCACAACTGCAGCCATTATAATGGAAGCTTTCACTTGGCTGGGCCTGAGGCCCTCCAGAAGCTCCATAGGTTATGTTGCTCTGGCAGGTACTTTTATTGTTACAGAATTAGGACACACAAAAAGACAGATTAAAGAGCTTTCAGGTACATAGGTCTCAGGCCTGGCCATGCTTCTCAAAAGCTTTGTCATCCTCCACTACGACAAAAATGTGGCCACCTTTATTGATCCCTGTTGGGCATGATATTAAAGAAGTGAAAATTGTAATATATGTAAATAAACCACGAGGGAAACTGAATGAGTTACATGTACATAAAGCACCTTCTATGTTATGATTACAACCCAAAAGTTAAATTTTAGGGCTATGCATTTTTTCACTACAGCAATGAGTAACTTCAATATGGATGAGAACTGATAAAATCGTTGCAAGGAATCTAAACTTTCGAAGGATTCAATATCTGGATAAAATGGATTTGTAAAAAAATTAAAGTGAAGGTACAATGTTTGTAAATATACTGTAGTAGATTATTATCGAGAAGGTATTAATTGCACTTACGGGTATAAAGTTGGATACAAGTATCAATCACTTCTAAGAATTTATTCCATCTCAAGTGATTTAGTCTTAAAAAAATTGCTTTGTTGAATTTACAAAATTGCTACTGTCCGGCAACTTCTTGTAAAACGCCATAAAAACAGTGTTAATTTTGTTGTTTTCTAAAAACACATGTGCACCTGTTGTGATGAAACATTCACATGTTAGTTTTATGATGTATTTCTGAGAAACTGAGTGGGTTGAAATGAACGTGAGGCATTACAGTTACAAAAGTTGCAAAAACCTTCCTTGCTATAATAATTGCTGCTACCAAATGAAATAACTGATAATCTATGCTTTTCCAAAGATACTTATTAGGGATTGAAATGTTTGAATCTGTTTATATTGGATTTAATAAAATTTACTTTGACAAAAGAATACAATGATACGCTACCTTTAGATGCATTTCCTGGAGATTTTCACAGGTGATTCCAGGTAATATAATTAAAGATTGTTTATTAGTGACAGTATGTAAAAATTCTTCTTGAGTACCAAATAGAACCCGGTTGGTTATTCACAACTTGACATTTTGATCAGACGTATAAGCTTTCATCTGTCTTCAGGAGAATAACCTATGGTGTCCACCATGTAAACAGTATTTACTTATCCATATTTCACCATGCAAAAGCTACAAGTCTTACCCGGACGAGATTTATTTTCCTAAAAGAAATAAAATTAATTTTGGAACTTTATTTCTGCCAAATCAAAAATGCCTTCGAAAACATTTGTGAAAATTTCTCATTTAATATCCATATGGCTGTTTTCTATAAGGAAAATATTTATTTAAAAATCTCCCAGTGAAATACATAACTTAGTCAAAAAATACAGAGTAATGTATCTTTTACATAAATGAATACAAATTGTTTTCATAATTCTAATAATAATTTAGTTTATTCCCACATTAGATTTGTATCAAAATGTATTTCCCAGAATTTGTTCATACAGTTCCATGTTGAATTTCTTGTTCAGTAGAATTGTAATACTTGCATTAAAGTACTATCATTTATTATTATTTAAAAAAAAATTTTTCAAACATGTAAAATATTTATAATATGAAATCATCATGAATTTATACATGAAATATTTTTCATACTGGAATATCCTCACAGCCGTTGGTTACGTGAACTGATTTCACCCAAGCGGCTGTGTTTGTCAGTGAAGGGTCAGTTTGTCGCTGCCATGGTGAGAGCTCAAAAAGATGATGATCTGAAATTAGAAAAATAAAAATAAATTGTAAGAGAAGAAGCGTTTTCAAATTGGACTCATCATTTAAGTCCACTATGGTTTGCCAATAATTTTAGTTAATTAACCGATAATAAAATAAACTTGCGCTTGGAAGTGAAGTTGTTACTAAACATCCGAAGATATGTATTCAGTCTGACAATCCCATTTGTTGATAAAACACAGTGAAAAATATTACAATCACTTCTGGACTATCAAATCTAGTTCACGCATGCATGTAGTAGTCCTTATCAAAGTTATAATACTGTAAGTACATTTCTCTGTCACTTCGTATGCTCATGGAAAAGGTACTTTGACCTGCAAGTGTGGTCCTTATGTTAATCTAATATACTTCAGCCTCAGGTTAGGCAGTAAATCGTGGCCGAAGCGGTTCATAAAGGCTTACCTGGACTCAAGTTCACTGGGTAGTGTAGCAGCCAGAGATGGGTTCGAATCCTGCACGTGACACTTGTGTCCCTTGAGCAAGACATCTCTAACCATATTGCTTCTCTCCACCCAGGGGTTAAATGGGACCTGTGAGGGGCTTCCAGAGTTGGTTGATTAAGTCTATATGCGCTGTAATGGCAGCAATTGAGCTGTATACTCCTCAGGGAGCTGAGATGGTTTCAGGAATGATTTATGAGCAGGGTAATATGTGTCATGCGCCTTTGAGCACCAATCAGTTGGGTGGATACGTGCGCTATATAAGTCCACACATTATTATTATTATTATTACACTTGCCGACTACAAGTCTGGTCACTGATGTTAATCTACCCACTAGCCGTGGGCTAAGCTATAGTGGGCCAGTACTTGACTACAGAGATCTCGTCCTTATGTTAATCCTACCAGCTTCCCAGGCTAGTGGGGCTAGTACTTGACCACAAGTCTCGTCCTCATGCAATTAATCTACTGAGCACCTCAGGCTAGTAGGCTAGTTGATTAATTTCTAATCCCCAGCTGTATGTTGGCGTCCAAAATAGCCTGGCACCAGTCATAAAGCTATTCCTTTGGGAAGGGACATTATCTTCATGCAGTCATATTAGACTTTAGACAGAATGTTATCAGATAGTCCTAGTTTTAGAACTCAGTGACTAGAAGTAATACCCCTACTTCCTGAGTATTATTTTCACATAATTTCATCTAAAACCCCTAAGATACCAATTCCATGCCCCTGTCAAAGAGTCTGCTCTTTTGTAGATCATGATCGATACTCATCCCTTTGAAAGCAACCGTAGGAAGGTCAAAAATAGTGATATTAGAAATACAAATTATGGCAAATCACCAGTCAGGTCAAAACCAGTTGGCAAAATATGTACCCACCATGGGTAAATTTGGTCTTGCAGACAAAAACAAGTAAGTTGACTGTTTTTGATCAATCACTGCTCGGCACCTTAACTGGTGGACAATAATTGCTGGCTGAAGAGTGAGGATGGTTTACCGGGCATCCACTGAATACTAAATGGAACCAGAGCCTTCCTAAATTGTTACCTCATTACATACCATTTTTGGTGGACAATTGTTTAGAGAGTATTGGGAGGGTTTATGCTACCATCCACTGAATACTAAAACCAGAGCCATAACTTACCTCATTACTACCATATTTTTCAGAAGGGGTCCTGGTAGATGATGTATCGATCGAGGTACTTGTAGGACCTATGTTCCAATAGCTGAGTCTAGGTTGAAACCATTGATAAAAAATAACTCCCTTTCCCCATCCCTGTAGATAAAAAGAAAAATAAATTAAATTGTTGTAAGTGAGATTGTGCAAACTAACTGAAAAATAAACTGAAGCGATTACTATCTAAAAGCTTGGGTTACAACCCTAACATCCTGAGAAGATATATTGTGTCTGATATGTTGTAGTTCAAAGAATGATTTATCTTGGTATTGTGTATAAAAATACTGCTAATTCACACCACAATTCACTTCTCAAAAATCAACTCTGGCATACATAATGTCACACAAACTTCTACCTATAAATTTTAGCACTTTGCAAACTAATTGAGATGGATGCAAGAAAAAATAACAACTATCCAAAAGATGTATTGCCAATAGTTTTGGCTATTTTAATGGCAATTTTAGTTGTCATGGAAACATTGACAATTTATTTTATAAAGGTAAAAATTGTGAGATGAGTTTTTAAAAGATTATTTGTCAGAAGTTTGGTCTTACCAAAGGTCTTACAGTCATTAAATGCCCAAATTATAATTTATGAACGGAACAAAATAATCATTAATTCATTTCTGGATAAGTTTTCAATAAAACCATGCTTTTTTGCAATTATTTTTTGAAATTCTTTTGAGAGATTCGTGAGAGAGTGTTATTTGAAGGATTATTTGTTATTCTTTCTCCAGTAAATGATTTTATGATGGTACCCATCATTAATCATTTCAGGACATATTTTCTATAAAACAATGCTTATCGCAATTATTTTAGAGATTATTTTGGGAGAGTGTTATTGGTGCTGTTCTTGCCTCAAAAAAATGACTATGTTCTAATGGATAAGAAAACGGTCAGAATTGATGGTAAGATAAGACAAACACGGACGATTCATCTTTAGATTCAATAGTATGTACATGAACATACCGCATATCAACAAACGTGTCTTTAGGCGTTATCTTTAGATTCAATAGTATGTACATGAACATACCGGCCATATCCACAAACGTGTCTTTAGGTGTCTTATCTTTGGATTCAATAGTATGTACATGAACATACCGGCCATATCCACAAACGTGTTCGTAGGTGTCTTATCTTTAGATTCAATAGTATGTACATGAACATACCGTCATATCCACAAACGTGTCTTTAGTTTAGGTGTCTTATCTTTGGATTCAATAGTATGTACGTGAACATACCGTCATATCCACAAACGTGTCTTTAGGTGTCTTATCTTTAGATTCAATAGTATGTACGTGAACATACCGTCATATCCACAAACGTGTCTTTAGGTGTCTTATCTTTAGATTCAATAGTATGAACATGAACAAACAGTCATATCCACAAACGTGTCTTTTAGGTGTCTTATCTTTTAGATTCAATAGTATGTACGTGAACATACCGCCATATCCACAAACGTGTCTTTAGGTGTCTTATCTTTAGATTCAATAGTATGTACATGAACATACCGTCATATCCACAAACGTGTCTTTAGGTGTCTTATCTTTAGATTCAATAGTATGTACGTGAACATACCGTCATATCCACAAACGTGTCTTTTAGGTGTCTTATCTTTAACATCTAGAACTGCTTTATAGAGCGCTGGTCGCTTTACATCGGCTGTAAATTCCTTCCATTTTGATGAGGATGATACACTAGGAAAGATTAACAGAACAGAAAGGATCTAAAATTAGTGAGGAATGAAGGGACAATATAACAATGATAATGTTGAAAAAACTGCAAGTTATATGCAAGTATGCTTAAAGGGACAGTATCATCATGATCAGAACAGATTTTTGACAGGGCATGGAATCAGTGTCATAGTTTTAGATGAACTCAGTGACTGAAAATAACACCCCATGGCACTGGCCTAGATAATGGGCACGATAAGATGATATTACTGTTGCTGAGTCTAGATAACAGGGCATGATAAGATCATATCACCATGGCTGATGAATAAATATCATTATTAGATAGATAATGGGGCACGATAAGATGATATTACTGTTGCTGAGGCTAGATAACAGGGCATGATAAGATCATTATCACCATGACTGATGAATAAATACCATTATTAGATAGGGGCAATAATAAGATAATATTACTAAGGCTAGATAACAGGGCATAATAAGATCATATCACCATGGCTGATGAATAAATATCATTATTAGATAGATAATGGGGCATGATAAGATGATATTACTGTTGCTGAGGCTAGATAACAGGGCATGATAAGATCATATCACCATGGCTGATGAATAAATATTATTATACAGTCATTGGCTTATTATTTATACATCAGCCAGAGTAATAATAAACTTTTTTTTTTTTTTGGCACCCTGTTATGTAGGCTAGTGGGTGCTCTTAGGAAATTACTTTCAGTCAGTGAGTTCATCTAAAACTAGGACACTGATTCCATGCCCTATTGAAAATGTTCCTTTAATACTCACTTTGAATCAAGATATACATTGACAGATTCAGCTGTGAACGTTTTGATTTTGTTTTTATACAACATTATGTCATTAAAGGGAAGGTACAACAACATTGGTAATGTAGTGATGTGAAATTAACAGTTAATTCATGTGATTAAACTGATTGTTCTCGCTTGCACGAGCCGTGCATTGTGACTGCGTATGAATTTATGTAGAAAATAATATTTTGTTCTAAGAATACAAAAAATAAAAGTTTGGGGTTTATATTGTATGTTTTGAAATAATAAGGGAGTCGGTGATTGGAGGGAGATGAGTAAGCAGCTAATGAGTTTCCATGAGATTGTAATAAAACTTCTTGTCAACATAAGAAACATTGTTCGTCTCCGTTATTTAGCCTAATTACCGACTCAACTTTAGTGAAGCCTGACCCTAACACAGGTACTCTGTTGGTAATTATAAAACAAATGTTCCTACCATATTCCAAAGTACTTTCGCCTTGGAGGAAAAACAATTGTTATGTTGAATTTAGAAAACAAATTGGTGACTGGTAACTTTTGTCAAATATAAAAAACAAGGTGTACTTACTTAAAAATGGCTTTTGAATCAAAGGGTAGCATGTCCCACTTTTGCTGAGGTTTACCATCAATCTGAACACCACCCAGTATTCCTGTATAAAAAGAAGAGAAATTGATTGGTATCCCAGGAAACATTGTAGATTTTTTTCTTTAAAAAAATCTTCCAAAATTTGTTTTTGATTGAAAATTTCAAATAAAATGTGTAAATCTTCTTTAAAAAATTAAAACATAAACAAAAAATATATAAAATGTCAAATAGTGAAAGAGTAACTAAATTGCTCTTCACTGCCAAGGACATATGATGTATACAAATATATGTGATACAGTTCCTGGACCACCAAGGGCAGTAGAAACATCCTTAATCAAACATTTACAACAAGCTCTGGTAGCTCAATAAAAAATACCATCTGTGGATAAAATTACTGGGTTATTATACAGGATTATTTCCAATCCGGGAGTCATTGAATAAAACAATTTGGGATTATAGACAATAGAAAAGGTATTAAACAATTAAAACCAGGTAATTAAAAGTACAAGATATTTAAACATGAAAACTAACAAATTCAGAAAAGAGCAAGGAATGGATTGGAAGATTAGAATAAAACACAATAAAAGTTGAGAAACTCACAGACACTCTTCAAGATGGTACTTTCTTAAACATAGTAAGATGAGGAATACAAAAATCAACATGAATTCCACAGGAAAAGAAAAAAAAACAAGATTGCACTAGAACATGTAGAATACTGAAAAACTATCTTGAGTAAAATTTGGACAAAAGAACATAGGCCTACATTTTCTTTCTACAAAAACACTCCTTGTGTAAATAATACGCGTTATATGATGTGTACATGTACCACAGTAGCTTTTGTGTACATGTATTTTCAAACTATTCAGCCTGGCCTTAACTTTGAACCAGGATTTACCATTGTTGAAAATTTTGCATATATTTTCTGGTTCATGAAGTGTGTCAAATCTGCATTGGTGTATTTCTGTACAATCCTTTTCAGAGTTTCAATGTTAACTACATGTATGCAAAGTTGTTCCTGGTAACCATTTGGTCATGTATGCTCTGTCTACCCAGTTTATTATTGCTGGGATATACCAATGAACTCTCCATGTCACATGATGTGAAAGTTTACACAAGGAAACTGTTTGCGTCACTTTTTTCACCATTTGAGCCAACGCCCTGTGCCACTATTGATGTGTTGGAAGATTTAGCCAACTTTATTTCAGCTTTATTCTGTCTTTAACTTTTCTTCTTTTTCTGAGAAGTCTACTGCATCTTTGTATGGTAAGTGTTTATAAACCACCAGACAGCATTTATAATTGAATACTGTGGACAGAACATTCTCAAACTTTTGTACTTTCGGGATAGTTATCCAAATGTACATTACACATACTGTACATATAAGTATGTTTACTGCATCTCGCTTGGACAGTTGAACTACATTTACTGAATTATAATATTTGAATATAAATACAAACAACTGAACTCTAACTTCGTGGGAGGGTCCAATTGTTAACATACATGTGAGATTTCTCCCACAAATAATGTTCTCCTTTACAAGTACACATATTTCTCCCATAATGTTCTCCTTTACAAATACACAGATTTCTTCTTTAATGGCTATATAGCATACATGTACCTACTTCGAATAAATGTGAAGTGAGTAATTGGTTAGGATCAAAGATTTGTTTAAATCGACAGCTTTGGAACTGATTCCAAATTCCATGTACAAAAATTGATTTCTAATTGATTAAATCTATCTCTTAATGTGAGTAAGACTAATTATATTATTTTTAATAATAATAAGAGACATTGTTAACGTGTCATTTAACATTAAAATGGATGGAAAGTGTTTAAACAGGGTGAATTATACAACTTTTTTAGGGGTTATTATTGACTCTGGCCTGACGGAATAATCATATCAAGTCCATTTCGACAAAGATTGCCAGAGGTGTTGGGATCCTTTCTAAACTGAAATATTCATTACCTAAGCATGTTCTTCTGCTCATTGTACTTTTACTCTTATTTATCCTCACCTGACTTATTGCATGACTGTTTGGTCTGGTACAACGATTCTAATATTAAAAGCTTTTTGACTCTCCAAAAAAGAGCAATCCGCCATATATCGTCTGCTAATTTAAATGATCACACCAGCAAGCTATTTGCTTCACTCAATATTCTTAAACTTCCCGATCTAATCAATGTTCATATAGCCACTTTTGCATACCGTTCTATAAATAATCTTAATCCTTCCATATTCACATATTTTTGTGTGTACAACAAAGACATACATGTACACAATACGAGACAGGCCGATAATATGCACAAACCACGCCCTCGGACTCAACATTGTAAAGCCGGAGCTTACGTTATCGCGCTAATACTTGTTGGAATTCTTTGCTCAATACTATGAGAAAATATGTTTCACCACACTCATTCAAAAGAATCTTAGTGCATATTATTCAAGTAGCTATTAAGTGCTTCTTATATTATGTTCTGAATTTTGCTATATAACCTTATTTCCAGTTGATCTATCTATCAATCTGTTATTAATCTATTATATTATATTATACTATTATATATTTTTTTCTGCACAAGGGAGTGGCTCTACTCTTAAGCTTCATCAAGGGTTTTTAGATCACTTCCTTTCTCTTTGTATGTAACATACTATATATTGTTAATTAATACGTTGAATATCACATTGTATGTACACTGAGAAGAAACAAGTAAATGAAATGAAATGAAATGAAACTCCGAAACACTTCAACACAAAAAACACATCTACTCACAATCAATCTTACATATCATACGCTGAATATATCTCATGACGCCTTACCGAGACAGGTAACAAAAGCGATCTATATTTAGAACAAGGCCGGTTCATTCTATTCTGCAGTAACAGTTCATTCTATTCATTAAAGTTCGGCAGTAACAGTTCATTCTATTCATTAAAGTTCGGCAGTAACAGTTCATTCTATTCATTAAAGTTCCGCAGTAACAGTTCATTCTATTCATTAAAGTTCCGCAGTAACAGTTCATTCTATTCATTAAAGTTCCGCAGTAACAGTTCATTCTATTCATTAAAGTTCCGCAGTAACAGTTCATTCTATTCATTAAAGTTCCGCAGTAACAGTTCATTCTATTCATTAAAGTTCCGCAGTAACAGTTCATTCTATTCATTAAAGTTCCGCAGTAACAGTTCATTCTATTCATTAAAGTTCGGCAGTAACAGTTCATTCTATTCATTAAAGTTCGGCAGTAACAGTTCATTCTATTCATTAAAGTTCGGCAGTAACAGTTCATTCTATTCATTAAAGTTCCGCAGTAACAGTTCATTCTATTCATTAAAGTTCCGCAGTAACAGTTCATTCTATTCATTAAAGTTCGTAGCAACAGTTCATTCTATTCATTAAAGTTCCGCAGTAACAGTTCATTCTATTCATTAAAGTTCGCAGTAACAGTTCATTCTATTCATTAAAGTTCGCAGTAACAGTTCATTCTATTCATTAAAGTTCCGCAGTAACAGTTCATTCTATTCATTAAAGTTCAGCAGTAACAGTTCATTCTATTCATTAAAGTTCGGCAGTAACAGTTCATTCTATTCATTAAAGTTCGGCAGTAACAGTTCATTCTATTCATTAAAGTTCCGCAGTAATAGCGTTCATTCTATTCATTAAAGTTCCGCAGTAACAGTTCATTCTATTCATTAAAGTTCAACAGTAACAGTTCATTCTATTCATTAAAGTTCAGTAACAGTTCATTCTATTCATTAAAGTTCCGCAGTAACAGTTCATTCTATTCATTAAAGTTCCGCAGTAACAGTTCATTCTATTCATTAAAGTTCCGCAGTAACAGTTCATTCTATTCATTAAAGTTCGGCAGTAACAGTTCATTCTATTCATTAAAGTTCGGCAGTAACAGTTCATTCTATTCATTAAAGTTCCGCAGTAACAGTTCATTCTATTAATTAAAGTTCCGCAGTAACAGTTCATTCTATTCATTAAAGTTCCAGTAACAGTTCATTCTATTCATTAAAGTTCGCAGTAACAGTTCATTCTATTCATTAAAGTTCCGCAGTAACAGTTCATTCTATTCATTAAAGTTCAAGTAACAGTTCATTCTATTCATTAAAGTTCTGCAGTAACAGTTCATTCTATTCATTAAAGTTCCGCAGTAACAGTTCATTCTATTCATTAAAGTTCGCAGTAACAGTTCATTCTATTCATTAAAGTTCGGCAGTAACAGTTCATTCTATTCATTAAAGTTCAGTAACAGTTCATTCTATTCATTAAAGTTCCGCAGTAACAGTTCATTCTATTCATTAAAAGTTCCAAGAGTAACAGTTCATTCTATTCATTAAAGTTCCGCAGTAACAGTTCATTCTATTCATTAAAGTTCCGCAGTAACAGTTCATTCTATTCATTAAAGTTCCGCAGTAACAGTTCATTCTATTCATTAAAGTTCCGCAGTAACAGTTCATTCTATTCATTAAAGTTCGCAGTAACAGTTCATTCTATTCATTAAAGTTCCGCAGTAACAGTTCATTCTATTCATTAAAGTTCGGCAGTAACAGTTCATTCTATTCATTAAAGTTCCGCAGTAACAGTTCATTCTATTCATTAAAGTTCCGCAGTAACAGTTCATGCCTATGCCCAGGCTGAAATTTGGCCCAGTAAGCACCGCACCCACAGACAGTCACTTGAGTATTTTTGGCAGCATTGCCAATTGTTCACACATGTGTATAAGGGTGCTGAGATAGTGGCAAAGTCAAACACACTTGTGTATGTCTTACAAGTTATATGCAGAGTCACACAGAGCTGTGTATGTACTGCATAAGTTACAGTCGAGTGGTTTTGATTTGACCTCCTACCAGAGCCACATGTCCTTGCATTTATTTGAGTTCACTGCACAAAGTCAATGGGTTGGAAGTGACATACAAATTTTGAGTGTCTTTGATTGTTAAACCTGTACAAGGGTTAAAGTTCCGCAGTAACAGTTCATTCTATTCATTAAAGTTCTGCAGTAACAGTTCATTCTATTCATTAAAGTTCCGCAGTAACAGCAGTAACAGTTCATTCTATTCATTAAAGTTCCGCAGTAACAGTTCATTCTATTCATTAAAGTTCCGCAGTAACAGTTCAATCGAAGTTCATATCAAGCGTCAGCTTTGATGGTTGTTTGGATTTGGAAGCAAGTTCTCCAGCCATGGTCACAGTCTTTGTTACAATTCTCTACTTTACATTATAATGTGAATTTGAGTTAATTTTGTAGAATGCTGGTATGGTAATCAAGAAGGATGATCTGATACCACTGTAGTCAATTTTGTTTTGTCAATTTGTATACTACACTTTCCCTTGTGGTTTATTTGGTGATTCAAGTTTAAGATAAACCATTGATCATAAATGACTTCATCATCAGTGACCATTAACCCAGTCTTTTTGAATTCTCATTCATTTGTTAACAGAATAAAATGGCTACTAGTACTGGAGAATTAGGAGCCAGAAGATAATCCGTATCATCTTGAGTGTGGCATATGCCATGACCGATACAAGCAACCCAAAATACTCAATTGTTCTGATAATTTCTGTGAGACCTGTTTACATGAATACTGGGACATCACCTGCAGACGCACTCCAACAATTCCTTGTCCTGTTTGTCGTGAGGAGATTATCATTCCATCGACAGGCATTCAGGGTCTCAAAACCAATTTTCACTTGATTGGAATCGTAGATGAGGTATCACTACAAGAGAAGGTTGCCTGGTCAGGTAACTCCAAGCCACTGTGTGAGTTATGTGATGGAGGCAATGAGGCTCTTCATCGATGTCTTGACTGTGCCCAAAATATCTGCTCTAACTGCAAAAAGATACATCTGCGAAGTAAAGCAACATCCAACCACAATGTAGCTACACTGGATGACATACGTAAGGGTAAGGCAACAGTGAAAAGAGCAGAACAGGCTTCTACATGTCACAAACACAATGGAGGGATCAATCTATTCTACTGTGAGCCATGTCAAGTCTTGATCTGTCAAGCCTGTACCGTTTTGGATCATTGTAAACCTGAGCATCAGTGCATTGACATTGCAGAAGCTTCTCTGAAATACAAGAAGGCTATGAAAGATATCTTGCCAGTTTGCCTCACAGAAATAAAGGAACTGGAAGAATCTTTGGCGGTTTTATCTCAAGCTAAGCAAGAATTCAGAGACAAAGTCATAACAACCGTGAAAGAGGTGAAGGAGACAGCAGATCAGATCAGAGCAAAGGTTACAGCTGAGGAGAATAAGATGATTGATGCCATCAAGACCCTTGAACAGGATCGTATGGTAGACTTTGATGAGCATGAGAAAGCAGTGGGTATGATGCTACAAAGGAAACAACATTCTCTGGACACGGCCAATGATGTTACAAATACAGCAACAGACAGTGACTTCCTGTCACTGTATCCCATCATCAGTAATGACCTGAGATCACTGACTCAGTCACTGCCCTCCTCTGATTGATGTCAGACTTTCATATCTGCGGATCAATCAGAGTAAGACGGTTAGTGATATCAGTCTGGGTGAGCTGGAGCTGGAAGACAGCAAGTGGGAGCTAAGTCATGAGTTTGGCAGGGAGGGAAGTGAATGTGGAGAATTCAATGAGGCTATTGGCATTGCTGCTCATCAACGTGATCAGCTTGCTGTGATAGACATTGGCAACAGACGAGTAGTAATCTACAGCAGTACAGGCCAACACCATAGAACCATTGACATGGAAGCACGTAAGTGTGTCACACTATTATACATACACAATGTGGTTTTGACAACTGCAGACATTCAGTACAAAAAGTGTACAACAAAATATTGAACATATTTAAAAGTGATGCTAATTTCACCCACTAAAAAAGTAACACAAGTATTCTAGTTAATGAATATACTTCAAGAAAAAATAATTATTGTATTAAATTTATGAAGAACTTTACATGATACAGGTAATCAGAATGTTTGCATTAATGAATAAAATAAAACAATTTCAATAGTAATTCTTTAAAATGTTTGTTATGTGTGTATAACTTTATGAGAACAAATGTATTTTGTTTAAGGTCATGCATCAGTAACAACATGTATTATTAACAGTGCATTGCATTGCATTATTCACAGTTCATATTACAGAATATAATTCATTTCTACAAAATGAGGCTTTATAATGGATGGTGTGATATGTGGCATCAGGCTTTATAATGGATGGTGTGATATGTGGCATCAGGCTTTATAATGGATGGTGTGATATGTGGCATGAGGCTTTATAATGGATGGTGTGATATATGTGGCATGAGGCTTTATAATGGATGGTGTGATATGTGGCATGAGGCTTTATAATGGATGGTGTGATATGTGGCATGAGGCTTTATAATGGATGGTGTGATATGTGGCATCAGGCTTTATAATGGATGGTGTGATATGTGGCATCAGGCTTTATAATGGATGGTGTGATATGTGGCATCAGGCTTTATAATGGATGGTGTGATATGTGGCATGAGGCTTTATAATGGATGGTGTGATATGTGGCATCATTTAAATGTATTCACTAAAAATAAACAAATATATAATAAACAAAAATATGCATTAATAGAAATGTATCATACATTATTTGATATTTGACATTTATGATGCAGTTTTCCCTTTATAATGTTTACTTTTTATACTTATTTTTCCTTTAGCTCCACGAAAAATTGCAAGCATCCACAATCACTTAGTGGTAACAGATGAGACCAACCATGTCAATATGTACAATGAGGATGGTACGGTGTCATTTCAGTTCACCACCCTGCCACTGAATGAGGTTGGTAAGACAGATGTGGAGATCAGAGGTGTTACAGCCAAGAAGGATGGTAACATCCTAGTAGGCGATGTAGAGAGAATGGTAGTGACTGAGCACAGGTCCACTGACGGTGAAAAAATAAACATCATGCCAGTCACTACACGACCCTCCTTCTTGGCTGTAGACAACAGTGGCAGAGTGGTGATCAGTGGTGGAAAGCAACAACAAGTGGCTGTCATTGATGACAGTGGGTCTACATTATTCACCATTACGCCAACCATTGATGGTCAGAAAGTCAAATACTGCGGAAGTGTATGCTGTGACACATCAGGTTTATACATTGTAATGTTCAATGATGCTGACAATGATTCTGACAATGATTCTGACAATGATTTTGACACTGGTCATATTCACCACTATGATCCCAATGGATTTATCAGCTGCATTGCTAAGGGTCTGTATGAACCACGTGGAATCACATTCACATCAGATGGGAAACAGTTGGCTGTAGCTGACTACTTCTCAGTCAAGATATATCACATTGTATGATACCATCCAACTTGATGATGTTGAATGGCAATCTCTCTTGCTCGTCATGGTACAAATTTTACATACATGTACTTCAGTCCTCCCAAAGAGCATGAAGCCAAAACAATACAAACAAATTGAAAATAAGAATTCCAGACTTGCAGCCTCACCCTCTTTTAAAAACTTGTATTTGGGATTTAAAATTGTGTTAATACATTGATTTGTTTGCATTTCCTTTTGCAAAAATTAAATATAATATAATTGATGACCATAACATAAGGGGGATACATACTACTGGTTGTGTAGATCAAAACACACACTGAGGAAAATAACAACTCCTGTGTATCATGTGTATTGACCAGTGTCAGAAATTGATAAATACTCAACTTAAAATTACTCTTTTCTCAATATGTTTGGCCACAATTGAGTTGAAACTTTCTTAAGTTGATTTCTATAATTTACTTGATCTTCATGTATTATGAATGTAACACAAAATCTGCTTTTGTGAATTTTGGCTTTAAATACATGAAATATGAGTAGTAATACAGCATTATTTATAGCGAAGCCAAATGGGAGGCGAGCAGGGGGAGGCCGCCACCCCCTGGCAGCAAGGGAGAGGCCGGCCAACCCCCCCCCCCCACTTGTTGGCAAAATAACGTCGGTAAATTCACAAACTTGTTGGTATTTGTGAAAATACTTGTCCGTTAAACAGTGGCAACATAGGCTTGGAAAAATTTGATGTTGCCCAGGTCACCCAAGGTACTACTTCTTGCATTGTGCAATTTTATTGTTTTTTTTCTAGTTCTCCTCCGTGAATGTGCCTTGTCTAAATATTTGGTACTTCCTTTTATTTCTTACGTAATTTTCAGTGTTTTGTAAATTACTCTCCCCCCACCCCTGATTTAAAGTGTTTTTCTAGAAGTGCAAATTTATTGTTTGTTAAATGTTATATGTAGGTTTTAATGATAATCATTGTAACATTCATGGAAGTTGGCCTTTTGGCCAAAAGAATAAAACGAACATAAATAGAAAATGTAATAAAAGACAAGAAAAATTGTACATAAAGTGTTATTTTAAACAGTGTTTTATTTATTTATTTATTTTTTTGGGGAGGGAAATAACCTGTACTAGGAATATACATGCAGTAAGTGCAAAAATATAATAGGCAATACCCTTTACACCCCCCCACCTTGCTTACTAAAATTTCATGTTATAAAAATACAAAGTTCATGATACGGATACAAAATTTTAAATACAATTTTCAATATTTTCTTGTTAACGAAACACTGTAAGAGTTGAAACTTTGACAAGTAATCTTTTATCTTTTTTCGCATAAAGTGAGAGTGAGAGAGAGAACATAAAGTGAGAGAGCAGAATGGTAGTTTACCAATGGTATATTTTGTAATAAATAAAGAATTAGCTGTTGTAAACTGTTTACCAACCATAAGGATCTGTAGTATCAATGTAATAATGGTAGTTTACCGATGGTATATTTTGTAATAAATAAAGAATTAGCTGTTGTAAACTGTTTACCAACCATAAGGATCTGTAGTATCAATGTTATAATGGTAGTTTACCGATGGTATATTTTGTAATAAATAAAGAATTATGTTGTAAACTGTTTACCAACCATCTGTAGTATCAATGTAATTATGGTAGTTTACCAATGGTATACACATAGTTTGTAACAAAGAATTAGCTGTTGTAAACTCAGTGCTTACCAACCATTAGATCTGCTACGTAGTATCAATGTAATTTAATGGTAGTTACCTTCAAGAAACACCCTGCTACATGTATATAGGGTCATTAACCTTTGACCTTTAACTACCAATGTTGTATGTTGACTTTGTTCATGCTTTATAAAGGAATTGTACAAATAACGCTCAAATTTCAATTGCTTTGTATTATATTATGCTCATATTAAAATAATTGCTTGTATTGTCAATTTAACCCTCCTACACTCTACCTGCACTTGAGTGGGAAGTTGCTATAGAGGTCAAAACCAGTCAACTGCCCATTTTGACTGTTGAACCAAATGTGCACACAGTGGCATTTTGACTGGTTTTTACTGTCATTTTGACCACCCTGAACAATACCAGATAATGCTTTTTACCAGTCAAAAACGGTTGACTTATTTTGACCTGTAAATGTACTTAATACACGTAAGGTTTGACAGTGTTCGACTTTTAAGGGAACTAGATATACCTTGGCAAGTATATCAACATTTTGACTGTTTTGAACATTGTACAGTAGCAGTAGGAGGGTTAAATTGATGAGTAATTGTGGATTTGTTTTGTCTAGTCTGTCACAAACAGTGTGATGACCACACATTCATAGTTTCAACTGTGACTTAAGGGACTGAGTCTATTCCAAGATTGATAAATATGTATGAGTCAACAGATCTTAGTGTATTTAACAATATATTACACTCATGAATATTCATATTTCACCTTGTTCATGCGTCAAACACTTGTTCATGCATTGATATGCTGCCAGTTTGCCTTATTAATTACATACGGTGTATTCTACAAAATGTTCAAAGAGTCTGAATTTTGTTAATGAATGCAAACCCATTTCATCAACCTATGAATGCAAACCCATTTCATCAACCTATGAATGCAAACCCATTTCATCAACCTATGAATGCAAACCCATCTCATCAACCTATGAATGCAAACCCATTTCATCAACCTATGAATGCAAACCCATCTCATCAACCTATGAATGCAAACCCATTTCATCAACCTATGAATGCAAACCCATTTCATCAACCTATGAATGCAAACCCATCTCATAAACCTATGAATGCAAACCCATTTCATCAACCTATGAATACAAACCCATTTCATCAACCTATGAATGCAAACCCATTTCATCAACCTATGAATGCAAACCCATTTCACCAACCTATGAATGCAAACCCATCTCATCAACCTATGAATGCAAACCCATTTCATCAACCTATGAATGCAAACCCATTTCATCAACCTATGAATGCAAATCCATCTCATCAACCTATGAATGCAAACCAGTTGAAATTGAGGTTACAATAAAATGTGTAAATTCAACTTTTTTGCTAAAATACACGTAATGTTATGAATGCTAGTTCTTTGTCCTTGTCTGTCCTTTGATATCTAATACAAATGTAGTTGCATAATACACAAGTCCAATAGGAATAGGCAGGGCTGCAGCCAATTGGGGTGGAGTGTGTAACACCCCCCCCCCTATCAAGCCAAAAATTTAAATTCACTTTCATAATTTGATCAGAAATAATGCAAGCTACATGTACAATAACATACACATCTGTATTTTATAATCCTCATCAGGTGCCCCCCCCCCCACCCTCCTCAGGGGAGGAAGATTCACCCTCGCCCTTTAAGCCAGACGTGTGTGACTGTACATATTTATGGTGTCAACCCAGGATTTATATAACAAAAGGGAACAATGGGTCATCGATCGGCAGTTCATGTTTGAAAATGTCCTCTGTTGTAAATCGTGTACAAATCAAATTGGATATGTGTCAAAGTTCAACAACAAAGGGAAAAATAGGAGGTCCAATAACTCTGTCTGCCATGGTGAACATAGAACTCTCCATTGACATCCAAAATTCCAAGAACTTTCCTGGAGTAATAACATGACTAAATTTGATTAATTTCATGACTATTATTAATCAATTAATGTAGTTTGAGACCATACAGATGATATAGGCCTATCAAACCACATGATTACTTCTACAGTTCAACCAACTGAACTATGTCAGAGAAAAGAGTGTTGTTGATGAAAGTTATCCCCAAAAACATTTTTGCTTCCTGTTGCCAGAAGTCTTTAAATTGTTATTTTAAGGAAGCATTAACCACTAATTGCACTTAGGTAGAAGTAGAAGGCATCATTTTCACCCAAGGGTTGGTAGAATATGGTTTCCATTGGGATTATAGTATAGTTGACATCAACCATGATCTGTATTTTGACATCAGCTACATCATACAATCCCTTATAAAAATCCACTGTAGTTTTACTGGAGTATGTAACGTTTTACTATAATAACTGTAGTAAAAATATAGTTTGCTTCCTATATTGGAGTAAATTTGAAGTAAAAATGAAGTAAAACTTCACAAGTTTTACTTCAATAATACTGGAATTAAACTGTAGTATTTTAGTAAAACTGTAGTGGATTTTTAAGGGATTTGAAAAGGATTATTTGCAGTGTAAGTTTGAATATCCTGATGGTAGTATATTTCTTTATGAGTGATTCTGTGCAACACATGTACAATTGTACATGTAGATTACCATTTCCTCTTGTTAGCTACTTTATATAAGGAAATGATTTGGGCTTGGTTTGGTTTATTTGCTCATTCAACATCACAATCAAGTACAGCACAATCAATAGAAACAAAATGTCAAGACAGAAAACAAAAGTGGTTGATAAACCAGGATATAAACCTATAAATCTATACAGGATTATTCCCAATGAGGTCCTTGAATAAAAAGATTGGATCTAAAGACAATAGAAATGGCATTAAACAATTACAACCAGATGAAACCAATAAATAATTTGCCTACATATATAACTACCATTTTGCAAAATATTTAAACATGAAACTAAATATTTCAGAGATCAGACAAGGGCAAGAAATGGAAAGTTAGACACCCACAGACTCTTCAAGATGATACTCTTAAAGATAGTAACAGGAGGGATACAAAAATCACCATGACGGCACAAGAAAAGAAAAAGAAAAAAAACAAGATTGCACTAGAACTCTTATGGACGGGTATCCATGTGTGCGGTCATCAACCCCAACACTGTGTTGATAAGTGATTTAGAATTTTAATTTTTTTTTTTTAATTACAAAATTGAACAAAACAATTCTATACATTTTCTTTCTACAATACGCATACAAATATAATGTGTACAACAGTAATTAACCTAGCATTTATGTATGCAACTTTGAACCTATTCAGCCTGGCCTTAACTTGAATCAGGAACTACATAATGCACTGTTATGTATTTCCTTTCAGACTTTCATCTGTAATTATGTACAGTTGTTCCTGGTAGCCAGCACTGAGATGGTCATGTGTGCCCTACCCAGTTTATTGGATAGCAAGGAACTCTCCATGTCACATGATCTGGAAGGTTACACAAGGAAATTAACATCAATTGTTCACAATTTGAGCCAAAACCCTGTGCCACTATTGACGTGTTGAAGATGTTACCAAATTTAATTCCGCTTAATGTTATATAATTGTTATTCATATTCTGAAAAGTCCACTGCATCTTGTAAGGTATGTGTTTATAAACCACCAGACAGCATTTACATACATGTATACTATAATTGAATAATTTGAATAAAAAGTTCTCAAACTTTTGTACATCTGGGGATAGCAATTCAAATGTACATTACGCATACATCATGTACATGGATTTAAACTACATCTTGTTTGGACAGGGGGACTGCATAACTGAATTATAGTATTTGAACATACAGGTAACACAAACAAACTATTAACTGTTACTTTGGGGGAAAGCCTGGGGCAGGAATCACAGTGTTTGTTAACAGGGTTCGACCTTAGCGGTCGGTCGCCCGCTCACCAAATGCGAGTGAAAACGGCGGTGGGCGAGTCAAAACCCTTCCTTCAGTAGCCCGCTGGGCGAGTCAAAATATTGTCACTGATAGGCCTATATCAGCCCTGAAATTACACGACGGCATCGACGGCAATTGCCGTCAATGCCCTCACCCTCTGCCGTGATGCCCTTTAAAAATGCCACTTTTCACGGCAACGAGTTGCTGTGCTTTTCCTTGCATTCCCATTGTGCCCACTTGTTTACACATAGTATTTACTACGTACATACATGTACATTATCACGGAAAAAATATATCACCGCCACGCTCGATTGCGCGACCGGTGGCTGCGCTGCTAAGACCAAGTTCACGCAACGACCATTTGCATAAAACTTGATGTTTTTTTGGGTTAACATTGTGTTTTTTATTTATTTTTAATTGGTGACATAAACTGTAAGTGTTGCAATACTGTTTTCATGTAGGCCTACATGTAATAAAACCCAAACGGAGACAGATAAAGGAAACTTTAGTCTTATTGGCATGTGCTGAATTGGAGTGTGTTAATTTGTCATTGTTTTTTTAATTTTTTGTTGTTGGAAGATTGCCTTGGTGCCCTTTATGTTTTTTTTATCATTGCCGTGATGCCCTTTGAAAATTGCCTTGGTGCCCTGATTTTTTAATGTTTTCATTATTGTTGTGTTCAGTTGGTTAGAAATAAAATATGAAATGAGCCTTCTTCATTTCAGAATTAAAGCAAAAGCATTACTGTACACTAATGTGCCTGATCTTTTCCTCTGTTATTAGAATAGAATCCGTTATTAATTAAAGAAACATTAGTATTGCCTCAGAAACAAATATGCACATAATAAGAAGGTAACTGACAACTGTTGTTTATAATGCACGTTCTGATGCAAAATGCCTAAATTACTAAAAACAGTGATTTGATTAAAAGTATTTTTTTTAAACATACGGGCGAGTGAAAAGGCTTGCGGGCTAGTGAAAAGTTTGGTTTACTAGCCCGGCCGGCAAGTGAAAAAAAACGTTAAGGGAAAACCCTGAATGACATACATCTAAGATTTCACCAAATGTTCTCCTTTACAATTAAACAGATTTCTTCTTCTTTTATAGCTAGAATACCTTTGAATCAAAGTGAACTGAATAATTGGAATTAGGATCAATGATTGGGTTTAAAGCTACAGCTTCGGAACTGATTGCAAAATTACAGAAATTGATTTCTAAAAGATTACTTGATGTGAAGTTTGTATTTAAAGTTGATGATGGTATCAAACAACACATACAATCTTTCTGTCTGAGGTGCTATCATTTTAAAGAATAGTCAAACATTATTCCACAATAATTTAAGAATTTTCATAATAAGTAAGAGGTTTGTTTTTTTAATAATAACTATATGTTAAGATGAATAAAAGGTTTGTGTCTGTCCATTATAATTATAATTTGCTTGTAATCAATTTTGCTATTTTCTTGTCTTGTAAATAAAACAATAATAAAAAGACCTGAAATTTAACAGGTGTACATAATGTATATTGTCTTTATTCAAATGAAGTAAGCCACAGTAGAATGACAGTTCACCTATGGTATACTTTCCCTTTAAATCAAGAGCACTATTTATTTATAAGCAATATTGCAATGGATGTTGGATACCATCTTTTTGGGTTCATTTTATAGAATGCCTGTAGGGTAATCCAGAAGGTGTATGTTCTCATCCCACTGTATGTAGTCAATTTGTTTTTGTTTAAGAAAAATAACTTATACCAAATCTCTTTTCCCTTGTGGATTATTTGGAGATTCGAGTAGGTTTAAGATAAACCATTGATCATAAATGACTTCATCATCAGTGACCATAATTAACCCAGTCTTTTTGAATTCTCATCATTCATTTCTTAACAGAACAAAATGGCTACCAGTACTGGAGAATTAGGAGCATTGCAGAAGATAAGCCGGTATCATCTCGAGTGTAACATATGCCATGAACAATACAAGCAAGCAAAAATACTGGATTGTGCTCATAGTTTCTGTGAGACCTGTTTAGATGCATACTGGGACACAACCTGCAGACGCACTCCAACAATTCCTTGTCCTGTTTGTCGTCAGGAGATTCTCATTCCATTGACAGGCATTCAGGGACTCAAAACCAATTTTCACTTGATTGGCATCGTAGATGAGGTATCACTACTAGAGAAGGTTGCCTGTTCAGGTAACTCCAAGCCACTCTGTGAGTTATGTGATGGAGGCAATGAGGCACTTCATCGATGTCTTGACTGCACCCAAAATATTTGCTCTAACTGCAAAAAGACACATCTGCGAAGCAATGCATCATCCAATCACAATGTAGCTACACTGGCAGACATACGTAAGGGTAAGGCAACAGTGAAAAGACCAGAACAGGCTTCTACATGTCACAAACACATGGGAGAGATCAATCGATTCTACTGTGAGACATGTCAAGTCTTAATCTGTCGAGACTGTACTGTTGTGGACCATCGTCACCCTGAGCATCAGTACATTGACATTACAGAAGCTTCTCTGAAATACAAGAAGGCTATGAAGGATATCTTGCCAGTTTGCCTCACAGAAATAAAGGAACTGGAAGAATCTTTGGCTGCTTCATCTCAAGCTAAGCAAGAATTCCGAGACAAAGTCATAACAATCATGAAAGAGGTGAAGGAGACAGCAGATCAGATCAGAGCAAAGGTTACAGCTGAGGAGAATCAGATGAATGATGCCATCAAGACCCTTGAACAGGATCGTATGGCAGCATTTGATGAGCATGAGAAAGCAGTGGGTATGATGCTACAAAGGAAACAACATTCTCTGGACACGGCCAATGATGTTACAAATACAGCAACAGACAGTGACTTCCTGTCACTGTATCCCATCATCAGTAATGACTTGAGATCACTGACTAGTCACCGCCCTCCTCTGATTGATGGCAGACTTTCATATCTGCGGATCAATCAGAGTAAGAGGGTTGGTGATATCAGTCTGGGTGAGCTGGAGCTGGAAGACAGCAAGTGGGAGCTAAGTCATGAGCTTGGCAGGGAGGGAAGTGAATGTGGAGAATTCAATGGGGCTATTGGCATTGCTGCTCATCAACATGATCAGCTTGCTGTGACAGACCTTAACAACAGACGAGTGGTAATCTGCAGCAGTACAGGTCAACACCATAGAACCATTGACATGGAAGCATGTAAGTGTGTCACACACAATTATACAAACACAATGATAACTGCAGACATTCAGTACAAAAAGCGTACAACAAAATATTGAACATATTTAAAAGTGATGCTAATTTCACCCACTAAAAGTAACACAAGTATTCTAATCAATGAATATACTTTTAACAAACAATTATTGTATTAAATTTATTAATAACTTTACATGATACAAGTAATTAGAATGTTTGCATTAATAAATAAAATATAAAACAATTTCAATAATAATTCTTTAAAATGTTTATTATGTATGTATACTTAATGACAATGTTTACTTATTTTTCATTTAGATCCAAAAATCATTGCAAGTATCCACAATCACTTCGTGGTAACAGATGAGACCAACCACATCAAGATGTACAATGAGGATGGTACACTGTTATTTCAATTCACCACCCTGCCACTGAATGAGGTTGGTAAGACAGATGTGGATATCAGAAGTGTTACAGCCAAGAAGGATGGTAACATCCTTGTGGGTGATGTAGAGAGAATGGTAGTGACTGAGCACAGACCCACTGATGGTGGATTAATAAGCACAATGCCAGTCACTACACGACCCATCTTCCTGGCTGTAGACAACAGTAGCAGAGTGGTGGTCAGTGGTGGAAAGCAACAACAAGTGGCTGTCATTGATGAGAATGGTTGTACACTATTCACCATAACTCCAACCATTGATGGTGAGAAAGTCAAATACTGCACAGGTGTATGCTGTGACACATCAGGTTTATACATTGTAATGTTCAATGATGCTGACACTGGTCATATTCACCACTATGATCCCAATGGGAGATTTATCAGCTGCATTGCTAAGGGTCTGCATACACCATATGGAATCACATTCACATCAGATGGGAAACAGTTGGCTGTAGGTGACTTTTACTCAGTCAAGATATATCACACTGTATGATATCATCCAACTTGATGATGTTGAATGGCAATCTCTCTTACTAGTCATGGTACAATTTTACATACATATAGTTCAGTTCAAGATATTCTAACACAAACACCCTCCCAAAGAACATGAAGCCAAAACAATACAACAAATTGAAAATAATAATTCCAGGCTTGCAGCCTCACCCTCTTTTAAAACTTGTATTTGGGATTTAAAATTGTGTTAATACATTGATATTTTTTAGTTCCTTTTGCAAAAATTAAATATAATTCAATTGATGACCATAACAGAAGGGGGCGGGGGATACATAGATACTACTGGTTGTGTAAATCAAAATACACATTGAGGAAAATAACAACTCCTGTGTATCATGTGTATTGACCAGTGTCAGAAATTGATAAATAATCAACTCATAATTACTCTTTTCTCAAAATGTTTGGACACAATTGAGTTGAAACTTTCACAAGTTGATTTCTATACTTTACTTGATCTTCATGTATGAATGTGACACAAAATCTCCTTTTGTGAATTTTGGCTTTAAATACATGAAATATGCATAGTAATACAGCTTTACAGCGAAGCCAAAGGGGGGCGGTAAGGGGGAGGCCACCCCCCTTCTCCCCGGACTTGTTGGAACAATAGTGTTTGTCTGTAAATTCACAAACTTGTTGGTATTTGTGAAAATACTTTCACAAGTTGATTTCTGTACTTTACTTGATCTTCATGTATTATGAATGCAACAGAAAATCTCTTTATGGCTTAATGTTACATGATATAATGTACATTATACAGTGTACAGTAGGTATGTACATTATATACTTCTGTCTAGAGACCAATGGTGGTGTTGGGATACAGTGATATTGACCCAGTGACCAGGGGAAATGAGGGTGGGCATCTGTAATGGTGGTCTTGAGATACAGTGATATTGGCCCAGTGACCATGGGAAATAAGGGAGGACATCTTTAATGGTGGTCTTGAGATTAAAGTGATATTGACCCAGTGACCAGGGGAAATAAGGGAGGGCATCTTTAATGGTGGTCTTGAGATTAAAGTGATATTGACCCAGTGACCATGGGAAATAAGGGAGATCATCTTTAATGGTGGTGTTGAGATTAAAGTGATATTGACCCAGTGACCAGGGGAAATAAGGGAGGACATCTTTAATGGTGGAGTTGAGATACAGTGATATTGACCCAGTGACCAGGGGAAATAAGGGAGGACATCTTTAATGGTAGTGTTGAGATACAGTGATATTGACCCAGATACCAGGTGAAATAATGGATGACATCTTTAATGGTGGTGTTGAGATACAGTGATATTGACCCAGTGGATTCAATCAAAATTAGGCATCAACCATGTTGAACTCAAGAGACCTTATTGTGGTATTACCACAAACCAACTCCAATTAGAACAGTTATTCCACAAACAGTTCTAGAACATTTTGTCTATGTTCTCCACCCTGTAGAGCCACAAGAGATATAACATCTAATTGTATCTACTCTATAAAATCTTTTGAGATCACATTATTCAAGTCAGACGTTAATTGAATAATACACTGCCACCTGAAATCGCAGCTCTTTCAGTGAGTAAAACAACTGATAACAAGCAACTCCGCAAATCTTCAGTGCTTAGAAACGCAATATATTTGCAGTCTGCAAACCCATAGCTCTAGGTTTGCCGACTGAAAATTCATTCTGGATCAACCCTTGTTCTAGTATCTTTGATGCTTCATTTGCTGACAGAGGCACTAAATGCCAACTGAGAAAAATTATTGAGGTGTCAACCCCCCCCCCCCCCCCCCAACCCCCTCGCTACGGCCCTGCTTACCATTTAAGGAAATATACACCATTTTGGTAAAGACAACCGAGTATATTATTATCTAAAAACTTACTTTGTTGTAAGATGGTCATAGTAAGTACAGAAAAAAGTATGTGTACGAGAACTACAACTCTGTCTCCAAAGTGCCCCTACTGAACCAGTTACAATACTGCTTGATTCTAATTAATGCATACAGACATCTCAACAAAATGTGTTTAGGATTATAATTTTAATTGCATGTAAGTATGTATGGAAGGAAGGTTCAAAATTAAGGGTTGTTAGTTGTATGCCTGGGGCATGCCTTAATTTCATTGGGGCAGCTAGTTTAGCAATATCAGTTCCCCATTGGGCAACCTCAACTTTTTTGTTAAATCAAATTAAAGTTTTAAATACCAGCTTCAACAGGTTATTTCCTCTTCCATCTTAATTATAAAGATCATTTTGTCCACTGATGTTTCCTGTTTGAGTCAGCTGGTAGGGTATGAATGTCTCTTTTCTTACCTTGTAAGATTAAGAAAAAACAGCACGATGTTGTCTTGGTAACATCTGTCGATCTCTCCTAGACACAGATGTAAGGTTTCTCCTGAATCATCAGTGTCTTTTATCCTACTGAGAAAACCATGCCAATCCAAACATGAAGATAAAACATCTCATCTATGACAAATTATAAATGATTCAAAGGAGTAGAGTAAGGTCTGTGGTAGCAACATATGTAAACAATCTCCAATAGGAGTTGCAATATTCTTGGTTCTGAGAAGAACCGGTGACAAGAACCAACAATTATTACAATTCCTAGTCTCCTAAGAGATTGTTTTCATGGTGCTACCACAAACCTTACTCCTATTATACTTCCATCATTCAAAGCTTTAAATCCTACTTATTCTAAGGAAATTATAACTTCCTTAGCCTATATTGGTAAGATCTTGTATCATAAATTTTTCAAATGTCATAGACTATTAAAAGATATCTTGTTGCTTTGAAAAAACGGAATGGATTTCACCTACTTTGCAAGCTGGATAAATTATCATTCTTACTTCCCATTAATAAATGCCCATGTTGATTTCATTTTTAAAGTTAAGTAATCATAAACTCCCAATCATAAACCATCATAAACAAAACCAAAGTCATAGCTGCCAACATTTCAAAATTCCAATTTGTAATGAAACCGACCAAGACATAACAATTTGTATTAAAACTAAAATAATGGTCAAGATGACCAACTGCAAATAAATCAAACAAAAACCTACTACAAAAATGTACGTAAATCAATTTGTTCTTTCGTAATTCCTGAAAAAAATCGTAATAATTACGAAAAATTTGTAATAGTTGGCAGCTATGCAAAGTTTGAAAGGCACAAGTCTATATTTTGGACATAAGCCTCGTTTTGATTCTCATTGATTTGTGTATTAGAAAAACAAAATGGTTGCTGTATATCTTACCCATCGCAGATCACACTCTACAAGATGTAGTCTTCTAGACTCCCACCATACTCGCAAATCTGGAAAGACCTAGAGATCACGGAATTAATACGAAAGAAATTGAGCAAAATCTGGATTTAGAAATATATTATTTGTTTATAAATCTGTTTAACTTTCAGTTATTTCCATTTCTGAATAGCGGTGAATGTTTGGATTACTGTTCAGAGCCTCAGTTGAGCTAAAATTTCAACCTACAATGCTGATTCAAATTGTTGGAAATCTTACACATAATCAGTACCTCCCACGCCTCATTCAAGAGCACTGTGCTTGTACTCTTTGCACACAATGTTTCATGTGAGCAAATTTACTCAATATAACATTGGGTGCAGGGAGGATAGCGTTTTATGTAATTTGAAGAAACCCTTTCATGGTAATAGCGCCATGTTTGATGGAGTGCCATGGTCGAGCGGTTTAGTGCATCGGATTTGTGTTCTGATGGCCGAGTCGTCAGAATGTGGGTTCGAATCCCAACCGCGACCATGGTGCTTGTGTCCTTGAGCAAGACACTTTACCATAATTGCTTCTCTCCACCCAGGGGTAAATTGGTACCTGTGAGGACAGAGTTGGTTGTTGTGTTTGATTAGCCCTATATGCGCTGGTGGATACGTGCGCTATATAAGTTATTTTTATTATTATTATTATTATTATGTTTTTGATGGGGCAAAATTGTTTATTTCGAACACTCATTGCCATCAGCGACCAGTCGTTTGAAATTCACCGGCACACTTCAGACGCGTGCGTGAAGTTCAAACGCCCAGTCGCAGACAGCAATGAGTGTTCGAAATAAACAATTTTGCCCCATCAAAAGCATGGCGCTATTACCATGAAAGGGTTTATTCTCAACTCTTGCAAGTGAGAATGTACAGGGAGAACCATGGGAACTTCACAGGGTCTTCTCTATGTTTCGATTATTGCACTCTAATCATCGTCAGGAGAATGAAGAGGTTTGGAGATATGCAGCTCTTTCTCTTACCTCCTTAACCAAGATTTCCCTTTCGGCATGAAAATCCTTAAATGTGGACGACACAAAGATTCGGACAGTCTTCCATCCTGACCTCTGGATGACCAACTTCTTGTTGCCCTTTGACCCCTTGTTGATAGTCCGGTCAACCTTATCCCAGGTCTGAAGGACGGAGTATTTGTAGTCACTTGAGCTTGAGGGAACGATGCCCATGGACTGGGAGGAGCCACATCCCATCGTGTGGCTTTGTTGATTAATAAACCTATCTGAAAACTAGCTTTAAAAAGACAAAATTACATCTAAAATACCATATAGGTTGATGAAATTCTTGCGTCAGGTGATAAACAATTTATTAAATTTTTTCCCTACACCAATATGTGTATGATATATTTTGCATTATCGTCGGTGCTTTTAATCACGCTCGAAAATTTAAACGAGTTCGTAAGTCAATCGATCTCCGATCCCCGATTGGTAGTAGGGCTGATGATCGGTCAACAATTCAAAATCCAGCGGAATGTAATATCTATTTTTATATGTATCCGCGATAGCTTTATCTTTTCCTCCGTTACCCGCGGGAACCTTATCGCTAGCGTTTATTCTTAATTTAGTCACGTTAGCATCTTCGATTCCTTGATACGCTAAATTGTCGCGTTGATCTTTCGTTAACCATTCGTCTTTATAACAATTGAACACATCCGCATCGTCTAATGAAAATATTTCATTTCCTTCCATTTTAATGATTATATGTTTTACGATGGCTCTACCTTGTACCATCGTTCTCGTATCATCATCCGCAGAAACAAGTTGTATATTGAAAGCTAATCGAACCGTATTTGGAACGATGACGTCATTTATTCCTAAATTTGGAAAACGAACCGTCAACAATTGATTTTCGGTAATGGTACTCGGATTGTTTGTAATGACGACTTTTTGACGCAATCCTTTTATACCTCTCGGTTCTCTCGTTCTTCTGTATGGATCGAGTACATCTCCGTACGTATTATTTGCCATAGTTTATAGTTTGTAAATAAATAAAAAAAATTATAAAAAGAAAAAGTAAAATGGTGTCTATAGCGATGATGATTGGAGGCGCGGTAGTCAACGCGTTGGCATTTACCGGATCAAATGTTTTATTTTCTCGAGGTGGTCATGAAGAACAAAAAAGACACGATTTAGCGATGGAACAACTTTCGAAAGCCAGAGACGAATTTAGTAAAAAGCGTTTAAAATATCTAGATTATTTAAACGAAAAAATACAAAAAGAATCGAGCGCTGTAAGAACGTTTAACAACATTAACGATGCGATGAATGAATACTATAATGTGACCGGCGAGCGATTTAATTTACCGAAAGATCTATACAACGAACCCAAACTAGAAGATTTTTACGTTCATAACGAAGATAAAAAAACGCGAGAAATCATATTCATTATTTTAGGAATGAGTGCCGTAGGTTACGCGAGTTATAAATTGTTAAAAAAAGATAAAAAGTAATTGTAAAATGGCAGCAGGAGGCTATGATGATATACCGATGGATGATATTGGAATGACAACAACTGATTTTGATGATGATTATCACATACAAGAAACAAATATCGATAATGATAACACTCAACAGACGCCATCCAATTGGGAGCTGCCCAGTCGTGTTGGTAGCTCAGACTATTATAAAAGTAAAGAAGATGCCGTTGATGCATTTTACAATCAACTCAAGAAGCCGAACGTTGTAAAAGACTATAGTAGATTTAAATATCGTTACTCAGTACTTTGGTTTATAAAAGAAGACGGTAAACAAATACGGTTGAGTAACCAAAAACAAATGGAAACATTTTTAGCAGAATCTACTTTAAAAAAGAAGGTAAAGATTTTTTTAACGAACTTTATGGTTTACCAAAACCAAAAATATCACCAGAGATACAAGAAAAAACGGATAAAACTTTAAAAAATCTAGAATCCCTATAATATACCGCCATCACCGGCAGTTGTTGTAGATAAAACACCTCTTCGTAGAGATATACCGCACGAGTTACCAATTACACCTCAAGAAGAAGAGGATGAACAGTTTTACGACGGTAATGGTATTGAAACGAGTGATATACGAGTAAACAAGACAGTTGAAGAATATCTCGAGTATCTCACGCAAAATGCTTCAACTCCCGAAGAACAGAATATATACCGTGAAATAAGGGGTTACGCAGATCTTATGAAAACAGCGCAAGGATATACATTAAAATTTGAAGCTGAATTGTATGCACGAAACAAAGAATTAACCGATATTAGAAAAAGAATCGCTAACAATGATGTAGGAGATGAAAATGCGGTGGAACAACTTGTACAACGAGAGCGAGAATTATTAGACGAAATATCGGCGATTAAAAAATAAATTGCCAAGTTTGATTATGAGAATAATAGTCAAATCGCTAGAATAAAAGAAACGTTATATAAAATAAAATATATAGATAAAACGCTGGGTGAAAGAATTAGAACTTTATTTAGAGAACAAGGTATAACGATCGTCAGTATATTAACGGCATTTAGTATGACCATTGCTTTTATCGTAAAATCGATCGGCGATACTGTAAATTCAGTTTTACCAAAACCTAAACCCACCCCCAAGCCAGAACCCACCCCCAAACCTATACCACCAGAACCTAAACCTACCCCTAGCGGCGGTGGTGTAAAAGAGTGGATACAAAAAACATGAAAAAATCTAGCGAGTGTATTACTATTAGCTAATGCCCCGTTCTCATATTCACGATTATGGCCACGATTCGCCACGATTCACCTGTTCGTGGACAGTCGGGAGGACAGTCGTAACGGGGTCGTGAATGATCCTGGGGGTTCGTGGGGGATCGGGGAAGGTCGGGAAGGGTCCACGAATGTTTCAAACTGTTTGAAACTTTCGTGGCTCAGCCACGATTATTTTGAAATGCAGCACTATCGCAACACCATCGTAACACATTCGTAGGGCTGTCGGCAGCCATTCGTGGCCATTCGTGGCTGTTCGTGGGCAGTTCGGAGCACCTGGCACGATGCCACTACGCTGCCAGTACGTATGTACTACGACATGCCACGTATGTCCTACGCACCTACGCACCCACTACGACTCCACTGCGATCCACCCACGATCTCCCCACGATCCCCCACGATCTCCCCACGATCCCCCGCGATCCCGCTACGAACACCCACGATTCCCCAGGATCCCGCTACGATCCCCCACGACTCACCACGATCCCGCTACGATCACCCACGACTCCCACGATCCCTCACGACCGCGCTACGAATGTGTCACGCATGCGCCACGCATGCGCGTGGCTGTTTCCAGCCAGATAAAAGGACGCGCCTGGAGCCAACAACTTCAGTTGCCTCCAAGATTTCATAGAGTTCACATCTACCTCTTACAGTGCTATATTCACAACCATGCCAGCAAAGAAGGGAGGGAGAAGACCCAAGAAGACTGCAGAGAAGCCACCCCAGGACGACCCACCCGCGGCAGAGGAGGAGGAGAAGACCGAGGCTGAGAAGGCTGCCAGACTTGCCCAGGAGGAGCGGGACCGGGACAACGCCTTCAGGGCTTTGCAGCAGTGCAGACGAGGCCAGGTGGACAGTGAAGGGCCAGCCAATAAGAAGCAGAGGAAGGCCCCGTCAACCTGACTACACAGGAGGAAGACGACCTGGCTGAGTGGGTACGGGAACATGAGTTCCTGTACAATAAGAAGAAGACGGACTACAAGAATAAGGACAAGAAAGACCGACTGTGGGAGGAGAAGGCCAAGGAGATGGGGAGGGACCCGGACGAGATCAACACATGGTACGAGAGTATGAGAACCAGATTTGGCAGGCTGAAGAAGAAGTCTGGTGATGGGGCCAAGACGGACACCGACCGAGAGGCCTACATCCGCATGAAGTTTGTTTTCTTGACCGACCACATAGTCGAGAGCAAGGGCCGTCAAGTGGTCAGTGTAAGTGTTATTTACCTCTTTAATTCTTTTTCAGAATTAATTTCTTCAATTTTCAGATTCAATTTCTTCGATTTATTACAACATTTCAACAACATTTGATGCCTTAACTTATAATTTAGTTCTTTTTTGTCTTTCCAGATCAAGAGTGCGGTCCAGGCAGCAGGCTCAGCAGAAGCTACAGCTGAGGTTGTCGACTGGGCAGTGAGACGGAAGGAGCCTGGACCTTCCACCCGAGAGGCGACCACCACCACCACCACCACCGCTGCCACCACTTCCACCGCCGCAAGCGCCACCGCCACGGGGAGACGGGACCCGAAGAAGGACAATAAGGGGGGCAAGGCGTCCAAGAAGCCTGATGATGGGGAGTTGCTGCATGTCCTGGAGCAGAGGTCTGAGGAGTCCAAGGCGATGCTGGCGGGGATCTCAGACATGGTGAGGGCTGCAGCTGCTCCAACCGCCCCCCAGACAAGCCTTCGGCAAATGGATGACGGCCAACATGGTGGAGATTCATCCAAAGATCTGGGACCGGTTCATGTGGCAAGGGTTCCAGATGGTGATGGCGTACAGAGCCGAGTCCGAGACCATCAGGCAGCAGGAAGAGGCTCATGGTGCCCATCAGACAGCCCCGCAGTCCGGCCAGCCGTCCGCCCAGCCGTCCGCCCAGCAGTCCGCCCAGCAGTCCGCCCAGCCGACTGGCCAGCAGTTCCCCGGTCAGCAGCAGCAGTTCCCCGGTCAGCAGTAGCAGTTCCCCGGTCAGCAGCAGCAGTTCCCCGGTCAGCAGCAGTTCCCCGGTCAGCAGCAGCAGCAGTTCCCTGTCCCACAGTGGCCCAGCCAGTCCATCCAGTCCGGCCAGCCGTCCGCCTTCCAGCAGTACGGAGCCCCAGCTGGCTCGGTGAGTGGAGCATGGGACACTGAGGGACCTCCAGCCCCGGGGCAGGCTTCCACTCCGGCTCGGGACACCAGCCTTGAGAGCCTCTCTGGCTACAGCTTTTCGGGGTCTTCTTCTTCGAGTCCTTTGCAATCTCAGATGTCTTTTTGCCAGTATCTGGCGCAGGACACAGCTGATGGAGTCGGTTCAGCCAGGTCCTGGGGGCTGCACTGGGGGGCGTCGCCACATTCCAGCAGGTGGGACATTGTCTGTACTGCTCCACAGCCACACGTGTCCTCTGTGTGGTAGTTCCATGTCTTCAACAGTGCTTTGCACCTCCCCTGCTCCACCCGCAGTCTGTTGAGGGTCTTCCAGGTCGGCCATGGGAGGTCGTGTCCGCTGGCGAGGCATTCAGTTGGTGTTATTCCTCTCTCCATCCATTCTTGGGCTCAGTGTTGAGTTGGTGCCATTCAACCTCCAGATGTTGGTCCGTGCCGTTTCCTTGGTGGACTGAGAGGAGTGACTGTATGCAGGAAACTGGCCCTGGATTTCAGTCTGGATGGGGGTGCTGTGTGTCCGTACAGGGGGTGCCTCATGTCAGACTCCTGTGCTCTGCTCATCTTGGGCGACGATGGAACGTCTGATGAGGGGAGGCAATGCCGGCCAGTGCATAGAGGCACGGGACTGGCGTTGTCTTTATGCAGCCCGTGATGATGCGGCAGGTGTCGTTGAGGGCCGTGTCTACCAGTTTGGTGTGGTGGGAGCGGCTCCAGCTGAGCAGGCATACTCAGCTGTGGAGAAGCACAGGGCTAGGGCTGTTGTACGGATGGTTGGTGGATCAGCGCCCCATTTTGAGTTGACCAGTTTATGCAGGATGTTATTGTGGTGTTGACCTTGGCTTTGGTGTTCTGAAGGTGGGTTTTGAAAGAGAGTGTCCTGTCGAGTGTGACTCCAAGGTACACAGGGTGGGATGGTTCAGAGTTTGTGGCCATCCCATGAGACGCTCAGTTCTTTTCCCGCGCCTCGGTTTTTCAGATGAAAACTACATAGCTGGGTTTTGGATGGGTTGGTTTCAGGTGGTTGTTACTGTAGTAGGTGGACATCTCTTGGAGGGCATTTTCCAGGACGGATTCGATTTTGTGAAAACTCTCTTGTTGGGTGGTGATGCAGAGGTCATCAGCATAGATGAAACGGCGACATTGTGGGGGGAGTGGTTGGTCATTGGTGTAGATGTTGAAGAGGAGAGGGGCCAGTACGCTGCCTTGTGGTAGGCCGTTCTTTTGGGCTTTCCATTTGCTCTTCTTGTCGTTTAGTTGAACGAAGAAGCGCCTGTTGTTAAGGAGACTTTTTATGACTTGGCAGAGGTCGAGGTCGCCAGTCATGTCCAAAGTTTGGCTGCGCCCGTTCAACACCAGCTGTGCTGCAACCGAGTTTGCTGTGACTGTTGTAAGTGTGGGTGGTGTAGTATGGTCTGCACCAAGGCGGCGAATCGTGGCCCACGCCTTCCTGCTGTTGTTGGTCATGTTGGTGTTTTCTATCAGCTCCTTCCAGACTTGCCTGCGATCTTCCCCGACGTTGTTTAATAGGATCTCTCCGAGTTCCATGGTGGTGGAGGAGAAAGGGTCCTCGTGGTATGCCGTGTGATAGGCTTGGAGTAGGTCACTAGATGTTTCTGACAACCCGGGGATGTACTCGGTCTGGCATCCTCTTGGGATATGTCGTCTGGCTGACCTTTTCAGGAGGTCTGTAAACGTGGTATAGCTGTTGGGGTGTGGTGGGATGCTGGGGATTGAGTCTTCGATCTCCTGTTGGTATGACAGCCAGTCAGCTTTCCGCAGGTTAAACCTTCTACGGAAGGGGACGGTTGTTGCTTGGAGAACTGATCGGATAGTTATGGTGATGGGTCGGTGTTGTGAGTGGGGGATGGGGTCCAGGACCTCTTTCACTACTCTGGATGCTAGTTCGCTGCTCACACAGACAAGGTCTGGGTTATATCCTCGTTTCCATCTGGCGCTATGGAAGGATTTTGGCAGTTTGGCGTCATGGATCAGGGTCAGATGTTTCGACTCAAGCCAGGCTTCGACTGCATCTCCATCTTGGTTGTTCTCTTTATAACCCCACGGTGTGCTGTGGGCATTGAAGTCCCCAATGCTGATCTGGAATTTCCTCTTGCATCTGTCTGGCAGTTCGGTATGGGAGAATGGGCTTTGAGGGGGTTTGTACACTGATGTGACAGAGGCATTTGGGAGGGCAACTGTGATGGTTTCCATTTGCCCTTCGGTGGTGTGGGTGCAGACCTCTTCAATCGTGAGGTTTGGTCTGCTGAATACGGCTGATCCGTACTGTCTGTGGCGGATCTCCGCCACCAGCTTCATTCCAGGCAGGGCAGGTCGGTGTTGAGCAGGGCCGATGTGGGTTTCCTGCATGCACACTATGTCGAAGCGTTTCACCACTGTCGCTAGTATGTCTGCCTTGCATCTGGAGAAGCCTTCAATGTTAATTGAGGCGATTGACAGCGCAGGCCCCAAGGGGCGAAAGTGTCTCTGCGGCATCTTTGGCGTCGTCATCCAAATAGATTGCTCGGGTAAGTATACAGATATTGGCCTACTGGTGATAGTAATCAGATAATGATATCACATTGTACCAATCAGCGTTTCCCAGGCTGCACCACGGGGAGGTTTCTGTAACAGCAGCCTTTTCGGGGTTGGCCATGCCATCTCTCCGACGGTCTTCCGATCCGGATTACCACCCCCTGGGACTTCTGCTGCCTCCAGCCCGGCACAGAGACCTGGCGACGATGACTCCGACGCTGATGATGAACAGTGATGGACTTTGTGTGATATATATTGTGCTGGACATTGTGATATTGTGTGGGACTTGGAAATAAAATTGAAAATTAAAAAAAAAATATAAGAAAAGTTAAAAAAATATTTAAAAATATAAGATATGTTCCCTAATGAAAATAAAAAGTTTAAAAACATGTTAAGAAGTGAGATGATTTAAAACATAATATTTGTTATGATCATTTTTTGAAATTGATTTAACAGTGTAAAGTTATGATCATTTCTTAACATTAATTTCTAGATTTTTATCCTAAAAATTTGTAATTTTACATTAGGAATACTGAGGGAAATTATTGTTTTTTGATTGGCAATTATAATGAAAAGTCTTTCCTTCATGTTTTTCAGAGTTGTTCCATTCTAGAGAGGGTGATGAAGTGCAGTAAAAAAAACTATGTTGTTCCAGCTTTTTAAAGTTAAACATTTTTATGGATAATAAGAATACCTATATTTCATGAACATTCATTGGATTATACAAAAGACAATAAAGAACATATAGTTTATGTTTATAGAAATGCAAGTAATATTTATGAACACATGTTTTGTTTGTTTAAAAAAAATTATTCCATTTTTTTGTTTTATATTTTTTTTGGAGTTTTTTTCTTCAATTTTCAACAACAATTTCAACAGAACATCAAACTCTCCATCACATCAAAGTGTCCTTCATCAGATCATGGCATCCTGCCAGGGCACTGCACCAGGGCCTGTATAGTAGTGCTTCAGGTAGAGCCTTTGTTGCTTGGCTGCCCTGGTCATCCTGTTCCCACCAGCCACTTCCTCCATATCATGCATCTGGGTCCCCTCCCTCCAAGCTCCTAGGATGATGTTGTTGTCCTCATCTTCCTGGTCCAGGAGGGCATTCTGCATGGCTGGATATCTCATCCTCATCAAATTGTGGAGACAGCATGCAGCCATCACCATGGTCACCAGCTTGTCAGGCTGCTGTCTTCTTGTGCCCAGAAGGAACTGATATCTGTTTCCTAGGATGCCAAAGCCATTCTCCACTATCCTTCTGGCCCTTGAGAGTCTATAGTTGAACAGTCTTTCATCATTGGGCATGTGGCGTCTTGAGAAGGGTTTCATCAGCCATGTCCTGAGGGGGAAAGCATCGTCTCCAATGATGAAATATGGCATGGGCCTGTCATCCATGGGTAGAGGTTCAGCTGGTGGCATTCCAAGAGTCCCATTCTCTATGGCTTCCTTCAACTCTGAGGCATTGATGCTGATCCGTTGGCCCCAACATCCACCCATATGAATTTGTAGTCTGCATCTACCAGGGCGAAGAGGATGATGGAGTGGAATCCCTTGTAGTTGTAAAAAAGGCTCCCAGCTTTCTTAGGACATCTCATAGCAACATGCTTCCCATCCAAGGCTCCAATGGCATGGTGAAAGTTCCATCGAGCACCAAACTGATCTGCAATTCTCTTCCACTGTTGGGGGGTAGTGGGAAAGGTCATCTTCAGCATATTCGTCTATTATGGCCTGGCAGACCTCTGGTACAAAGTTGCAGATGGTTTTGTGGGCCACTCTGAATCTATACATGAGGGTCTTGTAGCTATCCCCAGCTGCCAAGTGTCTCAGGGTGATTGCCAACTCAGCCCAGGCTCCAATGGTTCCCTAAACCAAGTGGTCCTCTTCGTTATTCTGGGCCCCACCCTCATCAGTAGCTCCTGGAAGCTGGCAGGCTCCATTCTGACGAAGTTCTTGAATGCTGCTGGGTCATCATCCCTCAGCTCCACCATCAGCTTCTCGTATTGACCATAGAGAGACCTCCTCAGCAACCAGGGCCTGACCCACCATCTCTTCTGCCTCCTTTCTCTGCCTCTCCTTTGTCTGCCAGCTTGTAGCAGCCTGGCAATGGCTAGATAATTCTGTGCCAAATCATCCTCCGGCTGGCTGCAGTCTGGAAGAATTGCAACCTCTGGGCTGGAGCCAAGAACATTTTGATGGAATATAAACTGCTCAGACCTGACCTGGCCTTCTCCAGAGCAACGAGTAGACTGAAGAGAAGTGACTCCAGAGTCCAGTTTTTATACCACAGCGGCTTTGTTCGTGGCCTTTGATCAAAGTTCGTAGGTCAATCCTGGGAATCCTGGCTCGGTCTTCCTTAATCGTGGCGCAGTCTTCCTTAATCGTGGTGCATTCCCAATCCTCCTATTCGTAGCGACATCGGGGTAGTTCGTGGGCTATCTTGGCAATCTTGGCAGGATCGTGGTAAGATCGGGACAAAACGTGGGGCATTCGTGACAACATCATAGGATATCGTGGCAAAAAGTGAGAATCGGCTTCTAAATCTTGGCAGGGTCGTGTTCAATCGTAGTACTAGCGTATCACTGTCGTGAGAGGAGGACAATCAGGGTCATTTTTCCACGATTGCTCACGACTTATAGATCGGGGTGAATCGTGGAGAATCGTAGCAATAATCGTGAATATGAGAACGGTTTAATCAAAAGAGCTCAACAGTAGTCGACTAAACAAAAAGATTCAACATGACGTCATCCGATTGCCATGAGCCGCATCGTGAATTTCAGTTTCTTCGAAATTACTGCTGGAGCTGAGTTGACGCGAGTCGAAGTCGACGGCATGATGGCATTTGGCGTGCTGATTGCTCAGACACGATTGCCCACCAGACGATCACGATCGGTTTCAGCCAGCTCCTGTTCACGATGCCCGAGTTGACTGTCCCGATGTCCCAGCCATTGATCCACGACATCGACGATCGTCACGATCAGTCCCCGATTTCGATGTGCGACACGCTGCCCATATTAGCCTGAGCCACGAGTCACGAATGATCGCAGTGGTCGGCCATATCGGACAGTGGCGATGTCTTTCACGAGGATGCAGATGCGACGGCCACGACAGTTCTCGACGGCAGCTCGACAACGATGGATTCTTACAGCTGAATCTCGACAGAGTAAAGATTACAACCTCACAATCGATGATGGCAGCGTTGATGATGATAACGCCAGCGCACCAGCGCCGATCTCGATCACCACGATTGAAGTCCAGATGCGACCAGTCGCGTTACGATTCAGAGGATTTTGCAGCATGCGAAACAGCGATCTGGCGATCGACGATTGTACCATCGTGCTTGATCGCAGTGGCGAACGCGCCCCACATCACCTACGATCGCCACGACCGCCACCGACCGACCCTCAAGATTCGATATTCGATAGATCAATACACGATGATTCACTGATTTCAATCGTGGCGCGAACAGATAGCGGGAACGGGGCATATTGCCCTGCGTCGTGTTCACCATCACTGATTCGCGCCACGACTTGAAATCGTGTGGTCTTAATCGTGAGCAATCGTGGTGATCCTATCAGATCTTGAGGTCAAGTCAGGTGGCAATCGTGCTGATCGTAGAACATGTTTGACGGTTCAAAAATTTTCTACGATCAACACGACGATTAATTTTTAATCGTGATCATCGCATGAGATCGTATTGATCGTAACAAAGCGCGACAGATCGCATCTTAATAGTGCTTCGAAATCGTGGTGATCGGAATCAACCTTGGACAAGACAAACACCATGTTGTCATCATCCTCAACTCCTCGCCATCATCAATGATCAGGGTTGTAGTCTTCACTCTGTAGAAGTTCAAGAAACAATGAAGTCCATGGTCAGTCGGGCTGTATATAAAATTGTATAATTTCGTTTGGGGTTCAATCGTGGCTCAAAATTCGTGATCACTTCCATCCCGATCGTGAAAGACATCGCCATCACAATCGTATCCGATCGCAAAAGAGCGCATCGGTTCGTGATGATCGTATCAGAACGAATATCCAGAATCGTATCTGCAACGTATCAGATCGTCCAAAAATCGGGACCCTGATCGTGTATGATCGTGTCAGATCGGGACACAACGTCGTGGACTCAATCGGGACAACTTATCGGAACGTATCTGGATCGTATCTGAATGGAGACCAGATTGTGACAGATCGTGTCATCTGAACATCTGACCAATCAAAGTGCCTATATCCGCATCCAAGCGCACCAAATCAGTACCCAGAACGTATCGACTGCATCAACCTCGCATCCAAACGTGAAATTTCAGAAAAGGAAACAAAAAATTCCACGATCAGCTGGCAGAATGGCCAATCGTGGCGTTCGTAACGTATCGCACTAGAGCAGTGGAAACCTAGCAAACTGAGAGAAAAAGCTTTACGCTCCCAGTCACATTGGAGCTACGATCAATGCTCTACGACCATAAGTTTGGGTCGCGACCTAGGGCGGTCTTGGCCCGGTCGTAGGTTTTTTCTGGCGATGTCGGCCTAGCAGTCAGCATCAACAAGACCCTGTCCCCGACTGGGTCTGGCGACTTGTAGCCAACTGATAAGCACGACCGTCGCAAGACCTTTGAGGGACTTGTCGTACGATCACCCAAGACTACCTCACGATTGTCGATGATCAATCGCACGACTAGTCACACTGGTCGTGCGACTGGTCGCAGTCGCAAGACCAGTCGCTACGGCATAGTCGTGTGACTAGTCGTGCATAGTCGTGCGACTGTTGGACGACTGACAGTCCCACTGATGAACCACGACTACGGGTTCACCCAAGACTTAAAATTAATCTATCGCACGACCATCGCATCGACTATTGAAGACCTACCTACGGACCAGCTACGACCAGTTAAGACGTGTTTTGTCGCAGCCAGGTTTTCGTGAACATGATCGAAAACCTCCCCTCAAGACCTAGAATTGGTCTTGCGTGATCACCCAAGACCACCCGCAACCACCCGACTTGTCGCAGGACCTTTTCGCGATTCCTTGTAATTTCCAGTCGCAGACGATCGTAACCCGTTGTAAGTTGTCGTATCCTCCAGTAATAAAATAGCCGCTTATTACCGGCTAGTTATCGGATCAATAGTAAGTTGGTTATTTTAAACAGCTTCCAACGTCGTCACGTGGGCGGCGGAAGATATATATGGCTAGCTTTCAGACGGGGTTATGTTTTAATTTAACCTTGATGCAAAAAAACTCTAGTGGCGCTTAGAATAGTAATCGTAATCATAACGTGCCGAGTCCGGTTAAAATCGCAAAACCAACACCAAAGCATACTATTGAAAAAGTGGACATATCGATAATGTTTCGAGACGAAACATTATATTATTATGAAACTAATGTTTCTTTTTGGAAGGCAATTTGGGTTTCGGTTTTGGTGCCTTTTTCCCAAAAAGTTTAAATTTATTTTAAAATAACTACTAATAATAGTTCACAATCACGCGTTTAAAAACGTGTAATTGATCTGCGTTATCATGGACAAACTTTTATAGAAGATCATACTCTTTTTTCATTTTGATAATGAAAAAACTTTTAGAATGTACTTTGCTTAAATAAAACACTAACCAATAGAAATTGTTTTGCTCAATTTGTTTTCGGCTCTCTAATCTGGAATCTGTTGCGATATAAAAATTAGTAGTTTTCCATTAAATTAAAATATTTTACTATTAATAGAAAACAGTGGGGCGTACCTATAGAATCAACAATGTACTTTACCCAAATTTCCGTCTGACGGATGATGCTAAATCATTTCGTCTCAAAAATGATAACATTCAAAAAAATTTTGAAGAGATGACGAGCCGTATATAAAAATATAATAAAATTATCAAGCTGTAGTATCGTGAAACTCTCCTGAATTGGGCTGTGATGGGGGGCAGGGCCATCGGAATCCGTTCACCAGCGTTATAGCGCATAGTTGGAACTGTTTTAGAAGGTTTAGCTTTGGGTTGGGGGGCCCGGCGTTTGCTCTCAAAATACATCAAATATAAATTATCTAAAAAGCTAAAAACACAGGGGAAATTAGAGTTTTAGCCAATAAACTCAACACCATCAACGTCACTTTTTCAAAGCGATTAAAGACATTGTCATTCAAAAATTTAATTCAATCCCCAAAGGCAAAAAAGTACTCTACGATGAGAAAATATTCGTAACAACTCTGGTAAAGAAAACGGGTTTACCGGCTAAAACAGAGGTTAAAACCGATGATGTAAAAAGAAAAAAAGATCTTATAAAAACTTTTAAGTTTAAAAATAGCCTTAAGCTACGCTAAACTTTAGTGTAAATAAATCGTATTATAAACAAAAACCCCTTCGCAGTAAAACGCAGGTAAAACAACTGATAGACCTCCCCGTATAATTATAATTTATAGTCCTATAAACGAGCCTTGTCTTTCAACCAACTCTATCATCACTAAATTAAATAAACGTTAGCTTTTCCTTTTACCTTTAAAACTTTGCACATTTATATCTTTGCCTTTGTACATAACTTATCGGTGTTTTGTACCTTTTACATCTTCCCCTCTGTCGGTATACTTTTCCACTTTTTATTTTACCGCGATGTAAAGCCAATAGTCCATTGGTGAACAGTATAAAACCTTGACCGTTTTGCCGACTAATAGCATTTGCAAGGAACGATCACTTTTGTTTTTATCATTTCCATATCTCTTTTCACTATTCCCCTACAATTTTTTTGGTGATATTTTGTTAATTGCTTTCATCGTTTCTAAAAGCTTTCGTCTTTAATATAAGGAAACTTCCCCAAATTCCTACAAGCGGTTTTTAATTGTTCAACATGAGGCGTAAAATTGTATTTGTTTGTCTAAGGATAAATTTGTAAAAAAATGTAAATAAAACCATGGCAAAAGTAGCTGAATAAGTCGGTTGTTGTTTTATCCGTGTAACCCAATTCTAAAGCTACGCTGTAAGCTATCGTTATCCTCACAAAAACTAAGTAATCTAAATTGCATGTTTGATTAATTTTCGTGACTTTAACTTTTTAAGTTTTAAAAACCCTTTCTTTCAACTATATAAGGATATTCTAAACCCCAAAGCTTGATAGTTGTCTGGTAAACCAATTGAATCCATTCTAAATGACTATTAATACTCACGCTGTCAATTTCTCGTTTTGTTTTCTGCACGATCACAATGAAATTTCGAAAAAATTCGTTCGTTTTTTAAAGTAAATTATCAACGATACCTTTCGTTTAATGGTACGAGTCATTCTTGTAATGTTTTAAATTAACCATAAATTCAATTGGGTTTCACATTTAAATTCAAAAAGTTTTCTCAATTTAATACTACATCGTTAATATTCTTTCCGTTCGATCCATTTGTGACAAAAAAAACCATCGTGGTCTACTTTAAAGAGCCTTCGTCTGAATACTGCTAAAATGTCAAAAAATTTTTTAAACATTAACCCATTTTAATTTTCAAATAAAATCATAGTCCTTGTCTTTCTTTTTCTTTCCAAACAGGGTTTGTGCCATAATCTTAATTTTATCGCTCAAAAAAGACGCGTTTAGAATAGTTTTTGAAACTGGCGTTATCATTTCATATTCTTCCTTCTTCCTTCTCTCTCTTCCATTCACCAAATCTTATTTTGTTTGTTTTATTTATCAATTTTTGGGCGATATTTTTCAGACCTGTTTTCAGGGGTTTTTTTTAAATGTAATATTAAAAATGTTTATCCCCTACTACTACCGTAACCCAAACCCCCTTTCATGACCATCATTTTGATGACGTCGTCAAACCACCCCATTCACCCCCTTTTAAACCCTTATCATCGACCACGCCCATTTTGTAACTGCCCTTGGACGCCCTCTACCATACTCTAACCCAATTGTTCTCGTTTGCCCAGCAGCAAGTAAAGCCCCCTGCCTTGCATCTGAATACACCTACTTTTGGTATGTAATCTGTTTTGATAGTATTGGTCTTCGAGCAAGAATGTTTGGTCAATTGTAATTCTCTCTGGTCTCTGCTGCAAGTATTATTGACTTTTTCCCAGGAAGCCGCAGATTGGACATTAGATAGCATTGACCTTAAGTCAATAACCTTGCTACTTCCAATCCTGGGGTCATCGCCATGTTTTGACCAATTAAGCTGGCCCAGTAATTTTCGGAAGTTTCCTTTACAACTGGGTTTAACCCATGGTTTAATGCGTAGTAATTTTGATTGTACTGGGCGATCCCTCTACTTTGTGTCTACAAGGACGCCTAGATTGACAGTTTGCTGTGGCTCCTAATGGGATTCCATTCAAATTAATCCTCCCTTTTATCAAACATTGTATATGGCCTGGGAATATGTACTAGCTTCATGATTTGAACTGCTGAGCACCAACCCGTCGTCCCGATACGGGGCTATTTCTTTGCCTTCGGACCACTTTTAACTAAGGTTCTATGATCTTCGTGAAATATAGGTGTGGAGCTTACCCAAAGGGTAGCACTAGAAAAATTATAGTTTTTATATTGAACCAATTGACAAAAAAAGCCCTGGTAATCTGTTGATGTAGAAATATCTCAGTGGGTGGTACCCTCTTAAAATTAAAGGACAAATTTACCTTTTTCTAGTAAGGCGGGCCGTTTTAGATCTTCGTATTTATTATTGATTATTTCCGATTAAATTTACCTTCCGTAAATCTAGTATGATCTCTTTTTGCCACTAGTTTGGTTTCAACTGATAAAGGATTAACCACTTTTGGCTTAAATCTAGATCCTCAATACGACCTAACTTTATAGACTTCCGTTACGAAGAGGAATGAGCGTTACTGACATTTTTGCGGTAAATAAGGTTCAGGTGAAAGGGAAGGGAATTTTATAACCGTTTACGTTGTGCCCAAGATAATTTCGTTGGTGCAATGTTTTTGCCAAAATAAAAGTGGTTTCAATCACCTTGACAAGTTTCCCCAGTCTCCTTGTTCCTATTCATATCCTTATCTTTTTTGACTTCTATGTCTTATCTTTGAATTGTCTTTTTTTCTGTGTGCTTTCGGACGAATTCGTGGCTGGACAAAGTCGCTCTGGCTCTCTTGCTGGTGATGCAGCTTGCTGTGGGAGCTGAGCTCTACCTGGCTGTGTGAATGGGTCCTCTCCCCGATGGCCTGGCGCCGCAGAGCATGGGCAGACATTGTTGTGTCAGGGTGTGTTCAGGGACGAAAAAATTAGTCGTGTTTGGGCTGGGTCGACTACGCCTCTTCCCCTTGATCTCAGTCTTTTAGCTTCTTGCGGCCCGGCCTCTGCTCTGTATACGTTTTTCCCTCCTCCAATCTGTGGCTAATACGTTGGTCTCATTCTGACTGTCTGCCAGGCGGATGAGGGTTTTTTCTAGCGCCGAATTTCGTCCTTGGTCAATCTCGTTATGCAGGCCTGGCGTCTCCTCCTTGATGGCCTATATTGAGCACTTCGACGTTGAATTCAATTGTCTTTCTTCCTTTCTTGTTTGCAGTCTTTGATTTGTTTTCAGGGCATCTTTTGATTCTGTAGTTGATGTAAAATCTCGTTCGTAATAAAACATGATTCCCTTAATGTGCGTTTCACTCACTTAGATGCTTGAAATATTTGGAAGCTGATCGGTGTGGCTGTGGGTTTGGGCGTCTATTTTGTGTTGAGATGCCGTTGTCGTGAAAGTAAATTGATGTCACCGTCGGTGCAAAATTCTTGCCTTAACACGCCAAAAACTACCTATCACATTTCTTCATCCCGTAGCGTGATTTTTCCCATTGAGAACTTCATTTCCTTCTATTCCGGTTCAACCGAACGAAAACCATTTACCAGAGCCGCCTATATACAGTCTAGTTTTTCATTTTGTAATTTCCTGTTTTACCTTATGAGATCTTTTTTTTTGGTGTTGGTTTTCCCGCCCTTTATTTCAAAGACTCGGAAACCCTTTTTTTTCAAATTTTTAATTTTTTGGTGTTGGGAAAGACTCGGAACACCTTTTTCAATTTTTTGGCTGTTCCGAAGCTGGCGTTCTTCGAGATTTTTTTGGCTGCCGAAAAGACTCGGAACAGCCTTTTTCTTCGGTTTTTTTTTTGCTTTGACCTGGTAGTGGGAACACTTTATTCTTTAAATTTTTTATTTTGCTGTTCGCCCTGGGGGCCCGGAACATTTTTCTTCAATTTTTTCTTTCTTTTATACTATTTCACCAAAACCCCCATTGCTTTAAAACGTGCCTTTTTTCCCGCAAATTTTTGATTTCGAAAGTAAACTCATTCCTTTGGGGTTTGTCCTTGACGGTTCTAAATGGTTTGACTAAAATTTTTAATTAATTAGCAGTTATAGTACGTGAATTTTTAAATTAGGCAATCTTGTGTCACTTTAAAAAGTATACGATCATCAAACTTTTGTTATACATTTTTATGGTAATTCCCTTTTTGGCTAAATGTTTTGTGACGTCATCATGACATCATTTTGCCAAAATCTGTGCCACATACTGAAAAATTTGATGTGACCGTCGCTTCCTTATTCGATAATTCCCCATAATATCTTTGTAATATAAAAACAAATGACGTGGGACTTGTTTGCAGGTCAATTAAATTACGATGTTTGAAAATAAAAATCATGATTCCATTATAGTACACGTTGTGTGTCATTGCATTCTAAAAAAAAAAACAAGTGCGCCCGACCTTTTCATTTTCTTTTTGTAATTATAATGAGCCCATTACTTGGCGACAAAAAACGGGGGTATTTTTTTTCATTGTATTTTTTTAAAGGTTTAAAAGGGCCCGGACATTTTCAACTTAAAGCCCCATTTTTTACGTTAAGTGCCAATATACACATCGTTAGGTTAACCAGTAGCAATATGGGGGAACAACCACTAACTTTCCCTAAAAAAAGGACGAAAACTGAACCTTTCCCTCCTCCCCAGATCGATATCAACCGGGAAGGTTTGGGGAAAGGGGTTGGTTATGGGGGGTGAGCTTTTCCTATTTTGAAACTCAACCGTTTTTTAATTTTTTTTTCTAAAAAAATTTTCCCCTTCATTTTTTCAAATTAAAAATAAAAAAAGTACCTTTTTTACCCCTTGGGATAGTATGACCATCAATCCTATAAACATAATTGGTGTAAAGATGTTAAAGGACTTTTTCGTCACGACCCGCGACTTTCACCGCAGGGGAATCTGCGCCCTAAACCCAAAAATTACGCCCCCAACAGAAACCCAAAAAACCTTATTTAAAAACTTGGTCATCTATGGGTGTCTTGGCCAGCGGTCTGGCACCAACTCAAGTTCTGGTTTCCCCGCAGCAGGGGGGTTCACCCGGCCCTGACACGCAGAAAATCTTCCTTTTTCTTTCCTTCGGTGGGACGAAACCTTCCCGTGTGTTTATAATCGTAAAGTGGATTGTCTGGCCCGGGGCGGTCTCCCCTGAACTCAATTCGGTTTTCCAGCGGGGTGGGTTCGAGCCCGTAAATTGTGTCCTTAAAAAACATTTAAACCCATATTCTCTCCCCCGGGGGAAAAATGGGTCCTGTAAAACGGGGGGTTTTCTCTATCCTAGAAATGGGAACTGTATACCCCCGGGGCGGAGGGTTTTCGAATGTTTTTGACCTTTTGACCCTTAGGCAGGAAATTTAAAATGCGGGGCCCCCCGGTTTTGGATCGTCCTTTTATAAATCCCATTATTTTTTTAAATTTTTTTCTAAAAACACCCCATCCCTTGGAATCCCCTGACTTTAAAGTCCAACAATGTAATTTAAAGGAAACTTTGGGTTTCCCTCCCCAAACTATTTCTTATCCCCCACCCCTTTGTTTTTCCCCTTTCAACCTTAACACAATATTTTTTTTGTGCTTTCCCACTAATGTACAAAGTGTGACTTTTAAAAGGAAATGGGACATTGGTAAAAAAATGAAGTTTTTTCCCTTTTAAATTTTTTTCTGTGTACTTCCCAGTGCCTTATATTGTGTTTTTTAAAAATTAAAAGACAATTTTCAAAGTTTAAATAATTACAATTTTTTTTTGGACAGACATTTTTTAAAATTGATAAAAGTACTAATAAAAATTTATTCCCCCATTTTCCCCTTTAAATTTTCCCCAAAAGTTGTTCCTGTAAGACAACCCTCCTTTTTAAAACTAACGGTATCATCTTCAAATATTATTTTGTTTGGACAGACTTTGTCTTGTCTGTCCCTTTAAAAATTTTTTATGCAAATTTTCAAAATAAGAAATTTTTTTTTTGGTCTAACAATCCAAAAGTACAAGACGGGGGACGGGGGAAAAAAATTAATGATAACCCTCGCGGATTGTTCCTTCACAGGGGTTCCTTCGAAAATATCCTTGGTTGAATTCGTGCCCCCCGGGGTAATCCGTTCGCGGATTGAAAATAAAGGCCCATCGAAAATTTTCCTTGACCTCCCCCTCTTAATAAACAAACGTCGTTGTAACCATGCTGGGCGGTTGAAACCCGCACGGTTGAAAACCTCAAAACGGTTATTCCGTGCGAAAAACCCTTCTGTGCGCGGATTCAAAGGCCGGGGTTTTTAAAACCGGGGGCCGGTTCAACCCGTGCAAAACGCCTTTCCCGGGGAACGGTTCAAACCCGTGCGAACGGTTCCCCAAACCGTGCGAAGGTTTCCCTAACCGGCAACGTTCTAAACCTGCGAACTTTTTTACCTGGGGGCGGTTAAAATCCTCGGTTTTAAACCGCAAACGGTTTTTTAAACCGTGCGAACGGTTTAAATCCTGCGCGGTTATTTCCCTGCAACGGTTCCCAATCTTCGAACGGATTCCTAACCCTGCAAGGTTATAATCCGTCCCCGATTTCATTAATTTTTTCTTCCCTGTCCCTTCGGGCCCCGAAAAAAGGGTTGGGATGTAAATGCTTTGAGCAATTTTTCTTCTTTGCCCTTTTCCCTCAATTTTCAAAAAACATGTCTTCCATGTTAAAAATCATTCTTAAAATATTCTGAATTTTTTAAAGCCTTTATTTTCTTTTTTTTATGCAATCTTTAAAATTTAAAGGGAATTTCGGAAGATTAAAAAATTAGTTTTTATTTGCCCTCATGTCCTCAATGTTATCATATGTATCCCTTAGTGGGGAAAAGACCCACTTATTATTTATTTTTAAGTTTTTTAAAACATTTTTTCTATTTTTAATGAAAGTTGACTTTTACAGATTTGTTTTGTCCTAGCCTGGTGGCTGTCTTCTATAATTGCATTACAGTCAACAATTTTTAAATTTGGGTTTGAAAAATCTTTAAAACCCTGTCACCAAAAAAACTCATATACCCTAAAGTCCCCGGTTTAAAATGACAAACCATTGTTTTAGCTTGCAATTGTATTGGGTCAAACTATACCAAATTTAAACAGTATGAAAAAAAATTTCGTCTCGATTCACCCGGTTTATTTACAGTCTGAATATTTAATTAAAATCCTTTTTTAACCATCCCCAAAATTCACTCGATTTAACTTTTGCAGTTATAGACTTGAGGGGTACTGTGACTGTGGCTGGCCGACCTCTTGGGGCCTCTCCGGTTCTTTAACTTTTTGTATTGGTAAACTATACCCAAATTATTTTGGTATAAAAAAAATTTCGTCATCGTTATGTCTCGGTTTTTGTCTCGAATTTTAATTAGCAAACCATTTTAACCTCTAAAAATATCCCTCGATACTTAAACTTTTTGCGTTTAAAACATGGGTCTGGGTCCTGTTTATCGTGACCTTTTGACCTCTTTCCGGTTTAAAATAAATTTTTGGTATTGCCCATTCAAAATTTAAACGTATGAAAACAATTCTCATCGTGTCACCCGGTTTCCATTGAGTCCTGAATATTTTTTAAAATCTTTTTTAACCTAACTCAAGTATCCTCGTTTAAAAATTTTTTTGGTTATAGACTTGATGGGTATGAATTTAAAAAGTTTCCCTATCGGCCTCATAATACCCCCTTCGGTTCAACGGAAAGCGAAAAAATCAATATTTTAGAAAAAAAACAATGCGAAAGTTTCTTTAACATTTAGAACAAAAAAAGTCAAAAAATTCTTATTTTTTTTACCCCCCTCACGATGATAAAAAAAACCACATTATGAATCTGCTTTTTGTTCGTCGAGGAAAACACCTTAAAAACAAAGGTCAAAATCATTTCATCAACTCCGTTTTAAAAACTTATTAATTACAAAAAGCCCGCCTTTGGTCAAAAAGGACAAAAAAGACACCCTAGTTCGTTTCCCTTGAAATGTTCTGGTACTCCGTATCTGGGGCAGGGCATTTAAAATAAAAAACCTCATTAACTTTAACCTCTGTGTTCGTCAAGGGCAAAAAACCCAAATTCTAGTTATTATTATTTTTTTTACACCTGGAGGTCGGAACGCTATTTTCTTCAAGATTTTTTTTTTATTATTATTATTATTATTATTTTTTGCTTTTTCGACCTGATAGTCGGAACAGCTTTATTCTTCAAATTTTTATATTTTTTTTTTTTCCCTTTCCCCAAAAATCTATTGCCTTAACACGTTTTTTCTGGACAAACCTTCAGGATTTCAGAAAAGTCCCCCATATACCATATGGAAACTGCCTTGACTGTTTCAAATGTCATTAATAAAAATTTTAATTAATTCTTAGTTATAGTCCCTGAATTTTAATTGGAATCTTGTTTCATCATACTCAAAATATACCCGATATAAACTTTTTTTTTACATTTTTTGGGGGTTTGGTTTGCCCTTTTTAAATGTCTTGGCTCATCTGACATCATTTAAGCGTTTATCTTGAAAAACACATACTGAAAAAGTTGATGTGCAATCCTTCCTTTTTGATAATTCTCCATATATCGGTAATACAAAAAGATATGACGTGGGGCTTGTTTGCAGTCCCTTAATTTTTCAAAAATACATAATTCCTATGGGATCACGTTTTGGGTTTTCATTCCTAAATGAAAGAAAGCAGATTCCGATTCTTTTAGTTTCATTTTGATAATATAAAAAGTCCTTTAAAGGGGAGGGATGAAAAGCGGTGGTATTCTTTTTTATGATGTAACATTTCTACAAAAAGGAAAAATTTTAAAGGGGCATTTCGTAACTTTCCCATTGTTTTTGCTGTATGCCAAAAAACATCTTGGTTAACCAGTAGCAATATGGCGGAAAACCCTGCAGTCGTAAAAACAAAGGGCTTTAAAAATAACCATTCCTCCTCCGACGATCAGATATCAACCGGGAAGGCTTGGGAAGATTGGTTTTTAGGGGAAATTTACATAATTCCGCCCATTTTTTACTCAACCATATTTTTAATTTTGTTTCTAAAAAATCTTCCCCTTTAGTTTGTCACAAATTAACTTAAGTAGTAAAAATACCCCTTTTTTGATGCCCCATTGGGTATTGACCCTCAATCCTATAAAAAATTTGGGGTAAGATTTAAAAGGGGTAGTATCGTACGATCAGAGCAGACTTTCTAAAAAAGGGAAATTCGTCTCAAGATGAAACATGACTAAAAAACTGGCTCATTTTTCGCCAAAACGATATGACCTCTTATGGGTTTTTTTTCATCCCGGGTTAAACTGAACTTGAACTCTGATTCCCTGTCCTGTTGATCGTGAAAAACCTTCAAAACTTTTAATTGCTGTTACACCTGGTCCTAAAATAAAACACAATGGGCATCTTTTTACAAGGGAAAATCCTTACCTTTTAAGATGCCCTTCAAACTTTTACAGTCACAACCAAAAAATTTGAAGGATAACTGTACAATGGTTCCCCCCCAAACTATTTCTTATGCTCGCTACACTTTGTCTTATCTTTTAACACCCCAAAAAAACAAATTTTGTTTTGGGTCTTTCCCCCTAATTGGGGTAAATTTTGGGAAAATGGGTTGATAATAGAAAAATTTTACTCAAAATTTTTCTTTTATATTAGGTTTGAGGTTAAAATAATTACAAATATCTTCTTTAAGATAAAAATTTTGTCATGGACAAATTTTTTTTGAAATTGACTAAAACTAATGAACAGATTTATTCACCCATTTTGTCCCATTTATATTCCCCTAAGGTTGTTCCCGAAAATCAAAAAAACCCCCCTAGTATTAAAAAAATAACAGGGGGTCATCTTAAAAAGTTTGTTTTTTAACGTGGCAGACATTTTTCAAATTGTCTGTCCTTTCGATTTTTTTCACATTTTAATTTTTTAAAATCCCGAAGATTCTTGGGGTTTTTACTCTAACAATCCAAAAAGGGTTGGGATGTAAATGAAAAACATTTGATTATTTTTCTATTTCCCTTTTCCCTTGATTTTCAAAAAAATGTCTTCCTTTCAAACAAACATTCTTAAAAATGATCTTAATTTCTTAAGTACCAATATTTTTTCTTTTTTTTGTTTGCCAAAACATTAAAAACTAAAAAGTTCGAATAGATTGGTCAAAAAAGTTGCCCTTTTCCTCCTTCCCTCAAATTTTTTCATATGTTTCCCTTGGTGGAAAACCCACTTATTATTTATTTTTTAAGTTCTTTAAAAAAAGTTTTCTGATATTTAAGAAGAGTTGTCCTTTCAATTTTTTTTGTCTCCCCTTTTTACAAATTTACTTTCCCAAAAACCCTCCAATTTTCCCTTTTATCAACTGTTCCCCAATTGGTTGCTTACACCCCGAAAAAAGCCCCTGTGGCTGTCTTCCCTGTCTTCAGTCAACAATTCTTAATTTGGTGTTAAAAATCTATTGAACCTTCCCCCTAAAAAATCTAAACGCCTCAAATCCCTTTAAAAATGACAAACCATTTTCTAGCTTCAAATCAGTGTACAATGCAAGGCAAAAATTTAAAATTTATTGCATTGGGTCAAAATATACAAAATTTTGATCAAAAACAAAAAATTAGTTAACTAAATTTTTCATCTGACTCATCCGGGTTTCTTACAGTCTCATAAAATATAAATTAAAAAACCATTTTTTAAAAAATCAAAAATATACCTCTCAAACTTTTGCAGTTTCGATGGTACTGTGAATGTGCGCTGTGGCCCCGACCTCGGACCCCCCCATTCAACAAAGTTTGAATAAAATCAATTTTTAGTTTAAAAAAATGTGATGAATTTTTAAGTTGGTGAAATATATCAACAGTGGGGGTTTAAAAAACAAAAAATATAGATTCCTGACTCCCACAATTTTAGCGCCCCCAAATAATGTTTAAAAAGCTATAAACATTGTTCTCAGGAATCGTGGTCTTAATAGTTGACTTTGTGTTCATAAGTGTCAAAGTCAGGGTTGGGCCTAAAAATTGGGGTTGGTCGCGTCCAACAATAATAATCCAACAACAAGGAAAACGTGTTCGTCCATATGGGGCAAACACTAAATGTCTGTTTTTTCGTTTTTTTTTCTCCTTCTTAAAAGTTGTAAAAAAACATACCCATGAAATTCCCTGAACTTGGGCTTGGATGTACTTAGAACTAAAGCTAGATGACATAGTTGTGACATCAGATGAAACTGGGGGTGACGTGTGAGGGGCATCGATATCGAATAAAGGGTAAATCAAATTTAAATTGAAAATCATATCTCAACAACCCCAAAATAAAACCTTTTGGCCATTGTCAGATCGTTTGTCAAAAATATTTACAAAAGGGGAAATTTGACCTTACTTCCTGTCAAACCGAGTCAAGTTTAATATTTAAAAAAATTCTCCCCATGAGGGTTTTACATTTTTTACCATTGTTTGTTCATTGAAAAAAATTTCCCGGGGACTTTTGCCACTTCTGCCAAAATAAGTCAAGTTTAAAATTTTTAAAAAACAAATCCCAAAAACCCCACGGGGAAATTAACAGTTTTTTTAATTGCGATCTTTTGTCAAAAAAATTTACAAAAGGAAGCCACTTCCCCAAACCGGAAATCAAGTTTAATTTAAAAAAAACGTCTCAACAACCCGAGGAAATTCCTTTTGCCCATTTCAGATCGTTAATGTCAAAACAATTTTTTGGTATAATTTATTTCTTCCTGTCCCCCGAAATCAAAATTTAATTTTTTTTAAACATATCTCATTTTGACCCGGGTTAACTTCAAAAAATTTGGTTACTTCTTGTCTAAACCCAAGTCAAATTTAATATTAAAAAAAAAAATAATCAAAATTTTCTTTAAAAAAATTATGATCATCATCACTGCCCAAAACCCCAAACCATTTTTTGTAATATCTAAAAACCCCTGTTGTTTTTTGTT